>VWZK01003189.1:0-70917 GCA_013396935.1 Baryphthengus martii
GGATGTGATCTATCTGGACTCCTGCAAGGTCTTTGATGCGATCCTCCACAACATCCTACTCGTGAAGTTGGAGAGATACGGATTTGATGGGTGGACTGTTCTGTGGATAAGGAATTGGCCAGATGGTCACATCCAGAGAGTAGTGGTCAATGGCTAGAAGTCCAGATGGAGAGCAGTGATAAGTGGTGTCTCTCAAGGGTCTGTACTGGGACCCGTCCTGTTTACTATCTTTATCAATGATATAGATAGTGGGATTGAGTGCACCATCAGCAAGTTTGCAGATTGCACTAAGATGAGTGGTGCTGTTGATGTGCCAGAGGGATGGGATGTCATCCAAAATGACCTGGACAAGTTGGAGAGGTGGGCCCAGGTGAAGCTCATGAGGTTCAACAAGACCAAGTGCAGGGTCCTGCACCTGGGCTGGAGCAATCCACACCATCAATACAGGCTGGGGGATGAGGTGATAGAGAGCAGCCCTGCAGAAAAAGACTTGGGAGTGCTGGTGGACGAGAAGCTGGACATGAGCAGACAGCGTGTGCTTGCAGCCCAGAAGGCCAATCACACTCTGCGCTGCGTCAAAAGAAGTGTGGCCAACAGATCGAGAGAGGTAATTCTGCCCCTCTACTCTGCTGTGGTCAGACCTCACCTGGAGTACTGTGTTCAGCTTTGGAGCCCTCAGTACAAGAAGGACATGGACCTGATAGAACGAGTCCAAAGGAGGGCCACAAAAATGATCAGCGGGTCGAAACACCTCTCCTACAAAGACAGGTTGAGGGAGCTGAGGTTGTTCAGCCTGGAGAAGAGAAGGCTCCGGGGTGACCTAATAGTGATCTTCCAGTACCTGAAGGGGGCCTACAGGAAGGCTGGAGACGGACTGTTCACAAAGGCCTGTAGTGACAGGATGAGAGGTTATGGTTTTAAATAACAGAAGGGCAGATTTAGATTGAATATTAGGAAGAAGTTCTTTAGCATGAGGGTAGTGAAACACTGGAACAGGTTGCCCAGGGAGGTAGTTGAGGCCTCAACCCTGGAGATATTCAAGATGAGGCTTGACAAAGCTCTGAGCAACTTGATCCAGTTGAGGACATTCTTGCTCACTGCAGGGCAGTTGGACTAGATGACCTTTGGAAGTCCCTTCCAGCCTAAACCATTCTATGATTCTATGAAAATATATGCATTTTTAAAAAATACACTCAGAGTGCATTATTAGAACATCTAACACAGTGGATTATACGCTTGTATTTTTATTTCCCCGTAATGTTTTTTGAAATTCAACCTGAAATGCTCTAACAGAATGAAACTGCATGGCAGTAAAGCATCTTCCCTCACCTTGCCAAATAATTGTGTGGTATCACAGACCCTTCCATAAGAGCTCTTACATGGGAGTCAATGGGCAGCACAGCAGTGTCAACAGGCAAAATGGTAAGCATTAGGCTTTTATAATTTAATTTTCTTGCAGATGTGTGTCAAGTGGCTATCATTAAATGTAAATTAACAGAAATATTCTGTGGGTGTTGATTAGAACAGTTAAACTGGTGTTAATGGCTAATATAGACTAGCAAACATAGAGACTGGTTACATGGTGAAAATTCTAGCTAGACGGTTAAATTAATCCTAACTCATCTTACTTGAAAGCATCTAAGAGGTAGCTGATTCCTGCAGCTACATCTCCTTCAGCAGTTACATGTTTCTAATATATTTATTAGGAAATTTGCTCAATTCTTATTTTTTATGGAATTATTGCAGGGAGGGAACAGTGAACTTCTCAACTTATATACAAGGTTGTAAATTTAGTATTTAAAAAAAAAAATAGGATTTACAATACCTCCTTGGATGATAATAGACTGTTCAGTGGATGGGTGGATTGTTTGGTGGATAAGGAATTGGGTGGATGGTCACATCTGAAGTAGCGGTCAATGGCTAAATGTCTGGATGGAGATTAGTGACAAGTGGCACCCCTCAGAAGTCTGTACTGGAACCAGTGCTGTTTAATGACACAGACTGTGGGATCAAGTACATCCTCAGCAAGTTTACAGAGAATATCAAACTACGTAGGGCAGCTGAGACACCTGAAGGACGGGGTGCCATCCAGAAGGATGGCGTGCCATCCAGAAGGACCTGGACTAGCTTGAGAAGTGGGTCTATGTGAATATAATGAAGTTCAACAAGGAAAGTGCAACCATACCCTGCAGTCCATGAAAAGAAGCATAGCTAGCAGATCGAGGGAGGTGATTCTGCTGCTCTACTCTGCTTTTGTGAGACCTCACTTGGAAGACTGTGTCCAGCTCTAGAGTCCTCAACAGAAGAAAGTTACGGACCTGTTGGAGCAGGTCCAAAGGAGGGGCAGAAAAAAGACCAGAGGGCTGGAACATCTCTCCTATGAAGAAACGCTGAAAGAGTTGGGGTTGTTTAGCCTGAAGAAGACAAAACTGTGGGGAGATCTTATTGTTGCCTTTCGGTACTTGAAGGGGGCTTATAAGAAAGATGGGAACAATCATTTTAGCAGGGCCTGTGGTGACAGGACAAAGGATAACACTTTTAAACTGAAAAAGGTTAGATAAAAGATGGTAAATGCCCCATCCCTGGAAACATTCAAGTTCAGGTTGAACAGGGTTCTGAGCAACTTGATCTAGTTGAAGATGTCCATGCTTGTTGCAGAGGGGTTGTACTAGATGACCCCTAGAGATCCCTTACAACCTAAAACATTCTGATTTTGTGAATTCTGGACCTTATTCAAAGAAGAGCAATGAAGCTGGTGAAGGGTCTAGAGGACAAGTCTTATGAGGAGCAGCTGAGAAAATTGAGATGGTTCAGTCTGGAGAAAAGGAGGTTCAGGAGAGACCTTGTCACTATCTACTGCTACCTGAAAGGATGTTGTAGCGAGGTGGGTGTCAGTCTGTTCTCCCATGTAATAAGCAATAGAACAAGAGGAAATGGCCTCAAGTTGTGCCAGGGGAGGTTTACATTGACTATAAGGAAAAATTTCTTCACAGAAAGGGTTGTGAAGCACTGGAACAGGCTGCCCAGGGAACTAGTGGAGTCACCATCCCTAGAGGTATTTGAAAGAGATGTAGATGTGGTGTTTAGGGACATGGTTTAGTGGTGACTTGGCAGTGCTGGGTTAGTGGTTGGGCTTGATAATCCTAAAGGTCTTTTCCAACCAAAACCTTTCTATGATATTTATAAAGGCTTTGTAACAGTTTTACATTTTTAGTAATTAATGTTAGTCCTCAATTTTCATTCTGTCTTAAAGTAGTGTTTATCTTAAAATTATCAGTAAACACTCTTAGACAATGTAACAAAAACCTGTTTCAATTGAAACTAATATAGAAAGATCAAATGAACAAGGCATTTACTGTTTTATTTAAAGAAACCATAATTTCAAGTCCTGACTGTTGATATGGACATAGGAAGAGTAAGGACTATTTTGAGATGTTTTCAATGGAAAAAAAAAAGTCCACATCTTTTTCTTTCAGTGGGTAGCTAACACCATAAACACTGCCTTGAAATTATTCTGCTCCTATGCACAATAATTAATTCCTATTGAAATGCCTGTTTATATCTAGGCCAGCACAATTACTCCATTGTTTCCTTAAGTAATAATAGCACTAATTACTTGTTATTTGAGTAGTTTGTAATAATCATATGAAAATATTCAAAAACAGTGCTTCCATAGGCTGGTTGGATTGTATATCTATTTATAAGTACTGCTTCATTTACAAACATATTTTTAATGTCAATGGTTTAACTGTAGAAGCTAGCTGGAAGCTGAATCCTATCAAGCTACAGCCTACTGCATTTTGACAGCTAGTGTAATGGTTATATATAAATGCAATCTGAGGGTCTGGGTGATAGGGCTGCTTTACATTTTAGCCCCATACAAATTAAATGTTTCTGTGTTAGCTTGAATTTAGCTGTAGAAGTACCTTTTACTGTTAACTAAATGATCAAAGGATGTTAGCATATACGCTATTAGCATACATAGCACATTTAGATGCACATGTTTTATGGTGAGCAACATAAAACCTGGCATCAGCTAGAATCAAATGTAAGAAAAACTGTCTGGGTGAATTGTGTTGAAATATAAGATTATTTAAGCTACACTGAAATCTGAGGTTCACACTTGAAAAAGAAGTAAACTAAGAGTGAACTTGATCTGCCCTACTGTAGAGGTCTACAGCTGAGCCTCCTAGTCTCCATTTCCTTTATATTCAATAAGAAAAAAAAGAACTATCTCTAGTGGCGTTGTCTTTCATCCCAAAGATGAAAAACTCAGATGAATTGGTCCTTAGGGACTTTTTTTTTTCTTCCTGTCAAATCACAGAAACACAGAATGTCTTTGGTTGGAAAAGACCTTCAGGATCATCTAGTCCAACCTTCGACCAAACACTGCAAGCTAAATTTCCTTTGAATTTCCTTTGCATTTCCTTTGAATGAGGAGCTCAGACTTATACCGCTAATTTTTAAATATTTAAAATTAGGTGAGCTGAATCATACCTTTATAGATCTGTTTCTCTACCAGAAACAGAGGAATTAATTAGAAATACAAATTAAAATACAAATTACTGGATTGATCCATTTTGACAATTTATTTAACATCCCTGGATTAGAAGGCTGGATTAAACTAAGAATTTGGAGTTCTCTGTATGATAACTACATAGAAGCAGCACCTCTGACAGGTAATTCAAATCTTAATTAGTTAATAATCTGCTAACTACAGAGGGAGTCTCGAATTACTAGGCTCTCAAATTCAGTGCATTGAAATAGGTAGAATAATTATCCATTACTTCTATATATACACATATAGAGAGGGATGTGTGTGTGTGTATACATAATATATATATATATCCTGATCCTTCCTACACATCTGGGAGAAGACCAGCTCTGTATCGCCTAGGCAGGTAGAAAGGATCAGGAGAGGTAGATAAACAGAGACTAGTTTCTGCTCTCTCATCACCCTGCAGATTGGATCATCTAGACTACATGACATACCATGGAGTTTATGCTACGGTAGACAGTGACACACCATCACAAATACAAACCTATCAATTCCAGCTAGTGAACTTGAAGATCTTTAAGAGAAGATTTCCATTTGGGGCACAAAAAGGAGAAATGCTTTGGATAGTAGCATACACTGACTACTATAAGAACACTCATGAACAAGATTTTTTAACAAAATGAAGACATTACTAAACCAAATAGAAGAATGCAAAGTATTTTACAGCTCCATTTATTCTTATAGTATATATAAAAGTCACAGAAACCTTAATTGAAGTTCTATGTATGGGGAAAAATTTATACTGTGTACTATGTTGGTCATATTTCATTTAAGGATAATAAACTATTAAAGCAGATTTAACTTATGTGAATGGAAAAATAAAACAAAACAAAGCAAAGCAAACCCCAAAAAACAAACCATGGAGTTGTGGCTATGCAACTTTTGTCTCCTTCTGCTGTTGCCAGCAGTTGCTGATGTATCTACGGCTTATTTGGAGAGTTATCTATATCTAAGAAAGGATGTTACCTATTCCAGCTAGTACAAGACTATGGTTAATCAGTGCCTATTTTATTTCTCTCAGTGCACACATAAAGCCTTCTGTCTAGTACTGAGTCTTAAGGACACTGAATACAAATTAAGTAAAAGTTTTCTAACCAAACTGTAAAAAATAATAAAATAAACCAAAAATATATGCTGAATAAGTAACAGAAATCTAGGTTGATCACTGAAGCGTTCAAGCTTCTCATTTGGAAAATGAAAAGTACATACATTTATGATATTTAATACTTCTTCTGACTTTGCGACAGTTTGTCAGTGATGTGCTTGGATAATTTTGGTGAGTTAAGTGAAAAGGCTCAGTTTCCATTCTGTACAATGAACATGCTTCTGCAAGAAATTTAAATTTGTTTGAAACCAAGGTGCTCATAAATCTTAGTCAAAACAGAGACTTGTTTCTTCCTATTTATTTTCCTCTTGCAGTACATTTTGCTTTTTTTTTTTTTCGGGATTTTCTATAGCATTCAGATTCTTGCCTTGTTTTTCTTCTCTTTTTCTCAGTGAGAAACTGAAGCAGCTCCCTTAATCCTCAGTAACGAACATATCATGGGCATGTATGGCAGATGTATTCATTCAGCCTAACTCCTGACTTCTTATCTAAGCAAACTAGAGAGACAAACCACTAACCTGTTTCATAAGAACCACTTTCTGAAGGCTTCTACATCTCTCCATTTACCAAAATGAAAAATTAGGATCCTAACTTAATCATGTAATCCATATGCTAAAAGCTAGTGTGAAGTTACCTTTTGTGAACACTCCTACCTCTTAGTTGATCTCTTAGTAAGAGTTATAATTCCAGGTGGAATGCGAATTTAATAGAAGGGAGTGGATGCTAAGAGGCACTCAACACTGCTTAGAAAGGGTTATGCTCTAGTCCTAAAGACTGGACTAATTTTGACAATTCATTTTAGAGCTTTATTTATTTACATGCTCATAAACTTTCACAGAATCAGAGAATAATTAAGGTTGGAAAAGACCTCTAGGCTCATCAAGTCCAACCTACTACCCAATGGCTCCACGATCACTAGACCATGCCCTGAAGTGCCATACCCAATCACCCTTTGAACACCTCTGGGGATGGTGACTCTACCACTTCCCCGGGCAGGCTGTTCCAGTGCTTTGTTTTCTCCAGATAAAAGAAGTGTCTGTATGAAAGGAAGCTCTATGACAGCTAGTATATGGAGGAAGCCACCTGCCAGATCTTCATATGAACTTTAAGATTTGCTTTTGTGGGAGCTGCACAAGATGACTCCCCGTTACTGTGATTTCTTTTATCCTTCCTCCTCAGGGGGTGTGCCTGCCAAAGTCATCTTTCTTCTTAAAAGCATATGAAAAATATTAACATCTTTCTTAGCTAAAACACTTATTATAGTTTGTAGCACTGTCACAGCAATGTCCAGCTGCTAAATATTTAAAGCAATCACGAAATTATCTATTATTCTAGGAAGTGAGACTGAAGTGCGAATACAATATAAATGACAACGTAATTGAATGATATCAATAGATGTTCTTTTCTTTTCACATTCCTAGACAGAAACATAATACTCTTTGAAATAGACCCTACCCTATTTTCATTTCATCTTTTGTAAAATCATGGATATCTTGAACTTAAAGAACCTCAGATCACATTCAGAAGCTCTAAAATTAAAGCATTAGCAGTGATAGTTTTTTTAAAGCTGAAAAATAGCAAAATTATATCCAAGCATTTTTTTCAGAAGGACTTAGAGTTAAATGATTTAAAAAAAAAAATACTAATTAAACATTGCAGTAAAAATTAATATTCTTTTTGAACCAATGCCATTAACTTACTTGTTTTAAGAACATGCAGAAAATGTCCATGATGCTGAAGGAGGCCCACACTGGAGAGGTCCATCACTAGGACTGCAGTCTGTGGAAGAGACCCATGCTGGTAGGAGAAGTTTGTGGAGGACTATCTTCCATGAGGGATGTCATGTTGCTGCAGCAGAGGACTTTCCCCCTGAGAAGGAAGGAACAGCAGAAACAACATGGAACAGACTGGGATTGACCACAACCCTCATTCCTGGCCCCTCTGTTCTGCTGCAGTGAGAAGGTCACAGAGCTGGGCCTGATAAGAAGGGAAGTGTTGGGAAAAGGTATATTTAAGATCAGGCTGTATTTATCAATATCCTCCTCTGACTCCTTTGGTGATTGGTGCTGGTTTTGTTGTTTAAATTAAATTGATTTTGTTTCCTCAAGTTGAGTCTATCTTTCGCCTGTGACCATAATTGGTGAGTGAGATCTCCCTGTCCTTTATCTCAACCCTCAAGTAACCACTGAGGGGGGTTAGTTTCAAAGCTATCTCTAGCCGTTGAAAACAAAGGTCAGAAAACTCTGGAGGGAATAATACTTAACAACCAGAGTAAGAGCTACAACAGGACAATTATACCTAGGTTTCCTAAATTACATGCTTAGTAGTTCCTTCTGTACAGATTCAACAACAGTTTTCTTTGGCAGGATGGATTTAGTCTCCCTGTTTGCAAAGCGACCTGATGAGGTTCTCAACTAAGAAACCCATTGGCTTCTTGACAACATCTAACAGTTTTGAGCAGTTTGTGACTAGTGCTTTAACTCCCGGCAAAAATGGAATGACTGGAATTTAGAGAGTAACCTATTTAGAATCACGTCTAAATTTTGGCTACCAAGAGAAAGAAGATTCCCTTTTTACAAGGAGTCCCATGGAGAAAACAAGGGGGAATGGCTGCAAGTTGCTCCTGGGGAGATTCTGGTTGGATTCTAGAACAAAGTTTTATAGAATGAGAACAATTAAACATTGGAATAAGCTCCCAAGGGCAGCAGTGAATTCCCCTACACTGGGCAGTTTTAAGACACGACTTGACAGGGTGCTAGGTCATCTCATTTAAACTTTTTACTTAAAAGGTTGAACCAGAAGATCCTTGAGGTCTCTTCCCATTTGGCATTCTGTGATTCTATGTCCAGTCTCTGGGTGGCTCTTTGTCCTTGTGCACTGAGGAGCCCAGAACTGGACACAGTAGAGTACACAAGGTGTGGCCTTATCAGTGCTGAACAGAAGGAAGGATTACCTTGCTTGACCTGCTGGCAACATTCCTCCCAATGAAGCCCAGGATACCACTAATCTTCCCTGTAGCAAGAGCACATTGTTGGCTGATGTTCAACTGGGTGACCACCAGGACCCCCAGGTCATTTTCTGACAAACTGCTTTTCAATTGAGTGCTCCTCAGCATATACTGGTGTGTGGGATTATTCCTCCCCAGGTCCAGGAGTTTGCACTTCCCTTTCTTGAACATCATGAGCTTCCTGCCAATCCAGTTCTTCAGCCTGTCAAGGTCCTTCATGATGGCAGCATGATCCTCAGGGGTATCGACCACTCTTCCTAGCTTTGTGTCTCCTGCAAACTTGCTGAGGACACACTCTGCCCCATCATTCAGGTCATTAATAAAGATGTTAAACAGGACTGGACCCAGTACTGATTCCTAGTGTATACTACCACTTAACAACTTTCAATTAGACTTCATTCCACTGGTGAAAATCTTCTAGGCTTGACTTTTCAGCCAGTTTTCAACCCACCTTACTCTCTGCTTATCCAGCCTATACATCAACAACTTGTCTATGAGCATCTTACGGAGACAGTATCAAAGGCCTTCCTGAAATCCAGGTAGACAATATTCACTGTTCTCCCCTCATCTACCAAGCCAGTCACTGCATTACAGAGGTTTATCAAGTTTGTCAAGAACGACTTCTTGTTGAAACCATGCTGACTACTCCTGTTGATTTCTCAATTGTTATGTACCTGATAAAGTTTTCCAGGACTATTTGCTCCATTCTACACACCTGAATATTCTACAGAAGGTGTAAGGATACGAACTTGAAAAGAAAAGAAAAATTCATTTAATGTACTCTGAAAAGTACGTGGCCTGTAGAGCCATTCCAGAAAATGGCCTTGCCACAAGTAGCCCAAGCCACCAGCTGCCTCACTACCTTGCCTCCAAAAGTAATTTACTTAGCACTTGCTCATTTCCATTAAGATCTTCTTCAGTATATAATGCTACGTAAAGTAAGAACATCTATGCAGAGCTAGACATTGGCATAAGAAATCTTGGTGCTGCAAGTGGTTGATAATCTTTATAATCCAAAACTGAATATAGAAATGACACTTTGCATAGTTTTTGAAAATTAGAATACTCATATACAAAATAGATGTTTCTTCAGGGCTACTTAGACTTCTAAAATAAAAAGGGGAAATAGTGCGTCACACTGTATGTCTGACTGTTACCTGACAATGTTTTCCTATTGTGCTTTACTAAAAGTGTACCACTTCCATATTTCTATCACACTACGTAGAATAAAATGAGAACTTTTGTCCCAGAGTTTACAAAGAACTTGAGAGTAGTTACGAGGTACCATTATCTTCACTTGATTAATGAGGAAGTAGAGACGTGCTAATTTTCCTAAAAATCACACCCTAAGTTGGTTTTGCCATTATCTCATCCTAATGTTGTTCATTTAGCAAGTTATGGTAAAATGCAAAATACGAATCTGTAAGAGATAAGATGCACTCACACTTGCGTTCCTTGTCTTAATGCAAGAATCGGGTATTTACAAGTGTTCAAGCTTCTCTCAACTGCGCTGGCAAATATCCAGCTGCTGTACTGCATTTATTAGAAAAGCAGTTATATTTTAAGGACCTCTTGTGGCACAATTGGTCAGTCTGTTTGATAAGTAACAATTAATATGTATTTTAAATCATTTAAATATATTTTATCCAAAACAGCGATGTGGATTTTAGTAAAATCAGTTCTTCTAACCTGAGACTCTACAGAAGACAGTTTCTAGCAGAGTTTAATTAAAGAAGCAAATATTACTAAAGAGTAATAAAATTATACTGCAGTAGTGTGAGCCCCCATTTACATATGGAACTGTGTAGGACTACTCAGATGACTTCATATCATTCTTCATACTACATTTTAAAACTATTATTAAAATCCTTAGAATGGCAAAATTAGTTGTTGCAGAAAATACCAGGTCCTACTTTTTCTTTTACTTCAGCAATAATCTGTGAAAAATCTGTAGTATCAGCCACCCAGTGCTTACGGGTTAGTAGCTCTTAAATCCATGCTTTACCAGAAGCAAACTGAGAAATGTTGGACCTAGTGTCAGTGTGTGGTTGTGCTCAGCATAGCTGCAGGCTTTTAATTTAGGTGGAAGTCAGACAGAACAGCTATCAAGGTAATGTGTTAATGTAATTCACTGCTGTTTCCTAACATTCAGTGCAACTGTGATGACATACATCTCAGGATGATATAACCCAGTTATCTAGATTCTAGAATATTTCTTTACTGATAATCTCTTGATTTTAATTCCTCTAGTCTTGATTTTCTTCTGAAATGTACACAGCCTTAGCTAAAATATCTTACTGTAATTCCAAAGCCATCAGTACCATGTAAATGTCAGAAAATATGAGATCTGTTTATTTCTTGGTTTCAGAGTAGAAAAATAGATTCTTCCTTGAATATTTATCTGTATTTTCTTAGCCTTCCTAGTATTAAAATAGAATCAAAGTATTGCTACATAATAGAAGTCAGAAAGAACTTTCTTACATTTCATTGGAATATTAAACGGACAAGACCCTTATATTTATACAAGTAGGAGCCACAGGATCATGGTCGGTAAAGTATACAAAGGAGGTGAAAATGCCATTCATAAAATCTTAGTGACCTAAATGTAATGAAAGACAGGATAAGAACAAGTAGTATGTACATAAAGAACTTTTGAAGGACTTTAAAGCATTAATTGGTGAAAAAAGTAAGTCATGTTTGCTCCTAACACAATTCTAATTTTGATTATTTAGCACTTTTCAAAAAAAACCCCAAACATGTATTGTTTTTTTTTTTCTTTGTATTTCAAGCAAAAATGTCTAGATTAACACAATCTCTGTTGTTTCTCTTGATCTTCTATTATTTAGCCTTTAAGGAAAAGCAGGCGGAATGCTTGAGGACAACAAGAATAAAGATGCTGAAACCCTGTATACCAAATTAAAATTGTGGATACTAGACACACCATGAAAAAATGTCTAATAATAACTTCAAAAACTCAGTTTGAATAGTTTGACTGAATGCTACTAAACAAAGAGTTAAAATTCATCTATCTTTAAAATATTCCAGTTTCAGCTGCATAGTTCTTTCAAGATTTAGTTTTATTCTGCTGAGTGTAGCTTTTAAACATTTGCCTAACTCAGTTATCCCTTCCTGGAATAAGGAATTTCCTATGCAGTCAAGTGTAGAATGTTGTATAATATATACAGTGATCTTTGTTCCAATCTTTCTATCTCTCCTCCTAAGTAGCAAGCCAATTCCACACTTCCCTGTCAAGGAAGAGACTTTTATATTAAATATATATTTAGAAAAAAAAAAAGCCCAAGTAAGAACGGCTACATTTGCATATCTTTAAGATTTAATGTAAAGATAAAGCACATAAAATTAAATGGACTGTCTTCATCTTTATGTAAAATATTAGTTTGTTTAAAGTTTATGAATATGGAAAAAATAAACAGGAACTAGACATATAAGAGATTAAAAAGATTAAAGCTGAAATATATATAGAAGTGTAGATGATACATTGAATGTATTAAAACTCAGAGTTCTTTATGAACCTCTCCATGAACTCCATGGACATTGCTCCATCACTGGATGTGTACCAATCCAGGTTGGATGAGGCCTTGCACAGCGTGGTCTAAGTGGGAGATTTCCCTGCCATGGCAGGGGTGTTGGAACTAGATGACCTTTAAGGTCCCTTCCAACCTAAAGCATTCTATGTTTTTATGATGACCCTTTGACTACAAAGAACTACAAAGAACATTAGTGCTTGGAAGACCGGTGAAACTGAGGTTCTCTCTATGTGCAGTGATTAAAAAGTCAATGCAATCATGCACAAAGGGTTAGGATGCTAGGTGTGTATGCTGGCTAAATTCCTGTTGAACCAATTGCACTCTAGATACCTCAATTCGAGTTGCTGCATCCTATTAAGCATTCAAGCACTTCATCTTGGAACATTTCATTAGTGCAGTGAATTATAATTGTTTGTCTCTAGTGTATGTATTTAGTTGACTAGTATTCTGCTCGGAATTGCACAATGGGCTCTAGAATCTGTAGTGTTGTGAGATACTTTAAGAAGAAAGGTGTCATGAAACCTATTTTATTTCTAACCATTTCATAAACTGTTCACAGTTTTTTACCATTTAAATATTTTAAGTGAATTTTAAATAGTAAAAGAAGAGTCATAATAAAGTAAATTAGCCTCAGGAGCCTGCAAAATAACTCTCTGTTTAAAAAATTATCTGCTTTTTACACACAAAATTTTTAAGGGCAAAAAGGAAGCAGATGTATTTAAAACCAGCAACTTAACTGCTACTCTCACTGAAATCTTAACAGTTTATTGAAAAAGATTATTATTTCAATCCCATATATCGAAAAAAGTTTTTAAAAAACCCATAAAATAATAAAAAATAATTTTATTACAAAGATGGATATTAGAAATTAGAAAGACGTCCTTGCCTCGGGGTGTCTCTCCACCAATCTATCTCCCTCTCCCCTGATGCTCCTTAGACCTTTCCAGTTCCTCTCTCTGCTCTGCCACCAGGCTGAGCAGATCATTCCCCGGCTCACATCTCACGCAGGAGTTGTCTCTGCTGCCCTCGGGTACGAGGGACAGGCTCAGGCACNACGCGGCGGGGGAGAGATCTCGGCGAGTGCCCGTTGGGGCCGTTCCGAGCTGCTGCCGGTGGGGCTGCTCCGCCCGGGCCGCCTNTTCTGTCAACGGCTTTTGGCCGAGCGCTGACCGTGGCCGGATCCTCTTCTGGGAGGGCAAAGACCACGAGTTGAGTTCGCCTCCCAGGCCAGGAGGGGGGAACCAGTTACCCCCCCCTGAACTCANTCCTGGCTTCGGAAAGCCCCCAAAGAGCTTCTTGCCGACCCTTTTCGCCGGAATTCCCTTCCCCAATGCGGACTGACCTGCACCGGAGCTGGTATATCCTCAGTGAGGGAAATTATTCTCTAGTGCCAAGAAAGCACAAATCATTTTCATCGTCATAACACCATTTTCTCAGTATAAAGTATTCAAAAATAAGCTTTGCATAATTATATATAGGCAAGGTGAGCCTATATGTATATGTTTATGTAAATGTCTGCAGATATTTTAAAAAAAAAAACAAACCCTAATATTTATGCTATGCTTTTATATGGGAAGAAGGAAGGTGAACCTGTAGAAAGATGGAAGGTCATCTAATAATTCTAAGCATGTCTTTCAGATGCAAAAGGCAAAGTGACTTTCTGTCACCGCTAAATTAGCATAATGAAGCAGATGGTGCTACAAGTTTCTGTTTGTTTGTTTGGAGGGTTTTTTTGTTGCCTTTTTTAAAGTTAGATTATGTTTTAGGGATGTGTAATGTGACATAAAAACTTCATTCTTCTTCTTAATGAGCTAAGGACAACTGAATTTGTCTCTACCTTCATTAGAGGCAGTTTGGGATATTTCTAATAGGTGGCAATAAAAAGAAGTTCAGGAGTGCTAAAGATAAATCTCTTACAGCATCATGCAGAATTCAGAATAGAAAGCCTACTTACCAGTTTAATTGACCTCTGTTTGTAAAGCTGGTGTGCGTTGTAACTAGAAAGCACATTGACTCCACTGACTGTCAATGTAATCACCAGATTCTGATCTCACCTGCACTAATGCAAGTCCTGATTAATACTACCATGCCAGTCAAGCTCATACATTCTTTATTAATTGTCCGCTTTTATAGTGTATATTTTTTCCCCTTCTCAAAAAGTGTGTTTAACTCTGTGTACTGACTGTCAGCCATCCAGTGTCTATCAGGCTATCCTGCAAGTTTCCCACCAATTCTATATGCAAATATTTTCCACCAGCTATGCTCTTTCATATGATTTAACGTAATTACAACACAGCCACAAGTATCTAGTTTGGTTACTAGTCTTTTTCTCTGTCTTTAATTCCAAGGTGTCTATACTATAGGCAAGTAGCTCCATTTCTGCAAATAAAAGTAGTTGAAGTATTGTTTCTATGGTGAAGATGAATCCCACACATAGTAGCATGTGTGCCATTTCCAGTGTTATTAAACCTGAAGAAACATCAGTAAATCATAAAGGTTACTGATGGAGAGACATTCTAAATTGCAGTATTCACACAATAAGCATGCTAATTCAGTTTGTACCACACCTTTCTTCATTGCTTTTCTCTCCACAGATTTTTTAATGCATTTTCACCAAATTGTGGAGAGTACTTCTTAGCAGAAAGCAATGCGTAGTGAAAAGCTTTAATTATTATTCAAATATGCACTCTGAAAAACAAAACCAAACAAAAAAAAAAAAAAGAATCCATTTTATCTTTGGTAAAGGCTCCTAACATGTCTATGCAATCACAGTATGATATGAGGCTTCACAGGCTTTTTTAACAATTGTGGAAACCACTTTACGTAGACATTAGGAAGTACTCTTTTCTGTAGCTATACCATTATGCAGAAAAGAATATAACATTTACTGGGTAGGAGAGAAACCAAGCAGGCTGATTTTGTAGTTTAGTGCCAGAGAGACTGTCTTGGGAGGGAGAAGTGCTTGTGTCTGGTATGTTCTTCCAATTTTCCTTATGAATTTTATTCAGTAACTCTTAAATGCAAATGTAAAGGAGTCCTTGAGGAGTTGAAGGGTTCCCTTAGCTGAGAATCCAGCGAGTTGTTAAAAAGCATGTACAACACTGAAAAGTGTCACAAATATTTCACTGAAGATGGGCATTGATTAATCAGTTATCTATGTTGTTTATAAGCAGTGAGAGCACAAGTATCATTCATGTACAACAGTTGCATGGAGGCAGAAAATCAGCACACCTGTGAAAACTTAAAATTGAGGAGCTCTAATATTTTGATTTGATGCAGACCTAGAACTGACCTCTCCAAGCTGCTCCTAAGCAATCTCTAAAGGAGTAAAATAAAGTTTGAAAACAATGAAAAAAACCAACAACAAAACACAAACTAAATGAAACAAAAAAAAACCCAACCCAACAAACCAACCAAAAAAACCCATTTTTTTTCTTCACAGACAAGAAGCATGACTTCTATGCCCCAGCTACAGGGATAACAAAAGAATAGAATTTAGACAAATATTTATTCTGACACATGCCTGCACCTAAATCCATAAAAGTCTCTTTTTCAGTGCATGGTGCTGCCGAATCATCTGTGTTCTTAATGTCTTCAGAAAACTGAGTCAGAACATGAATAAAATCATTCTGAGAACAAAAATGAATTGTCCTTTTTGTCTTAGCTGAAAATAAGATAAATAAAATAAAATCTCCTTCAAACTACCCCCATTTCTAATTTATTACTTAATCTATTTTCAGAAGTTTGAGTGTATTGGGTTTTTGTGGCAAGGTTTTGGTAGTCAGAGGGCTACAGAGGTGGCTTCCATGAGAAGCTGCTAGCTGTTTCCCCCATGTTCAATAGAGCAAATGCCAGCCAGCTCCAAGAGGGACTCACCACTGGCCAAGGTTGAGCTGATCAGCAATGATCGTAGTGCCTCTGTGATAGCGTATTTAAGAAAAGGAAGAAAAAAACCCAAACTGCAACAGCAATTGCAGTTGGAGAGAGGAACAAGAATACGTGAGAGAAACGACTCTTCAGATATCAAGGTTGGTGAAGAAAGAGGGGATGGAGATGCTCTAGATGCTGGAGTAGAGATTCCATTGTGGCCTGTGATGAAGACCATGGTGAGACAGGCTGTCCTCTTGCAACTCATGGAGATTAACAGTGGAGAAGATACCCACCTGCAGGCCATGGAAGACATAGTTCTCCAGTGGGGACGCGAGAGCAGATGGACACCTGAAGGAGGCCGTGAGCTGATACTCTTATGGGCCAGTGTTGGCAAAACCAGAGTAAGCAGACTGAAGGATGCAGTGATTAGTCTTTAACAGAAACATATATGATTGCCTCTGATGTGCTGCCTCCAGTCTTAGGCCTCTCAGTACAAAAGATAGACTGAAAACCTGGAGCAAGTCAGCAGAAGGCCACCAAGGTGATTAGATATTTAGAATATAAAATACAGGAGGACATGCTGAAGGAACGATGTTGAACCTGGAGAAGGCTGGGACAGGAGTGGTGCGATACGTGGATTTATTTGCCATCTTTAATTGTGTAATGACATCTTGTACAGAAGAAAGACTAAAACTCTTGCACAAGGAAAGAAGAAGAAATGCTCATGAGCTGAAGCAATGGAAATTTTGATCAGTTACAAGAAAATAATTCCTATCTTCAGGGCAATCAAATGCTTGAACAGGCTATCCAAATTGTTGAATCTCTGTCTTTGGGGATATCTAGCATTATTCTGGTTAAGGACTTTTTTCCCATCTACTTTGAGCAGGAGCTTGGACTCGACAACTGCTAGAGGTCTCTTTCAAACTAAATTATTCTATGATTGCATGGCTATGCAATTAAGCTGTACAAGAACTATAATTTTGTGATTTAAAATTACAAAATTAAACTGTAAATTTTAAATGTTGCAATGTAATAACTTACCTGGTCACTTCTCCAAATATGATATGATGTGAAGATGCAAAGAGAAGAAAGAAAACGGGGAAGCTAAAAGTTAAAAAAAAAACACCACCGACACAAAAAATTAAAGCAAAACAAATGAAAAATAGAGATAATAGAAAGATACCCTGTAAATGTTCTCAAACTTGATATCATCTTCTTAGATAGGAATGTAGGACTTAATTCATGGATGAAAGGAAATAATATTAAACAAATAGTAACAATATTTAATGGAATTACTAGTTTCATTTACTTTATTTTTTCTTCATCATAAAAAATCAGTTACTTTCCAGAATTAATTTTTATTCCAAGAAAGCATATATCCCACAACTATAAAACCTGCTAAATTGTAAGCATTATATTTTTTCCCCAAATGTAACAATATCTTCCCTCTCTCGCTAAAGCTTTTAAATAAAACTATGCTGAAATGGTTTTGTTAGAAAGTAATTGTCCTGATAAAATCAATTTTTTGACATTTACTTTTTTACTATGATATGAAACACATTGATAATTTCTGATTTAATTCCTTCTGAGTTTTCATACTAAATCTAGTAACAAAGAATATAAGCTTTTCCATCATCAAATCACAAAGCAGGTGGTAGAGTCTCTCAGAGGTTCTGTATTTTTCATTAGTGCAGACTACTCCTCAGTCCTAGTCACCCAACAAATCACACTAATTCGCAGGAGTGCTTTTGGAGAAAATCTTTAGACTCTTCAAGAATATGTCTTAGGTGCAGTTCTAGTGGCAATTTAGTGCAACAGCTTTTTCCAGCATTCAGTGTATCTGAAATACACTATGTCTTGTGCAGTTGCTTGACATTGTCCCAGCAGTCTCTGAATATCATCACATTCCCTTATGCTACCATTTTATAATTTAAAAATAACCACTTTAATGAACTGCAATGAAGGTTTCCCAATAACCCAGACAGCTTCAACTGAAAAAAAAAAAAAACAACCGAAAAACAGCACACACACAAAAATAATAGCTAAACCATCAGGCAAGGCCAACAGGACCATCATACTTAATTCACAGGAATACTTTATAAATACTGGATAGTGTGAGTATGGCAGCCTGCTGTCAAGGTAGCAGCTACAAATGTCCCTGCACTATTTGCCTTGGAGGACCAGAATCATTAACCATATTTAGATATGTAGATTTAACTACTGATTACTATCCATTTACAGCTGAGGAGCATGTGTGTGTGGTTCTGTTACTACCAAAGGCTGCTTTTGTGATTTGGTGCTGAGCTGGGGATGAGTGCTACAGTTCCATGCATTTAACACAAGTAATGCATGCCCTGCTGCTAAGGCTGTGCTTCTAAACACCCTTGGGCAGCTTGTACCAAGTTGTTGACTCAAATGTTAGCACTGAGAAAAATATTAGGCTATAAAAAAAATGAATTAATATAAGATGGCTGTGAAGAAATTCAAATCAAAATGAACGTTAATCAGAGAAAATAGATTCTGAAGATCTCTGTCTCTGTCAGAAATAGGGACTAAAAAAACCCAAATCCTTAAGGAAAATTCAGTTAATTTCTTTAAAAGATTATGCATCCTGGTGTTGTGGAGTAGCAAAGTTCTGTATAAGATCCATTGCAACTTATATACAATAGTGCCTTACATATTTTCTTTAAATGTTTATCAAGAAAGTAAATGTAAAGAGTTGCTTGAGCTACAGAACAATTTTGCATCTCATTGATTGGAACAGTCTTGTACTTTGTCATTTTCAGATTCAAAACACAGATAGAAGAGCTCAAAATTAAAATCCAATTGCCTTATTCATATGAATAATACTACTTTCAGAAGTTCCCCTGAGGATTGTTACAAGAAAATAGGAACATCATTATGAACTCTGATAAAATGGAGATGATAGATGGTGGATTAAACAGTGGAGAGAGTTCAAAAGTGAAAAGTGAGAACTCAGAGTAATTTACATAACAGTAGTTGGAACCCTGTGTATAGAGGAAATTATGCCAACTATTACATCAGGAACGAAAAGTAGAGGGTCACATTTTGAAAGAGCATCCAGTAAGAGAGATGTTATGTGACTTAAGCTGTAAAAGATCTGCCTACAGAGGCAGGTTTTCTTTTGCCTCTTCATTTATTTGCCTGTGTATCCTAGATAACAGATTATTTTTCTTCATTCTTGAAGAAAATCATATCCCCTACATTGTTACACAATTTTTTTGATCTCCACCTATCTCTTCCATGGAGAAGAGATAAAAAAAAGGTGTTGCCAGCTGGATCGTTGTGGCTTTACTTGCAGAAAGAAGTACTAGAAACGTGGAGATGAATGGTACTAGAAAGAGTAATTCTTAGAACAGTTACCTTAGGTCCATCGACTAGACATGCAGTGCCTGTAGCATAAAGATCAGTTACCAAAAAAATGGAGAAAAACTTACTGGATAATGAAAACACTGGAAAAAAGTTTTGAAAGTGAGGAAATTTTAACGTAGTTGAAAAGCATTGCACACCAAACAATGTCCACAAAGTACATGATTCACTGCAAATTAATTCAATAGGTGTGTTTGTACAGTATTACATTCATAAAGAGTGTAATCTGTGATGAAATTATTAAATATTCAGGGAAATTCATTTAGGTAGCTGGGAGTGACAGCATTCAAACGACTACAAAAGTAGACAGAGTACAAAATAAATGGAACTACAAAAGTAAATATAACTATGAAATTCTCTATAGGTAAAAGTAAATATGAGAAAAGTGAAATTTCAGAAGGGTTCTGACCCAATGAATATTTTGAAAAAATTCATCATATCTAGTATCGTATTACTCAACAACAGCTGATATCTTCAATATATATAAAATACATTTTTACCAACTTGTAAAAAAAAATTTAAAAAAAATTTATTCCTGCATAACTGCCCTAAAACATTTTAGTGGCAAAATGTCCTTAAGAAAATAGTGGAAGTTACCAAAAAAATGAATGTAAGCGCAAACTCTTATGTGTTGTCGTGTGTCTCTTCTCTATCCAGTATGTACACAGTGTAACAGGGAAAGCCTGTCATGGTTTACGGTCAGGGCAGCCCACTAGACCCCACAGACACTCTCTGTTAACCCCTCTCCCTCCCCAAAGGGGAAGAGAAAAGGAATAAGGAAGAGAGATATTTATCAATTAGAAAAGGAAACTAGAACAGCTTTAAGGAAAATGGAAAATAATAATAAAATGTAATATATACAAATATATGCAAAACCAGCATTGAACCCAACCCCCCTGATGGCAATTACATCACCATAACCACTGGTGTTGTGGAACAGGCACTGGGGAAGTCCCAGACTGAGCCAGCAGCAGATGGGAACCATGTTCAGGAGTTGATTTCCAGTGCTGAATTCAGGAACACTCAGATCAGGATCGAAGGCAGGATGGGCAGGGTTCTTTTGGATTCCAGCCATTGAAGGCACGAGGAAGAATCTGAGCAAGGACCCAGAGCAAGAGCCCCCGAGCTGAGAGCAACCGAGTAAGGGCCCCCAGCAGCCGAATATGGCATCTATGGGATGGAATATCCCCTTGGTCAGTTTAAGGGCACCCATCTGTCCGCTTCTGCCTGCAGGTGCAGCCTTTTACTTTCTGCACCCCTCAATGTGTTACACAAGATCTAGCAGTGGCCCTGGTCTGCACACCTGTCCCTGGTACTAACTCTAAACATCGGATGTTATCACTGCTAGAAGCAGCCACTGCTTGCAAAAACATGCTGCTGATTTCAGAAAGTGCAGTTAGTTAAAGGCACTGAGCTGAAAAGTAAAATCACTGAAGAGAATTTTTGTGTTCCAACTCAAACCAGGACATCCTGATCTTTCATTTGTCTGGCACCATTTGTTTTATCATGCACACAATATTTAGCTCAGCTAGAATGGTTTGAGTTGCCTTATTCTCCACCAAAAATATGTGGTTTTCACAGGTCACATAGAAGCTCAGTAAGTCATTTATGTCTCTTGGGGGGACAATCTTTCCAAAGTTATGTTTTCAAGGCTCTCATGAAAAGAAAACATATCTTGGAGTCCCTTCACAGACAAGTTTTCATGACTATTGTTTGATCTTAAAAACAAAAAAGTCTCAATAGGTAGTCCCCCAACTCCTCAGCAGAAAGAGTCATAGACCTTCTGTCTCCACAGATCTCTCGAAGACTCACATATATTCATTCTCAGTACTTTGAATCCTGTTCCCTGAGCACACATATCCCCCATGTATCAGATCTCGTTCTCCTCATCAGTGTTATTTCAGACATTCAGGATTTGTCTTTGGTATTGCTACATAAGGTATTGAAAGAATAAACCTTATATTACTGGAGTGAGGAACCATACTACCTTTAGAGATCACGATTTCTGTGGAACCAGGAAAAGCAAAAAGGGGGAAGCTTTCCATTTCCTTTTTTTTTTCTTTTTTTTTTTTTCCAGAAAATGATGTAAGAGATGGTAACATTTTATGCAGTTCTTGAACTTTGTCAAACTTCTGCCCTTCTCAAGGTTTCCCACAATTCTACTGCATTAAGAGATAGCTCATTTTATAGCTCGGCTCCCAGCTACATTGGCATTGACACTGTGGAAAGTTCACTTGCCTTTATTGAACAAGAGAGACACTTAGACTATCATTACATGTTTACAGAAAAGCAGCAGCTACATGGCTGAACTTCTGTGCTTTTCTAGCAAAGCATTTTAGCATTCCATGTGGGCAAGCTCTCTGATAGGATGCATAAGCACACACTAGTTAAGTTGAGACTTAGCAGCAGAGGTATCAGCCTTCATTCATTGTGGTATAATATCTTGCCCACTTTATTCCTCAGCATGTATTTTCTCTATTAATGATATTGATTCTGTCACAACTATCTTGCAGATATCCTGCTGATGCTTCAAACAACAAAAAACATCTGGCCAGAGAAAACAACACCCCACCACTATTTTTTTACAAGCTTTCTTTCATTTCACCAAGTAAGAGTCAATTGTCAACTCAATTTGAATCCCGTATTAATAGAAGACAATTATAAAGTAACTTTTTATTCATAAGTAGGAAATAAAAAATTTCCCTCCGACTTTGAAAACTGATTAGTTTCTCCTCGTATTTTTGTAATACAATAGCAAATAACTTTCAGTATTAAGGATTTTTTTAAAACTCGAATAGAGGCAAGTCTCCATTTTATTTGGCTACATGGGGTAAACTCTCAAGCAGAGAATTCTTATCTTGGAGAAATTCTAGCCCAATTACTGCAATCTCTGAATGAATTTAATGTTTCATTGTTTGAAAAGATAGGATGATGCTTTACTCTGGGCTTGTGAATTGTAGAATAAATTCAGAATATCCAGGATTTGAGATCCCAGATGAAACTCTGGAAACCTGAAAAACTTCCTCATCAATTCCTTACCAGATAGCACTGCCCTCCTTGCAAGTTCTTGAAAACAAAGTGTTGTGGTTTAACCCAACCAGCAACTTATTCCCACACAGTTGCCCGTTCATTCCTTGCGGTTAGGTGGGGGAGAGAATCAGAAAAGTAAGAAAATTTATGGGTTAAGATAGAGACAGTTTAATAGGTAAAGCAAAAGCAGCTCCATGTACAGGAAAAATAAGGGATTCATTCACTACTTCCAATGGCAGGCAAGTGTTCAACCTTCTCCAGGAAAACAGAGCTCCATCACATATAATGGTTACTTGGGAAGACAAATGCTATCACTCCAAACACATTCCCCAGTTTCTTCTTCTTCCTCCTGCTTTTATTGTTGTTCCCTTTGTTCAGTTGGGGTCAGATGTCCCAGCTGCGCCCTTCCCAACTTCTTGTGCACCTCCAGCCTACACTGGTGGGATGATATGAGAAGCAGAAAAGGCCTGGACTCTGTGTAAGCACTGCTTGGAAATAACAAAAACATCCCTGTGTTATGAACACTGTTTTCAGCACATATCCAAAACATAGCTGCATACAAGATGCTATAAAGAAAATGAACTCTATCCCAGCCAAACTAGCACACAGAGAATACTTAATCTGATCAAAATAACCTGGTCGTTAGTTAAACATATCATAGGAAAGGAATTTGTAAGCAAATAAGGTAAAATTACTTATGTGACATTTTTCTCTTATTAATAAAACAGAAGACAGAAAATATTCGGTAGTGTCTGCCAGTTTCACTGATGGCCATTTTTCTAAACAATCACACTGCACAATTGCCTACCAGACATTTTTCTGTTGGGTGCTGGAGCCCTACATTATCCATATTGCATAAGATAAAAGACGGATTTTATTATACACCTCATGGAGCTCAAGAAAGACATAACTGAGTAGCAGAAGAGTCCCCTCTGCCTTTACTGGTTTTCCTGGTCATGTCAAGATGTGTTAAAACTTCACTTGTTCATTGACTCAGGTACCAAATAGTAGATGCCTAGTTCCCCTGTTTCAGTTTGTCCAGTACTCTTTCTGCACACATGAAAGTACTCTTTCTCTCACACATGAAAATTTCTGGCATATTTGTTGGTATGATGTCTCTTGACATTCCCATACAAGGGGAGCCAGTAACACCTGGGATCCATGGAGAATCTTGGTTCCTTAATAATTTAATTTGAAAGATTGTCATGGTTTAGGATCAGGGCAGTCCTCTAGACCCAGACTGGGCCCAGCAGCAGACAGGAACCATGTTCAGAAGCTGGATTCTGGTACTGGAAACACGCAGAGTGAGATCAAAGATATCAGAGGTCTCCTTGAATGCCAGCTATTGAAGCAGAGAGGAAGAGCCAGCTTGACCCTTGTAATCCCTCAGCTTTATACCAAATACGACATATGGAATGGAATACCTTGTTGGTCAATTTAGAGTCAACTGTCCTGTCCACTCCTCCCCACAGGTGCAGCCTTTTACTTTCTGCACCCCCAATGTGGTACACAGGATCTAGCAGTGACCTTACTCTACACACCAATTCCTGGTAGTAACTCTAAACATTAAACATCATTACTTCTAGAAACAGACACTGTGAAAATGTGCTGTTGACTTCAGAAAGCACAGTTAGGTAGAACAGACAGAGCTGAAAAGTAAAATCACTGAACAGAATTGTTCTGTTCTAACTCAAACCAGGACAAAGATCAAAAGCTGTTTTCCTCTGGGAACCTCTTTAGAAGACCTATGGCTGAAAACCTAAGCTTGTACATAATAACTTTAAGTAATGGGCATCATTAGGGCAATTGAGGTAGGTCAGTTTGCCAATAAAGCTCTCTGTACCAATACTTTTCCAATTTCATCAGTAAATGGACTGAAAAGTAGAAATGGATTTTGCGCATTTCCATTTCCACTTCTGATCTCCTGACTGTGAGCTTTGACTGTGAGCTTTGCATATACAATTTCAAAATAAATGCCACATATTATGTACTGACAGTATTAGATGACTGAAGTATCTCCAAATTAGTCTTTCTTGCAGAAAGACTAGGAAAGATATTTCTAAATAATTTAAGGAGAAATAAGTTTCTAGCCTATTGGAAAATAGGATACTCCTAAATCAAGCAGCTTCTGCTATCACTTCACACATAAATTTTAAAGGCATACACAGATGAAAGAAGTTGAAAGCTAAACTAAATGAAATAAAATCAAATGCTGAGTCAATCAGTCTCCTAGGTACATCTTAGAAGAGAACACACCCAGAAGTGGTTATTTTTATTTTTAAAATAAATGTTGGGGTTTTGTACACAGGATCTGTTAAGGGCAGAGAAAGGTAATCCAAAGAAAAGCCATGTGCTAAAGAACATTGAATACATACTCCAGAGGACTCAGATCTGAACCCAAATGTTGTTAAAAGGCTATAGACAGAAGCTGATTAACAATGTACTACATCACTATATATTACTTATTTTTATGGTGAATGATGTATTTTATGCCTAGTTCAAACCTTAAAAGAGAAACTCTTTAGATTGAGTGTAGTTTTGAAAATAGTATTGACCAGAAGATATTTCAGATGTTCACCGTGATCCAGGGAGCCATGGTGTATTGGGTTTGGGTGAGATGGAGTTAGTGTTCCCCAGAACAGCTCTTATGGTGCTGTGCTTTGCATAGGCAGGCAGATAAGATGCCGGTGTTGTGGCTGCTGCTGAGCAGTGCTCACACAGCACCAAGGCTGGCTTTCCAACATCTTTCCTCTGCAGTGGGATGGGGTGGGCAAGATCTTGGGAGGGGACACAGTCAAGACAACTGACCCAAACTGACCAAAGAGATATTCCACACTGTATGATGTCAGCTCAAGCATAAAAAGGAGAGAAAGAAGGAGGAGGATGGGGCATTCATTGGAGAAGACACTTATCCTCTGAGCAGCTGTTATGTGTACTGGAGCCCTGTTTCCTGGGAAAGGCCAAATATTGCCTGCTAATGGCAAGTAGAATATAAATCTTGTTTTGCTTCACTTTGCACGCATGGCCTTGCTTTTTTGCTTTTTTTTCTATTAAACTGTCTTTATAGTAACCCATGGGCTCTTCCCATCTCATTCGCTCCCCCCTTGTCGTGCTGAGGGAAGTAGGGGGTAGTGATAGAGCAACTTAATGGGTACCTGGTGCTCAGCCAAGGTCAACCCACCACACATGAGTAGCTGAGATACAGATCCTTTTAATTGTGCGCCATGAAACATGCAAGCAAGGTCAAGAAGACAAATCTTCTTCCAAATCCATAAGCCTGTACCTATTTAATGCTAAATCTGTACAGTTTTATGCTAATGCTTTACGTTGGTGAAGACTGATAACCACATAAGCTGTTGTCTGGGCAACAGGCACAAGCAAACAGAAAAAATACCTGTCCCTGAATAAAAGAGTCACTGCACTTTGATAAAGTTCCCTGATACAGTTTTCTTCCCCTTAATCTCTAAGCATAGAGCGTAGGTCTGAATCTAAAGCATGTGAGTAGTCTCTGAATTATTTGCTTATTTCCAAATGGTTGAATCTTCAACATAGGCACTACTAGAATAGATAATATATTCTCTTGAAGTTTAGATTTAGAGAAATTTTGGTGAGTGATGTTCATACATACTGAAAAAAATCTGTTTTGCTGTAGCTCTGATTAATCTTACTATGCCTCAGTATTGCTTGAATAAAATGATGACATTCGTGATACTTTTTTTTTTTTTTTCCTTTTGCAAGATGTCTAAACAGAACTGCGAAGTCTCCTTCAGCCAATCATCAATTTTTCCGCCTGGTGATCTCTTCCTTCTGAAGCCAAGTAATTCATTGCTGTACTTTGATAACACATCTCATGAAAATGCTGTGATTTGAGTTCATATTAGAAAAAAGGTATCTCAAAGTACTTGGTACTTTTCTTTCTACAGCTTTGCAACAAGTAGTACAAACAGTATCATTGTAATTGCCTAGAACAGAGAACACATTATATCATTCACTTTTCCCTCATTATAGAAGATTTAGAACAGGATTCATCTGTACTGACTTAAATATCTAAATGTTATGGGTTGGATTCAGCTTGAGACTGCAGGCTTTTAAATTTAGTCATGTGCTTCAGTTTACTAGTCCTGACAGCTATTAGAGAGCTATTCAGCTGACCAACTGTAGATATCTATCTTAAAAGTGAGATATTAGATTCCGGCAGTCTTAGAGCATAGTTTCTCATAGGCAAACAGCAGTATCAAATGTCACTGTAGACTCCTTAGAGTATTTGAGACATCTGCATGAGGCTGGACCTGCAGCTGACCTCTTCCCCCTCAGGCTGGCAGCTGGAGCTCAGAAAGATACTGTACTTTCTCAAACTGCACTAGAAACTAAGGTAAATTAGGAAATGTTGACAACTCAGCTAAATTTTATTTCTTTGATGGAAGATTAAATACTTCTATGCAGACACAGTTAGACATTTGGAGTCTGGAGCATGAGTTCATCTTAAATATTTATGGCAGTTTTGCTAAAAACTTCCTGTACTTTCTACTTTCTCTGCAACTTTTTCTGGCAACCCATTAAACAGTACATATTATGTGAAGCGTTTCTTTGGTTGGTTGGTTCGGTTTTAATCACAATCCTACTTACAAGGCAATTAACTTTTTTATTTCTTCCATGTACTAAGAACATGATTTCTTAAGTTAAACAGTCTAGATTAATAGTTTGAATTGAGGTACTATTTTCCTTCACTAGTAGCAGGCCAGCATGGAACCCTCACATAAATAAATGTCTGTAGACAACTCCAAATCAGAACTGTTAAGTTTCAAGTTAATGGCTTGTACTTTTAGTTTTTCCTCATACTCACTTTTATTGTAGCCCCATGTGACTGTTTCACTTCCATCCACAGTCCTAGATGTCATACTTATTCTACAACCCTGATATGGCTACTGGGAGGTTTCATATCAAGTCCACTTGGAAGTCAAATACTCCTCTGACTGTAGAGAGAATAGTAAGGCAGGTTTGCAACAAAAAGCGGTGGTCTCTCTCACTCTCCTTTACCCTTGTTCCTGCTGTCTTTCTTGCATCAGAGCTGGTTATTGTGACACTGCAGAATGAATCAAATGAGAAAAAATTAACAGAAGGTAATGAAAAAAAAACCTTGACAAAAGCAAAGTGATTGATTTTTAAATTTACTCTCTAGACTTTCAATATCAAGTGCAAAAGACAAAGAAATACATGGCCACAAATAGGAGACATGGCTACCTCTAATGGTAGAGTACACAAAAAAAAAAAGTGTTAAAAAAA
The DNA here is from genome assembly GCA_013396935.1 of Baryphthengus martii. NCBI lineage: Eukaryota > Metazoa > Chordata > Aves > Coraciiformes > Momotidae > Baryphthengus > Baryphthengus martii. Next base: position 27,792 of record VWZK01003189.1, read on the forward strand.
TACTATTTTTTTTTCTTCTACTAAGCTCATACCTACATAATGGGTTTACTTTTGTTTAATATTGAACATGTTGCTATATTTGTTGATTATTTGTCCTCCTGTGTTTGTTTTCTTCAGTTTCAATGTTTCCAATGTGCCAAAAAAATTCTTCCATCAGAAGTAATACTCAAAATCTTGTTTCAGTGAAAGGCTTTAAGTCCCAGACAACTTTCTTCATTTCATAAGATAAAAACTTTTATTCTGAAAAGAGCTTCTGTTTTCCAGTTCAATTCGATGAATACTTTTGAAAAACACTTGAAGCATAATAATAGCATATCCAAAAAGTCTGTAGACTATTAAATGGTTGATAGTACCAGCAATATTTTAAGAGTGTATTTGGGAATTTACAAATTAAGTTAACATCAGCATTAACATGACTGAATGCTCTTTTCCCCTAATGAGTCTCTCTGAAATGTACATCATTGTTTTCATTAATCTCTTCAATCTGTTATAATAAATCTCTTTGAAGCTCACTATTGTAGCTTGAAGTATTTATGTGGGTATGTACAATAGATTTGCAGAAGAAATTTTATTATTTATTTTTAATCTGTTCTTTTTTTTTCTGTTGTTATTTTGGCTACTGTACAAAGAACAAAATAGGCTAATTCCCCTGAAAATGTCTTTAAGGCTTTTCTTATGGAAGGACTAAACTAAAGGCAAGCAAAATATATTCATAATATTTCCTAGAAGTGTTATTCAAATATGCATATATTATGTGGAATATCCACTGTATATAGATAAAAGCACAGTAGTTTTAAGACATTTTGTTTAAGATAATTAGTCTAGATTATCACAGAATCTTAAATTAACTTACATTAGCTTACAGAATCTTACACTAACAACACAATGTTGTCATAAAGCTGGTTTGATTTGGCTCAAGAGAATTCTACAGACATGAAGATATTATTAGGTTTCATAGTTTGCAAGTCTCAGTTTAGTAAGAATGGATGAGGTATTTATATAAAAGGGTGAACAAGAATTTGGGGTCCATTAATTATAGAAAGCTGATTAGATCCATAGCAGCAGAGCTGTCTCAGGGAAACTTCAAGTTTAAACACAACCAGAATGATCCAAAATCGAAGATTCAAAAATACTAACTCACAAATGATCCCTCTGTCTAGGTGCTTGTTCAAATGTAGCTGAGCCCCACATTAAAACCTGGAAAAAAAAGATGAGACAAAAGGATTATTTATCAGAAAACAGTAAATAATAACAAAATACTGCATTTTATTAGGCAAACTCTTGAAACCTTTACTTATAATGATAAAGATTTACTTTCTCGTTATGGTCCATAATACACAGTATACTGTGACTTCCTGTGAGAATAAATGTGTGTCACTGAAGATTTACAGATCACAAATTGTTTAAATATATATATTAATTTATGCATGGTTTATAAAAATAACAAAATTATACTATTATATGAAAAAAAAATGTAATGATGAAGAACAACATATATTCAAGGAGCATGAATGTCTAAAATTGATTTTGTGTATCACAGTTTGTGAGTTTATTGATTACTTGAAAAAAAATAACAAAACACGGTGGTTTCCAAAATATAGTCCTTGGACCTTTTGGAAACAGTTATACAATAATATGCATAACAAAATAATTTCAAAAGACAGACTGGAGACCAGTTAGGATCTTTCGGTACAAAATATAAGATTGTCTAGACAACCTTGACTGTATTTCTATTATTTTGTTTTTATTCTGCATGAATCAAAGTTTGGAGATTTCAAATATTATTTTGTACATTATTGACTCTTCATTCTTTTGTTTCCATTTCCATTGACCTATGATAAGAAATTTATCTGGAGAACAAATGTTTCAAGTTGTGAAGCTCATGTTATATTTGCCACATAGAAGTATTTATTCTCCAAGAAATATGTAAATTAAGTTACATACAAGATGAAAGCTACATAAATTAGCATACATTAGTTTCCTTCTTCCTAGAATTCCTTTTGCCCCCCCTCCACGCCACATCTTCAGATGCAACTTCTAATCTGGCAATTTTAAAGTTATCTTTGTCCATCATTGATTTTATGTTTAGGACTTGTACTCTTTCTTACAAGTCATAGGGATTTTGTGTTAATTCAATATGCAATAGGAAATAACTCCAGCTTTATGAATTACTTTGAACATGCTCGTAATTCAGTGACTTTCATACAGATGAAATAAATCATATTTATGTTATTATCATAACCCATTTGTGGTATATGCATTGCCAAAATGACACTAGAAGACTTTTGAAAAAAAGTATTCTATCCTTCCTGACTTTCCCAGTCTTCTGACTGAAAACTGGGAATGAAAGGTTTTGTTTCTTTGATTGATTGATTGGTTGATTGCTTCTTTTGCTTTTTATAATAAAGAAAGAGCAGCATTTTCACTTTAGGGTGATGAGTATTCCACTTGTTATTAGTCACTTAAAAATGACTAATAAATGGCAGCAGAATATGAGTATGAATTTATAAACACACACTATCAAAGGTAGAATATATGTTCACTTTTACATTCTTAGTCATGCAGAACATATAAGTCAGTCTTATGTTTTCTGTATGAAAAAGACAAGGACACAAATCAGGTCAGTTGAGCGAATTTTCTTGTTAAGATTCAAGGAATGTCAGAGGTCCATCCAGCAAGTGAGGACAGATCAAATAAGTTATGTACACTCTTTCTCCTCTTTGATAGGAGAAGACCTGGAGAAGACTTCTGAAAATTTACTTTTAGTTATACTGAGATTAATAATCTATTGAACATGTTGAGTGTCTGTGTGGCTGATACTGATGCACCCTGTGGATTTCAAGGAAACACTTGATACCTCTGCCCATTGAAAAAGAAGGGCTACTGTTAAGAGCGTAAACTCTGAATTTTCATAGACATTTTTTGAGCTTCATGGCATTGATCTGTTTTCTGGTTAAACCACATAGCAAAAGGACAAAAATATCTTTTTTTTTTTTTATCAGATCAGGTTGTCTCATCCATTTTGTTGACAAAAAAAATAATAAAAATTGATTCATACTTCCTCAAAAAGTGAAAAGATTGGATGTGCTGTCTGAAAGCAAGCTTGTTGATGCCATTCAAAATATATCAAGAACCAGGATGGTAATAAACCATCATGGATGACTGAATCTCAATGCTCAAACTATGATCAGACTCCAATTAGTTTACTAGGATAGCCATGTGAACCCTTATTCATCCATCAACATGTAGGCAGTACAGGCTGCCTATTTCTCCATAGGTATTCTGGCAGAGTTCACTTTCAGAGATGAGGTGGCCTTAGGTAGAGATGGTGATTCATGAGTATCTGGTATCTTCCCTGGAAGCATGAATACACACCCCAGGAGAGCAGTGATATCCACCTACAGGGTGTCCTTCCCCTGGAAGCCAAGAAAACAATGACACCAATATTATTCATTAACTCCACAAGCCTAATGCCTTTCACTTAACTCTTCATATCTGGCATGAGTGTCTGTGGCTATATGCATGTGAACTATATTTTTAAACTATTTTGTCTTGATAAGATGGTCCTTTTTTGGTTTGTTTATTGAAGCATAAGGCTAATTATTCCACTGAAAAACCATTTGAATTTATGGCAAGATGAAGGATGCTACTTCTTACTGTCTTTACACTGTGTCTTGTAAACTTAGTGTAAAGGCTAAGTTTACCAGGTTTATTTTCTGTTTAATATCTTAAAACAGCACTACTCAAAATAACTGGAATTGATACTGCAGGGATTACAGAAATGGAAAGAAATGGAGGGAGGAGGTGTGGTGTAGGACCTAGAGTCACCTACTAGTGCTGTTTGTTCACTTAGATCGCATGCTTTATCAAAGTCAGTTTCCTTTCTTCTTGTTAAAATTGGTTACCTCGTAGTTGCTTTTCTCTTCATCTGCACATTTGAAAATCTCTTTGTTGTTGTCTTTTGTTGTAAGCTCGCTGTTCTTCCAGCAGACAACTGACATTAATATCAACATCATACAATTTTGGGCATCACAGTTCTGAAGATAAAGGAGTGTCAAAAGGAACTGCCAGCAGACTTTTGCATACACCAGCTTCATATACAGTATTTTTATTAGAAATAAACAACTTCTGGTTAGTGCTAATCTTAATCAGAATTTTAAAAGTCTGCTATTTTCAAACTGTAATGGTTTAATGGATGTTGACTATATTTTATTATCTTTATTAATGACAATAAAACTTTAAGGCTAAACACTGTACTAATATTCTTTTTTCTTTTTTTTTTTTTTAAATTTCTTTGAGATTTCATTGTTGTTTTCATTATTACTATCAATAGTCCAATATCTGAGAACTTTTGTGACATTAAGCAAGTCCAGTTCTGTTTTGTTGCTAGTGAAGAGAGGTACTTGCTGTGGTGGTAACACTATTGCTATTTAAGATTTGAGTCATCTGTCTAAGAAGCTTATCCTAACTAAAATAACATTCTTTTCAAATAGAAGCTAATAATCTCCAGTGGTTTCCTGCTCCCCATTTCTAAGTTAATAAAATACAGACTGTGCCACTCCTACAGACTCCACCAAGAGTCACTTCTCCATGTTGGCACATTATTTACTGTTTTGTTCCTTCTTAGTAGTGTGGCAGTTAGCAAGCTACTTAAGGAGTCCATCCCTACCTGGGATGGATACCTGGCTTTGTTAGCATTGAAATGATTGTTTCTCCTCACCTCTTTTTTTTATTCCCTTTTATTTTTCTGTACTTTCATTATTACACACTCGGACTCTTCCGTTCTCCAACACTGCCTTCTAAAGAACATATTCATGGGTACAGTTTAAAGTATTCAATTTTAAAATCTAATTATTTCAGTGATTTGTCATTTTCTCTCCTTCCAATAGAGATTCTTGTATTCACGCAAATCAATTATACTTGTCTTATTGAGAGGCATAACTCTCCCAGAGAACAAAATGTTGTGTTCTTAAGTATAGTTACTGACACATAAATCAAATATTTGTGGTTTTACATTCCATTCACATACCTTCTGTTTTATTTCTTTAATTCATACTTATTTACTCCTTAAATTATAACAAATAGTAGTCTATGAAAAAGACAAAGAGCCAGAGACTAAGTAATAAAATATCTACTTGAAAAACTATCTGTGGTATTTTTAGGCAAAATAAAACATTTAATGTTTGAATAGCATGATTTTTCACAAATACCAGCCATATAATTTGCAAGCTAGAGCGACAAGAGAGTATTTGAGACATCTTGTAAATGATGGGCTTTATGCAGGTAAGATAATATACAGCCTTTGAGATTATTTTCTTCATTTCAAGAAGATCAATAGATTTACTTGGATTACTACACAATATTTATGCTGAATATACGGCAATTACAGAACTTAACACTGAGTTTGTCCAATTCTATCCACCTTTATTTGTAAGAAGTTCCATGGAGACAGGACTGTTTACATGAAGAAAGCAAAATTAGGTTTCTTTATAAAAATAAGATATGGTATAAAACTAACCGTCTGCCAGTGGAAGTAATTAACATTGTAGTTTCTTTTAAACACATTCATAAAGACCTTTTTCTTCTTCTTTCTTTATTAAAATTGACTGCTCTTACTTAGACATTGTAATGCCTGCTGCTGCTGCACTAACTGCTGTAGCTTTGGATTTTAGCCTGCAGAACATCTTGGAGGCTTCACAGAGGCTTTGCCTTGGCATCATGAGATGAACTGTGAATAAATCACTACATTTTCTCTTGGTATTCCTGATATATTCAGTGAAAAGAGGATGGGGCCAGGCCTCAGTAAGGGCTTTGTAAAAAATAAAAATACAAATGAAGTAAACTAGAGAAACACAAGGCATCTTCTTCCAGACTGTGAGACATAAAAAAAAATTAGATTGCACAGAGACCTTCCTACTCTTTCAATTTGTTAAGTTTTCACTTTCAGACATGAAGATGGAACTCTGCGCCTGGAAGTTGGTCCATATTTTCCAACAACATGACCTCATTAACAAAAGTTCCCACTTCTTATTATCTTAAACAATCACAGCTAGAGAACTACTGATTGAAAAAGAATATGAGGGAAAAAAAGAGTTATTGCAGACACGAAATCAGAAAACAAAGGGCAGGGGAGAAAAGCATTAATACTACTAATACCACTGGTAGCTGTCTTTGCACCACAACAAGTACAATGATAGTTTTCTCTACGTGGTCACAGATTTACTTATGTTTCTTGATGCTACTCATAATCTCAAAGCTTGTATTAATTTTGTTTTGGTTTTTTTTTTCTCTCTTCTATGTCTAATTCTGCTTGACATTCTCAAAAGATAAGGCTTCAAGTAACTTATTTTCCTGGAGAGGAAATTTCTCCAAAAGGTCAGATGGAAGGCATGGAAAGGATGCTCACTTATTAATAAGCTGTCTTCTGGCAGAGCAAAAATAGGAAGATTGCTCTGGCAGTTATTTATTAAAGAAATTAAAATTCTTTGAGTTCCACATACTGTAATCAGTCCAAATTGCAGATTTACAACCTCCTCCCATATTCCATCTGCCAGGCTAAACTGGTACTTTTCATCTACCATAGAGAGATGCCTCTTTTGTTAATGAAAATGCATTTGTAAACAATGTAAGACATTATTATCTCAAAGTCCAATTTCAGTCCTTAAGCTGATGCAAGAGGAGACCACCAGCTCCAGTAAGTCCACACTGGGGAAGGGAATCGCAGCGAAAAGGACTGGCAAGAGGCTCCTTTTGTGGCTTTTCAAAGCCAAGAAAACAGCTCATCTGTGGTAGGGGCCAGCAGCTTGTGGGCAGGCTGCTGAGGCAGCCCAGGTGAAGCAAATCCACTGGCAGCAGATCTGAATGAGGTGTAACTGCACCAATGGGCACTCCCCGAGACGACCCTCTCTCATAAAAGAAGCCCTTCCGGAGGGTGAATACTGAGCAAACAAGTAGCGAGTGGGCGTCTCCGGGTCAAGGGTCAGCTCCCTCGGCAGACAAAGAGAGTGGGCAAACAGGGCACAGTAGTTTGCACTCAATGGCACCAAAAGCCTGCAGACTCAACCAGGAAGCAATGGTAACCACTCAGATAGAAGACCATGGCATCCCTGAGCTCCGCACTCATCAGCTCTGATGCAGCTTCCCAGATGGAGCACTCCTCGGAACACACTGCCACCCAGGCATCGAGCTGCAGGGTGTGCCCACCTCTTGCACCAGTGTCAGATGGCAGCAGTGAGTGCTCCTGTGGGAGATGTGCCCAGGCAGAGGAGGTCTGGAAGTCTATGGAATAGCTAGGATGTATATTTTCCCAGTTCCAGCCTGTTCACAAGCGTGTTTCTTCCCTTTACTATGATATAATTTTCTCCATTTTCTCAAAAAAAAAAAGTAGAGTAAAAATGAGACAATTCATGGGTTAAGATAAAGACAACTTACTAGTTAAAGCAAAAGCCATGCATGTAAGCAAAGCAAATAAAGGATTTCATTTACTACTTCCCAGTGTCAGTCAGGTGTCCAGCCTTCTCCAGGAAAGCAGGGCTACATCATACATTACATTTACTCAGGAAGACAAACACCATGACTTCAAATATCCTCCCTTCAGCCTTCTTCCACCAGCTTTTTATGCTGAGCATGACATCATATGATATGGAATATCTCTTTGGTCAGTTGGCATCAGCTGTCTCCCCTCCCAACTTCTTGCGCACCCTCAGCCTACTCACTGTTGGAGTGGTGTGAAAAGCCAAAAAAGGCCTTGACTCTGTAAGTACTACTCACAAACATACCGCTATTGCAACATTGTTTTCAGCATAAATCCAAAACATAGCCCCAAACCAGCCCTTATGAAGAAAATTAACTCTATCCAAGCCAAAATCAATACAGGTAAGTTGAGCTGTCTCAGTTTTACGGACTTTATTGCCACTCTACTGATCCCGATGAGTGCCTGGACACTGAGCTCATCTACACAGTCTTAAATGTGGACATGGAACCACAGAAGATACCTACCCATAGATCTACTTCAAACATACTCAGATATTCATATAGGCAACCTTTTAAAGAAGGATTTCTGTATCCTCCTCTCATTCAACTTTTTTCTTCTATAAGAACTCACCAGAATGCTTCCCAAAGGTAGTATTCAGCTGCTCGTATGTCAGGTTTTTGGGTTGTTTTGTTTTTCAGATGCCATCCAGTGTTTCATCTGACCATATCAGGCTTAAATGAAAGATCATGAGTCTGTCAGAAAGTCAATGTTATATTTGTCAAACTTATATAAATGTCCTTGTTACCTTAAGAGACCTTGAATGACACTAGACATGTACATGTGGGCAGTTGAATCCTACTCTTTCCGACTTTCCTCTTCATTACTGTGGCATAAAACCACTAAAATCCTTGTGTAGCCTGCATTGCTGTTAAACATGTATGTGGCCCTAATTCTATACCAAGGTTTCATAAAGAGTTTTCAATACCTCTGCATAGTGCACTGGAAACTTGAGACTCTATTTTTTGTTGTATTTTCTTATAATAAAAATGCAGCATTTCATAATTGAATATGTATTTTAATATTTTGAAAACATTGCCAGTTGTGTAGTATATTAATTATTAACTAGTTCTTATTAAAAAATTCACTGTTATCTAATTAAAATATATATAGTTTTACCCACAAGAACAATGATAAGCAGCCATAGAGAAATAAAGTATAAACAGCTTTTTCACTTTTGGGTATGGGTTTTTCTTGGGAAAAATACTTGTTTAATGTGTGTTCCCTAGAAGAAAGTGACTTTCTAACAATTTTTTTTTTTTTCCTTGATTGTTAATAAGCTATGAAATATACTAAGTAAATAATCATGGGTAAGGAAAAGATCTCAACAAAACAATTAACCGGTCTTGTTTAAAGCAACCAAGCAAATGAGATGTGAAAAATACATATTAAAATAATAAATACATACTGAATAATGTTATTGAGTAAGCAAGTCAGAAATGCTCAATCTCTTTCCAGAACAGTACAAGAGAAAAAGAATCATCCAGATGAATGGAAAGGAAAAACTGATAAAAGAAACTAAAATTAATATTTTTTTCTGTAAAATTTGTTACCCTCATTATAGCTCATTATATTCAACGTCTTGCAGAAATATTTGTGAGGTAATAGAATTTACTTAAATTATTTATTTTTTTAAAAGTATTACAATAAAATTTCAAAAGTCCTTTTTCAAATCAGATATTTACGTAAATGTTAAACTCAGAAGGAATATAGGCACCCATAGTATAGTGATAGAGAATAAGAACCCTCTCTGACACTTCTTCCATTTGAACAGATGGATTTTAAAATTTTTATTTCATCTTATATATGACATCCTGGAATCTCTAAGTACTGTGGTAGCTGTCATTAATTGTTATCAACTTTGCAGCAAATCATTTCAACTTTATAGTAAGGAGAATCAAAGGATGAATGGAGTCTCAGGGGTTAATTTTGTTGATTTACTTGCTCTGGACTCTCTCCAAAGGGAAAAAAGGTATCTATCTCTTATTATTATCCCTAGTAATAACTTAGTAGAATGCATTTAAGTGTGAGGCATTGTCGTAAGTTTTCAGAGAACAGTCACAGCTCCTCAGCATATAATAAACTATGTTATACAGTAGTGGTAAAAAGGGGAACAAACCAAACATGCCTTTTAAAATATCAAAAGTAACAAAGCCCTGCATCATTACAAAAAAAACCCAAAGGATGAAATTATCTATAGTATAACTTCAAAAATTATTTTGACCTAATATACCAAGGTTAAATTGGATTTTCATTGATTTGCCACTTTTATGAGCACGAGGCAGTTATTTGTATCCGTTTGTAGAATATATTCTGTGATAAAATTTCACTGCTGCTTGGGACTTCTGATTTAATAATAAAAATAAGTAACAATCATGTCAATAATGTCCTTTTTTAAAATATGTGCTAACATTATGTACTCCAGAAATCCTCTTCTGATTCATTTTTTAGGTCAGCAACCATTGTTTTCATCTCATTGTATATTGATTTGTCATCTCATTAGCAACAAGAGAGGAACACATGGGCAAAGATAAGTAATAATTATGTATTTTTGAAGTTTATTATGAATGGTATTATTTTTTATTGTTAGCAGAATACAATGGAATCAAAAATAAATTTAGCACTTCCATGTAAATATTTATTGGAAGTGCTTCTTGGAGAAAAGGTCGAGCATTTTAAAACATTTTCTATTAAGACTTAGGAAAGTGTCATGTCAGGAGCTGTTGTGAGAATCTGTGGTAAAAGAACTATTTTGTACTTTTTCAACTCAAAATCTCTCTCTAGCTGCCTATAATTACTATAATTAGTAAATACGCAATAAAAACAAAAATTAAGAAAAGATGTAATACACTTACCAATATGCGCCATCTTTCAAAAAGTTTTTCAAAGCAGGCTGACACGTCATAGAACTAAATAGGCAGACAATTACTGAGTCAAAGGCAAAATCTGACTGCTGCATAAAGCATTAGGAATTTTACTATTAAAGCTGGGGGTTTTTTTGAGACACTACACTGCTCATGTTAGTAACCCATGGTTCCCATATAAATGAAATCCTGGCACAAATGGAAGCTGTAGTACATGCTAGTAAGTTTCCCAGTCTAAAACAACAGGGGAGCTGGTCTGTAGAACACACCAAACTGTATGTTTACCCTCAGTATAGACACAGCCTAAATGATAAATCCCTCTAACTGATCAGAAAGCGGCAGCCAATTTTAAACTCAGGCTATTTTTCACCTTAATAGTCTTACCACGTTTTCACTTGCTTGGTTTTGTCTCATGATTAATGTCCCTTGCTTAAGTCAGTTTCAGAAATCTCTGCCTCTCAATTAAATTTCAGATTACCAAGATCAGTCTGATTTTGCTCTAATGAAATATAGGGTTTTATGCATAAAATTAATTAGGGACATTTAGTTTTTAAATAGATAATATTTTGTTACAATTTATCTTGTGCTCACAACTTGCCACTAAACCTTTTGAGACTTCATGAATAAAACTCTAAAATAAGTAGTTCCAAAAAGTCTAGTACATCAACAAATTGCAGCCACCACACATGCACATACACACATATACAAAGATTTTCATGTAGAAACTTAGGGAAGGGAGGCCTAAGTCCTAGAAAGCTCAGATCCCTATCAGATTCTATAGACAGTGAGGTGAACAGTCTATCACTAAGATCTTAAAACTGACTGCTTGGATGCCACGTCACACAGAGGTTGTATTTGCTCCGCACATTTCTGCAACTCTAGTTGTGGGCACACACAACACCTCTAAAATGCTGAGTCTAGCACATTTTTTAGAACTTCTAAATAAGCTAAACGAAAAAAATAATTATCAGTCTCCTGTATGTCTCCATTTAGGGTTCAGGGCAAACTCCACAGAGCAGAATTGCTGTGCGCCCCCTCTCTCCCCCCCTTCCCTCCCAAGGGAGGATACAAAGGGAAAAGAGGAAGGAAGTGCCTCACACCAAATTGGAACTTAAGACTATGAACAAAATTTAATAGGTAACAGATAAACAGGGAGAAGGAAATATTAAGGGAAGAGGGATATACAAAAATATACAAAACCAGTCCTGGGATGGCGATGGATTGTGCAGAGCATGTGGAGCCAGGCCTGGCTGAGCTACATTGCGGTTCCACAGCAGAACAGTCCAAGGGAGAGAGAAAGCAAAGGCCGAAACCCGAAACTTCTTGTCCTTTTATAGAGTGTGGAAGGGAAGGGGCGGGAATACCAGGTGTTCGTGTGCCCCTCCCCTCAGTTTGTTAACTCTTAAACCACAACACTGTACCAGCTATGTCATGTTTAGTTATGACATGGTTTAATGGTGGATTTAGTAGTACTAGTTAGCAGCTTGCATGTCTAGGTGTGAGCTCACATGGCACTTAAAAGGTAAGTACTACAACACCTGCTTGTGAGCATTTGTATCAGTATCTTCTTATAGCTGACTTTTGGCCCAACTTCAAGTGGTGGAATAAAGTCATTCCTCTGTACTAGCGTCACATTTTACCTCCTGATCTTTAGCACTCTCATTTTCTCAATCTTCTTCTACTCACCAATACAAATCATACCTTAAAACAATGAACTGGACACTGCTCTGTTCTTTCAAAGGACTAGACTTCCAAAGTTCTAGCTTTTGGAGCAGAACTAAAGGGCTGCTCCACTAGGTTGTATTTCAAATATCCCGTTAACACCGCTTACCCTGAGCTGGCTAAATTGTGTCCCACTTAGGATAGGCTCTGGAGTCTGTGAAACAGGTGGACCAGGCACTAGGTGTCCATGTTTTTTGTTTTTTTTTTTAATTCGTACTGTCCTTATGTATCTGTGTTTTCTAATTTGTTACGGAAAGTTTAGCTCTTCTTGGGCTGGAAATCTTGTAAAAACATTTTCCCCTTGTGGTACAGTGTATAACGTTTGAGCTGAAAGAGAAAAACAAGGAGAAAATTGCTTCTAGCAAAGTGTTGTTACTTCAGAACCCTCAAGTGTGGTTTGGGGTCATCTATACTAAAATGCAGAAAACATTAAGAAGGTAGTTTTAGCTTTTTTATAGAATTTTGTTTTTCCACTTGAAGCAGATTTAATTTACTCTAGCAGTTAAAGTTAAGGTGAAGAAGGAAGCAAAAAGTGCTTTAAGAAAACAGTTTAACAACTGTCTGCTTCATGTGCAGAATTCTGAAATTGTGTTGTCCAGGATCTTGATTATTTGGAATCAGATTAAGCAGCTGTAATAAATAAAGATTTTGTAAATATTTAAAAGATTTATTCCTTTTCCAATCAATAATTCCTTTAAAAAATATATCTAACTAATTAAATGGGGAACTTTTTTTTTTCTGGTTCCCCTTATGTGCTGAATATTTGTTTTTCCTTGTTCGGCCAACACTTTGCCAATTAAGAGATTTAGACAGCAATATCCATATCTAGTGTCAAAGCAAGTTACAGAACATTAACCAGGGAAGTCTGGAGAACTTGACCCAATGTACATAATTTTTAAAATAAAAGTCTAAATATTTGCAGCTGAGTTGCCAAGTACTTTTGTCTGAGCAATTCAAAGTTCTTTGGAGGTGTTATCCCTCAACTAATTAGTTTCTGCAGTGAAAAGAACATGGTTTTCTTCTGCCAAACATAGTGTTCCTGCAGCATCTGATGGTATTGACATTACCAATTAGGTATCATTCTAACACAATTTTAATTCACCCATATGTCCAGTAGGCCTATGTTATACTTGCCCAAATCAATAATTAATCAAGATTGTGTCATTTTCAATAAAGTTCTCTTGCTTTTGCAATCACAAAGCATTAAAGTTATGTCAAAGTTTATTCTACGGTGTATTCTTCAAAAGGACACCAAAAAAAATTCAGTTTCTTTTGACAGAACTGCTATCTCTGTTTTTAACCCTCCGAAGCCTTTATTTTCTATTAGGCCCAGAGTTAAAGATTCCTGTACAGAGCAGACTGATTTGATATTTATAACAGTTTAATCACTTTGTACTTATCAAATAACAAATTCTGATCATCTCAATCACTGGAATGTAAACAGATAAAACAGAGAATTTCACTTTTTTTTTTGCTTAAAATTAAAACGCAGATTCTGTACCTGATTCTTATTTCTTCAAAAATAAATATATTTTAAAATATTCTATCTTTAAATGGAACATAAATATGCAAGAGTGAAGAAAAATTATGTCCTATGAATTTGAAAACAGTAGAAGGATTTTTACTCCACTCTCCATTTTTATCAATATAGTAGTGAACTTCATTTAAAGTTGACATTGGTTAAACTTGGCGTACTGCATTTGTTAAGACAAAGCATCAATTCCACACCTTATCTCAAACTCTTCCTACTAAACATAACAGTTCTGTCAGCATCACTTCTTGTAGGGTAGTTTGAATTCCAGAATGATTCCCTGATATCCACCAGATTGGCTTTGTCATCTGAGGATATTGAAAAGAATTGCATGTGCATTTGTTCATGAGTATTGGTGTACAGCTATCTCCATTTGAGAAAGATCAGAATCACAAGCATTAGCATTTCATTTTGTTATCATAGAATCCTAGAAATGTTTGGAAGGCACCTGAAAGATCCTCTAGCTCCAATCCCCCTGCCATAAGCGGGGACTCCTTCCACTAGACCCAGTTGTTCAAAACCCCATCCAATCTGATCTTGAACACTTCCAGGGAGGTGGCATCCGCAGTTTCTCTGGGCAGCCTGTTCTAGTGTCTCATCATCCTCACAGTAAAACACTTTTTCCTTAAAACTAATCTAAGTCTACCCTCTTTCAGTTTGAAACCATTACCCTTTGTCTTACCACTACATTGCCTGTTAAAGAGTCCCTCCCCATCTTTCCTTTAGGCCCCTTTTAAATACTGTAAGGCTGCTATAAGACTTCTCCAGGCTAAACAAAGTCAACTCTCTCAACCTGTCTTCATAGACTACAAGTCCCATTCCTCTGATCATCTTTGTAGACCTCCTCCAGCTCCAGAGCTGAACACAGTACTCCAGATAGGATGTCATGAGAGCAAAGTAAAGGTCCTGCCTCAACCTGATGGCCACACTCCTTTTGATACAACCCAAATGATTGGCTTTCTGAGCTGCAAGAGCATATTGCTGTCTTACATTCAGTTTTTCATCAACCAATACCCCCAAGTTCTTCCCCACAGGGCTGCTCTCAATCCACTCATCATCCAGCCTGTATTTGTGCTTGGGATTGCCTCAACCTTGCACTTGGTCTTATTAAAGTCCATGAGGCCCACCTCTCAAGTCTGTCAAGGTCCCTCTTAACGGCATCCCTTCCCTCCAGTGTTGCTTGCATTGCAAAGTTTGCTATCATGAGCAAACCTCCTGAGGATATACTCAATCCCACTCTCCACGTTGCCAACAAAGATGTTCAGCATTGGTCCCAGTACTGCCCCCTGATGAATGCTGCTCATCACTGACGTCCACACTTGGACATCAAGCTGTTGACTGTATCTCTTCGAGTGTAGTCGTTCAGACAATTCCTTATTCAACAAGTAGTCTGCCTGTCAAATCTGTGTTTCTCCAATTTAGAGACAAGGATGTTGTGTGAAATAGTGCCAAATGCTATTGCACAAGACCAAGTAAATGACAGCAGTTGCTAATCTCTTATCCACCGATCCTGTAACTCTGTCATGGAAGGCCACCAAATTTGCTGGGCACAATTTCCCATAGTAAAACCATGTTGGCTGTCATCTATCACCTCCTTATTTTCTGTGTGCCTTAGCATAGTTTCCAGGGGTATCTGCTCCATGATCTTGCCAAGCACAGAGGTGAGAAAGACTGACCTGTAGTTCCTCAGGTTTTCTTTTTTTTCCTTTTTAAAAATGAGAATTATGCTTCCCCTTTTCCACTCAGTGGGAACTTCACCCGACTGCCACAACTTCTCAAATATGATGGATAGTGTCTTAGCCACTTCATTTGCTAGCTCCCTCATGATCCGCTGCCATCTTATCACTTGCCATGGATATGTGTACCTTCATGTTCCTTCCCTAGATGGTTGCAAACCTGATCTTCTCCTACAGTGGATAGTTCTTCATTCTCTCAGTCCCTGCCTTTGCCTTCTGCAGTCTGAGCAATGTGGCTGTAGTACTTGCCAGTGAAGATGGAGACAAAGAACTCGTTGAGTACCTCTGCCTTCTCCACATCCTGGGTAACCAGGTCTGCTGTTTCCTTCCAGAGAGGGCCCACATTTTCCCTAGTCTTCTTTTCATCAATGAGGTACCTACAGAAGATTTTCTTGTTGCACTTTATGTCCCTTGCGAGATTTAATTCTATCAGGGCTTTGGCTTTCCTAACCTGATCTCTGGCTGCTCGAACAATTTCTGTATTTATGTTATTGTCATTCTGCTACATGATAACTGTCACTATGCAATATGACAAATGGGAATGTGACTGTAGGAATAACATTTTGTATTGATAGCCATTAAATTTTTAAACAGGTGCCAGAGACATCTAAATCAATAAGTAAAATCAGAATGAAATCTTGAGAATCAAGTTAATGCATAGCTATAGACTAGATGTGTCTATATAAAACTATATCCATCATTTTAATAGTGCAAGGCAATATTCAGAACGGCTATAATTCTATAAAATTTTGCATTGTAAAAGAGGTTGCATAATTCTAAAGCTGGCATAGAGAATTTTAGTCTTATGAATAAAAGTGACTACCTTGTAGGAGCAACCACAGCCTAGAGTTTTCCAGTAACTCTATCCCAGCTTCTCACATCTCTGTGGTGGATTAAAACTTCTAATACTAAACGGGTGTCCCTGTATACTTTTTCCAGCCAATTTTATAAACTACAATATTATAGCTTTTTTCTACTGGGGAAGAGATTCATCTGTCTTAACATTAGATACCTAAGTGTGAGCTAATCACTCTGACTGCCTGTTATACCTCATAACTACAGACTTCTAATATTTAGAAAGGTGGCAGAAAAATTCAGCTACGTGTATCATCTATGCTATGAAATAGGTACTTGTAGAAAGTAGTTTATTTTACTCTAAAGATAGATTTTAAGATATTTTTCTCTGGAGGTACCCATCTCTTGCCGTAGATTATGAAAGCTTCTGCCTCTCTATGTGCTGGTTTTGGCTTGGATAGAGTTACATTTCTTCGTATGTAATATGGGGCTATGTTTTGTTTTTCTGTTGTAAATAGAATTGATAGCACACTGATGTTTTAGATATTGCTGAGCAGTGCTTACATAGAGTTGAGTTTTTTTTCTGTTTCTCACACTACCCTATCAGCCAATAGCTTGAGAATGCACAAGAAGCTGGAAGGGGACACAGCTGGGACAGTTGTTCCCAACTGACTGAAGGGATATCTCATACCATATGACATCATGATCAGCAATAAAACTGGAGGTGGAGGTTGGTGGGGGCTGCTATTACTCCAGGTCTAGCTGGGCATCAGTTGGTTGGTGATGAAAAATTATTTTCTTTCAGTGCACTTTTTTTTCCTGGATTTTATTTTCCTCCCTCTTTGTTGATTTTCTATTTCTTAAATTTTTTTATTTTTTTAAATTTTATTAAATTATTAAACTGTCTTTATCTCAGCTGATGAATTTTCTCACTTTTCTGATTCTCTCCATACCCCACTATTGGGGAGGAGTGAGCAAGAAGCTGTGTGGTGCTTAGTGGCTGGCCAGGGTTAAACCATGACAATATTGGAAGTGCAAAGTAAAGAAATTAATTACACTAGAAATCCATAAAATTTAGTTTTAAGGATAGATGCCTGAGTTAGAATAGGGGAAGTTAAAGTAACATTCAAGTATTTATGTTGAAATGTTCAGCTCAAAGAATTTTGAACAGTGAGAAAGTTGTGCTTAGGTGATGAACGCTGATTTTTTTTTGCTGTTACCAGCACCTGAGAATCTCTCCTTTCTGATACTTACTATTTGCATTCATATAGTGCTATAAATAATTTCCTTTCAACTTTTTGAACGTTCAAACCTATATAGCATGTGTGTGTCTGTTTTAGTCTTTGAATTTTTTTGAAAGCTATTTTACACTGTCATTATCTTTCCCTATCAGAAGTGTGAAGTTATATTAAAAATAAAACAATACATTTCCTTAGAAGTATGGTATTTGTTGTTATGAAAGGGGAACAACTTGACCTTACTGTTGTTCAGTAAGAGCTTCATCTAAGTGTTTTTAGATATGAAAATGTACAGAATATTTGTTATGACTCTTTCAGACTTCAAGGTGATATTATTGATTGAGATTACAAATCAAGAAATTAGAAAATTCGGTATTCCAGAAATCACAAGCATCACTAGAGTCAGAGGAGTCCTTCTTTAAGAATCAAAGAAATCGTAAAATACAAAACCTGTTTGAGGAATTTTTCTTTCTTTCTTGGACATCCACACCAATTTGTTATTAACAAATTACAGAAAAAAATAAAATGTTAAAATGTTAAATGCTGTTGGATTTTACTTGTAGTAAATGTTCACACAGCTATAGTTTAGTACAAATGACAAAAATCTGTGAAGAGAGTAAGCAAAAGCAGTAGTATTCGAAAGTTAATATGATAATGAAATTATTAAAAAAATTAATTAATGATTAAAAGTAAAATAATGCAAGTAATTCACAATTTTCCGTTATGTCTTCAGAAAACTTGAAAAACATCTAGCTACGTCTGAAAGACAGCACCAAATTTAATGACAGCAGAATATGAACACAGGCTCTTTAGGAAGGACAGACAGGGGAGATGAGGAGGGATGTTGCCATTTAACTCAATGACCAGCTGGAGTGTATGTAGCTCTGCCTGAGGACTGATGAGGAGCCAGCTGAGAGCTTACGTAATTCTTAAGCAACTAGCTCCCCATTTTATTTCTTTAGCAAATGTAAGGAGAATAATTAAGAACTGAATTCCATGTTGAATTCAGATATGAAGGAGTTTGTAGTATGCTGCAGAACTAAGAGAGTTCCCCACTTAAGGCATACTATGGCCTCATATTATTTATCTACATTTCTCAGTAGGAAGAAATACTAGCACCCAAACTTCATTGCTGAAAGGACAAGGAACAACACAGTATGCTAAAACCTGACACCAGATCAGAATAGTTAGATTCAAGCTCTAATCACATATAGGCAAAAAGTTGGAACACTTGAGTGAAGTTCAGTCAGAAAAGGAAACAAAGATATGTCAAATGCCTTAGCTATTGATGGTTGTCCTTGAGTTGTTAATAGTAACTCTTTGCTATTCATTGTAAGTGATTGATCACCTGGGTCACAACAGTTTCTGAACCTTCTTTTGGATTAATGGAACAATCAAATGGAAAAAAAACAAAGAATAATGAATAATAAATAAACTCCAAGCTTTGGTTTAAAATTCATCATGTGATTAAATTCCTTCCTCAACCTGGCATAAGCAATTTAATTAAGGTCACACAGAAAGTCTGTTACAAAGTGAGATCACTCTTCGGTTTTAAGCTATGAGCCATTTTACCTTTTATAAAATTGTGTGTCACAAACTGGAAACTGCAGCATGAAAATGGCATTTATCATTTGATACAGGGATATGAAATACAATGATTGTTAAATCTCCTAGTGTGGGAAACAGGCAAAGTAAAATATCACAAACTACAGATTGTCACTGAAATTCCACATGCGTTTTAGTTGTGGTGTCTTATTTCTTGGAAACTAATGACTTTCAAAATGTTTTATACAGGGAAAAAAAAAAAAAAGAAAAATCTATATATAATAACATTTGAGTTCTTCTCCTTTTTACTGTGAGATGGCTCAAACACATTAGCTCTGGAAGGTTTATCATTTCCAGTCAATTTAAAAGATCTCACATAACACTTCAGTCTATGTTTATTTGTATCATCTTTTATTATTATTTAGGAAATTTCTGCATTCTATTGGGAAGGAAAATTCCTTGAATATACTGAAATACCAGATCAAATATTTAGTATCTTTTGTATGAAAAAACCCAAACAAATGAACAACCAGCAAAAAAGTCTGACAGTCTCAAAAGCTCAAACCCTTTAATTGCAGAAAATTGGTAGTATTTCATATATAAATTCCATACAATCAGATAACATTAGAATAACATTTTCCAAACCATGATACGTATTGAACATCAAGTTGTGAAGGACACTAAGCTTAATTTTTAAGAACTTTTTGCACAAAAAATTGGTGATATAATGCCTGCTGGGACTTTCATCACATCTTTGAAGCTCTTATTCTCAATTAGTTCAGGGACCTAGAGGTAATCAGAAAAGCCAGGAACATAAGTACTAATGTATAGGGTTGAAAGACTGTAAGATAGGGTGCGAATTGGCTGACTGGAATCTGACAGTTTGAACACTTGTAGAATTCATAACCTATTTTCTGTGTCAAAAAGATCTTCAATGTGGATTAAATATTGATTTGACCAGATTAAAAATGTGCTTTCATTAATAGATTTTGCATAGGATAAATTAAATGCATTTAGAATTTCCTACTGAAATGATATAGAATGATTGAATCATAGAATGGTTTAGATTGGCAAGGACTTCCGAAGGTCATCTAGTCCAACCACCCTGCAGTGAGCAGGGACATCCTCAACTACATCTGGTTGCTCAGAGCCTTGTCAAGCCATATTATATGATATAATATGATACAGCATATGATATGATATGATATGATATATGATATATGATATATATCATATATCATATATCATATGATATGATCATATCATATATCATATCATATCATATCATGTTATTTATCTAGATTAGTTTACAACCTGGTAAAATGAATGGGCAATCTGAAATACATATTGACGTCTAGGAACATCAGGATAGGTAATGGCTTTAGTGGTTCTTCCGCTCAGTTTTAGAAGAGTTTGGTTTTTTTTACCTACCTCATTGCTAGGTATTAGCAGAAAAATACTTGAAAAAGTGTGTATAGTGCATTGTCAGTATTATACCAAACACATAACATGTTTGATTTTTTTGGTCTTTTCTGGTGTGGTACGCAAGCACCTTCTTAAAAATTTAAAATAGTAAATAACAAAGATTAATTAACAAGCGATAATTCAGGCTAATAATGTATACTAATACTACATTTATAATTTTAGTATCAGTTTATGTACTTTTTATTCTATAAAGAAAATCATATCTTCAAGAATTCATAAAGTCATAACTAAAATTATTCAGAAACAGATTCTTAAAATGATTTTGTATGTGGTTGCTAGACAATTTCACAAGGGAACTGTAGAAACAATTTCAAATAAGGCACATCATTATTAGTGTGACATTGTGACCTTGTATTCTAATTTACCAAGAATACACAAAAAGGTAGCCAAGTATCTTTGACCATCTTTAAGAACTCGGTGTTTAAAACTTCAATGTACTCTCTTTCCAGGTTGCGTACACCAGTCTAAAAACTTTCGAAGATGTGAGTATAAAGAGGATGATAGAAAATTTGATTGCATTTTCTCAATTATATGGTGATCTAAAGCTAGACTATTTTCTTCTTCCAAATAGTTCAATACCTTACAGTAAAAAGTTTGTGAAATGTAATTTGTATTTTGACTTTTTTTTTTCCCCCTGAAAAGGAATGTTGAATATGTTACATAACATTTCCATTTTCAAAAATAATTTCTGAAGGCAAATGTCTCCACTTGGAAAATAAACGAGACCTTTTTTTCAGCTTCAGTGGCCAGCCCTGAAGCCTTTTCCTGCATATTCATTAACAATTAATATTTTCTTTACTTTTATGTTTTTTTTGGGTACCTTAAATAACAAAAGGAAAACAATCACTTCCTTTCATGTGTTTGTGTCATACAGCTGATCCTGTTTCTGTTGAACATGATCTCATAAAGGTTAGCGTTGCTCTTTCACGCAATATTCCCTAGTACAAACAAAGAGCTCCATTGCTGCAATTAAAATCCTTTCCTTTCACTGTGCTATGATTCAGATTAGGTTAAAAAAGGACAAGATGTTTTCTCATAAGTAAAGGAACCCAGATTTACCATGGGAAGAGTGATGTTTACGATATTCAGGATATCTATTTTATTTTCCAATGACTACAATCAGATAATTAGTTAAAAATAAACAAAGAAAGCAAGACAAAAAAGCTCCACACCCAAAACCAAAACCAAAACTCCATCATCTGATCTCAGTGGTTGATGTTTATAGACATACTTAGGCTTCAACAAATTGTATTTGTGTTACAGAGAAAACGTAACTAATAGAGAATATATAGCCACTATGTATGTCTTTTACATGAGGATTTTCTTCTCCTTTAACTCCCTCATTTTTAAATGTGTAGACCTGTGTCTCCATAGGCAAATAAGGTACTAACTACAGAATCAGAAAGAGAGATAAGGTATAAAAAGCTCATTAGTGGGGAAATTAATGGATACAGTTAAGCATCACTGAAGAGATTTTTACCCCTTCCCATAGCTTCTCTGCTCTTATGCTCCTAATCAGTTAAACTTAACATGTATTGAAAGCAACTCCGATTTTTTTTTATTTTTTTTATTTTTCATTTGCCTGTGTAGCACCACCAAGCTGTACAGCTACTCAGTCAGCTGGATAAATAAGCATGGTAGCTTATATAAGTTTTTATGTATAATTTTTTCAAGTCACAGTATGGGAGAATTGCATTTCTTGCTCATATTGCTATATATGATTATTTACATTTATTTTCCTTGTTTTGAAGGTTACACATGCTTATGAAATACAGCTGTTTGAATTAATTACATTCACTTAAAAATACCAACAAAACATATAAAACTCAATCTGTGGAAAAGTATGCACCTCTGCCTTTATAGTAGAGGTGGACCTCCGTGAACTTCTCTGCGTAGCTCTGTCTTTGTATTTCATTCTTCACTTACAGACCTTCAGGTTAAGAAATATCATGACTATCACTGCTGAGAGCCCTAAATTAAATGACTCAAACAAAATAAGATGGCACTCAACTATATACTCCTGGACCCCTCCAATAATCACCACAGCTACTGTGAAGTTGTAATAGTTGATGTCGTTTATGAGGGAGTGTGGCAGAAGTGGAAGACAGGAGAGTACTTCACAGGAATTTCATTCAACAGGTTATTTTCCCAGGATGACAGTTTTAATGTGGAGAAATGAGTGTTCAGGGGGGACACAAGATGCTGCCTGGAGCCAGATGTCTTGCTTGCTCTTTTCAGCTGATACTTCTGAGTAATAACAAATAGGCAAAAATATATGTGCATTAAACAGAAGAAGGGAAAGAAGGTCTCACACTCTGAAATACATAATATACTGACCGTATTCTTTGAGGAGAGAACAGGTTTTTTATTTTCTGTGATTTTTTTGTTTTGTTTTGTTTTTCCTATCAGTCGTGCTGTCAGAAAGGCAAGCTCTTTATTCCAGCTACCTGAAGAGATTAAACATTAGGGAACCAAAACCTGAATGTATATAAGAGTCTGACTATTGATGTTTCAAACCTTGTGTGGTGATAAAATCTGAACAGAGAATGAGCAAAGGTTACCTGGAGGGAGGAGGTGTCAATGGCCCTCAATGTCTCTGCCATCTTCCCCTGGCTTCTTGCAGGTAAAATAGGAAGAGATAAATTCTGTACAGAGAGTAGGTTCTTTTCCTAGTTAATTTTCTTCTGCTAACCACTGTGACTGCACCAAGGGGAGGTCTATAGAATAAAATCCCAAAATTCATTTTTTAGGAATATTCACCTTTATCTTTCCTTATGTTTTCACTTAATTTTTGTCCAAAGGAAATAAAACTGGCCTAAAATTGGCTTTTGATCTAATCTTCATTTCTGATGCTGATAAATCAGAAATAGCTTTTTTTAGAAATTCAGGAAATTAAAAAATACATATAGCATATGCCAACAGAAGCAGCAGTTTCTGGGTTCTGCTTTGAGAGCTTCTGTATCTTTTTGTGAACAAGATTCAGGATTATCAGGGAATACCTGGAAAACTACTAAGAAATTTGAGGGCTCCTGCTGCTGCCAGGTAATGACAAAGTAAGGGGAACTTCAAGGGCACAGGCCCAAGGAAGGTCTGGCAGCTTCTAACAAGCATGACCAACTGTTCTTGATCCAGGGTGCCAGGAGACATTGTTGCAGAGTCACCCTGATTAGGGAGGGTCAGACACCCTTTAGAGAGTGCTCAGCAGAGGCCTATATAGGAGTCAGACCCAGAACATAGCTCCCAGAGGCAGTCAAAGAGCTAATCAACATATAACTTTAAAGTACAGCTATCAGAGTTTGGTTTAGAGCTCTGTCACCTTGTATAGTACATTTCTCTATAGAAGAGTAAAACCTCAGCCTTTTGAAAGGGTACCCTAGCTAACAATAAGGATCAAGCTGGAGTACACTTCACATTTTTTTGTTAAATGGACTTCAGGAATTATTATCATAGAATCATAGAGTCATGGAATCATAGAACAGCTTGGAGTTGGAAGGGAGCTTAAAGATTATCTAGTTCCAATCCTCCTGTCACAGGAAGGGACACCTCCCACTAGCCCAGGTTTCTCAAAAGCCTCATCCAGCCTCATCTTAAAGACTTCCAAGGATGAGGCGTCCATAACTTTGCTGGGCAACCTGTTCCAGTGTCTCACCACCCCCACAGGAAAGAACTTCTTCCTAATGTCTCATCTGAACCTACCCTGCTCTAGTTTAAAACCATTGGCCCTTGTCCTATTGCTACATGCTGTCATAAAAAGTCCCTCTCCAGCTTTCTTGTAGGTCCCCTGAAAAGCCACTATAAGGTCTCCTTGGAGCCTTCTCCAGGTGGAACAGACTAAATTTTCTCAGCCTGGCCTTGTAGGGGAGGTGCTCCAGCCCTCTGAGGGCTTATACACGAGTAGCTCCCACAATAGACGACTCTTACCAGTGTTGGTGTGTTTCTACAGTCTCTGTACCAGTTGAATGCAGACCTATTACTTATCTATACCTATCTACCTAGAATACTACCAACTTTAAATGAAGCTTTTTTTTGTCATACTTTTGCTAATAACAGCTATTTTAAAATTAATGTTATTTATAACAGATGACCTACAGAAACAACACGAAGTCATATTTTTAATGCATTTTTGACAATATGAGTTACACTGTAATTGAAAGAAAAAGAGTAATTCTTTTTGCATTTTCAATACTTCTGCGGTACTGAGGCCATTGAATGCCATGGCACAAACAGTGGTTGCTAAATCAGTTAAACTACACCTGTTTTCTCACAGTGCACATATGAGCTGAAAACTCATTTCAACACCTGGGAAGAAATCTTTGAAAGTCTTTTAGCCTGTTATTTTACTGATGATTTTACTCTCTCGGGCTGAAAAGCATTCTGTTGTCAGGGAGCAAGGATTTTCAAGGTTTAAGTAGGATACGGAATAAAACTGTATTAGTACTGTGATTACATACTACCAGCAAAAGTTATGTAATCAACTTATAAACTTCTTAGAATTAGGAGAATGAAAAACTTTATTTTTTGCAACAGTATAGAAAATCTAGTAGTGTGAAAACTCTGAGGCAAAACCTTTTTGAGATGATTGCTGTGGGTTGTGGGTTTTTTTTTTTATTCTAATGAAACCACAAGTAAAGTTTAGAAAGACTTGAGATGGCAGAGCTAAAAGGTTTTTTCATTAATATACCAAACTTTCTGAGGAAGAAAAATAATTATTCTGTGTTACAAAATATCAAGAAATGTGGATGACAAAAATGATCTCTTCTCACCTTAAGATATAAATGATTGAAATTAGATACAATCAATATTCACTATATTTTCCAACTATTGAAGCCTCTTTAAACCTCCAATTCAAGTAGTCAAGAATACTAGTAATTCTAAACTCAAGAAACACATCAAGTTTCAGGCACATAGATTTTCTTGTTCTTTATTTTTAGGAGACTTTCTTATCATGTGTAAAAACCAACATGGCTTCATTCAGTACTTTCAGTTCTAATGTCTATCTTGGAGCCTAAAACCTCTGTGTCACAGTCTTGAACACATGGGTGCCTTAATTGCGTGGAGGATTTTGCTTTTAGCAAATAAAGCAGTGAGTGCTCCATATGGAAAAAGTGAATTCCACAGCTGAAGCTCATCTACTGTTGTGCCTTTCAGCTGCTAAATATAAAAGCTGTGAGTGTCTAACAGAAACATTCTTGTCAGTGTAGAGAAGGAAAATGTCAGTATTAAGTTAAAAGGGACAGAATTTAAATTACAGTGAAAACAAACCAGGATATATAAGTGGGAGCAGGTGCAATCAGTGATGGTCACATCACAACTAAAATGATTATAGCTGCCTTATATATAAGGATATTAAAAATTAAAGCACAATGAGGAATACATCTACCTTGAAAAAAAAAATGCAATTGATATGCCCACTCTGAATGTTGTTTGCCACTGAACATCATTATTTCTATCTAATTTGGACTGAAAAATTAATAAATATATGTCATTTGGATACCAGGTCAACATAGTCTGATTTAAATGAGAAGAAAATATAGATCTAGTATTTTGATGTGACATCAATGAAAAATCACATTTCTGTCCTTTTCACTTTACTCATATGTGAACTGAAGAATAGGTAATGTAAGGGAGGAGAGATAATTAAATAGTCTCTTCCATTATCTTAATCTGTTTGTACCAGTCCGTAAGGAATCAAAAATACCTAAACTCCGAAGAAAAGAAAAAAAAGAAGAACTTCACAAGTGAAGTTCCTGAAAACTCCGTTAAGGTAATATTTTTTTCATTACAGAGATTAACTTAGCAGTGCATTACTGATTTACAAAAAGAACTTTTAAAATTATTTTTACAAATATCCAATATTAGTTAAGTACAAAAGCTTTAAAAATAGTTCTTAGAGAGATATTGTCAGCTACTCTTACATAAACATATTCAGTAATGCTAGTATTTGAAGCAACAAGAGAATAAGGAACAGTACTACCTGAAGATAAAGATAGATTTCACAATATTTTCTGTTAGAAATTAGGAAATGTTTCTTAGAACTTTTTTCACCCTTATTTTTGCTGTTATCAGGGTTTATAAATGCTTATTAAAGGATGTGCATCTATAGAGTGGAAGGATATCTGAGAACTTTTAATTGAAATTTGTGTGTATACCAACTCTGAAAATTACACTGTTGTCCAAAGGAAGTTTATTGCAATACAGCAAACACTATAGGAATAATGTTCATTGTAACCTAAGATACTAAGCTACTATAACTAATACTTATATATAAAAAGTATGAGATTGAATTTCTTTCTGCTTAAATATTAAACTGCTTTGAAGGCAGAAACATTGGCCGAGGGAAATTATTCCACAGATAAAAGCCTCAGGCTTTGTATCAAGCTCTAAAACAAACTCAGTTAAAGTTCCTTTCTGGAACTGCAAAGTTTCCCAATCTCATTAATGCAACTGTGACTGTGATATGTAACACTTGAGAAATATGGCACATATTGATATAAGGATTTAGGTCCAATGCTCATTAAAAGCAGGGTGGTTATATTAAATAGTTGGCAGTGCTACCAGAAAATCCACAAACTGTGATATTTATAATGTTAGCATTAGACTTGGAGTCTTTCCTCATTCTCTTAGGTCGTTGATTCATCAAATATCATCATCACAAACTAACAGTTTGAACATAGACCCCAAAACAATACTGAACATGTTATACTGGGCATATCAGATTTGAAAGGAAAGAAGCTACATAAATCATTTTAGAAACTTTAGATGAAGTTTGGTAATACATTTTATGTTGTTGTTCCTTTGTTTTGGTCAAAATAATGAAAAAGAACAGTTCATGGTAAATTAGCCTTCTACCGTTCAATGTTAATCATACTTCTAAAATGCTGGTGAATGTTAATAAAATAGGAGCTGATATGAGAGCCTGAAAAATTACGTGTTCTTCAGATGATGTTTATCTGTGACTGTGCATCAATTAACAAAATAATTGCATTAAGTAGGGATAATTAAATCATCATTAATTCATACATGCAAGAAAGTTGGTGTCAAGCTAAAACTTTCTGCAGAAATTTAATGGTGTCTCAGAATATTTTATCAGTCTTTGTCAATGTAAAGAGATTTTAACACAGTAATGTGCAAATAAAAGCTTTTTATGTTTACTAGCCTTCACAAACTGTTGACCTTGATTGTATTCAAGATAGTGCAGCCTCCAGGCACTGACATTTGGTAAAACATAGTTCCCTCCAATTACCTCTAGGTTTAATACTATTTTCAAAGAAGAATGATGAAATAATTTATGCTATATCTAAATATCCTCAGAATAAAAACTGAAATGACAAATTCAGCTTTTGCTTTATTATCTGTTTCAGCATTCAGATGTTATAGCACCTTACTTCACAAACCACTAAGTATTAATTATAATTCCCACAGATCAATATGGGAGATGTGAATGCATCTCATCTTGTAGAATTAGGGTTAAAGAGTTCAGCTATCTCTAGGTCATGTATGTGCATTTAAAAATGGATACTTACTTATACAAAAAGATTATGAGACACAAAAATATTTACCCAACATAGAAAGCAGCTGCAACATGATGACAGAAGTAATTGTGTTCTTTAAATGTCCCTGTGGAGATCTGGATCAGTTCATATGCAATATGTCTTCAAATAAAGAATTTGAGTATTTTCCCTAAAGTAATTGGGTCTGTCCTGTCGTATGTCATTGGTGATGTTCAAATGCTAGTAGCTTTTTTCATTGTTGGTCAAGCCTCTGTAAATGTTTGAAAACAAGATGTGTGTTTAGAAATTTTGAAGGTTAAATCAGATTTTTCATACTGTGATACAGTTATTATGAAGTAGGTAACTAAGAAATAATTAATCTTTGACATTGACGTGGGTGAGAACTACCTTTTTTTCACTTTAGTGGTACCTTTTGTTGTAAAGTGGCATCCATCATTGTACAGGTAATATGATTCACTGCTGAAAATGTTAAGGCATGTATTTATAACAGCACCGTAGATTGTTCATTCACATCAGCAGTTAGTTTTACACAAATGAGCAGCCCTTCAATAATGATTAGGATTATTTCTATAATTATCTGGTTTAAGTGCTTCTTTGTACAAATCAGGTTCTCCACACTATGAAAGATCTGACCCAGGATATTTACCCCACAAAGTACATGGAACACACCTCAACTAACTTAGCAATACACAGCATGGATATTACATTTAAACCTTTCTTCCTAGACTTCATTAACGATTGTCAGTCCTATCAGTTGAGAGAAATAGTCTCTTTTAGAATGCTATTCTAAAATAGCATCTATGCAGGGGGTTTGGGTTTGATACTGGGTATATATTTGAGTATATTCCATTATTATTCCCCTTATTATTTTCCATTTTCATTAAAACTGTTCTAGTTTCCTTTTCTAATTGATAAGTCTCTCTCTTCCTTATTCCTTTTCTCTTCCTCATTGGGGAAGGAAGGGGTTTAACAGAGAGCACCTGTTAGGTTTTGGGGCTGCCCTGACCCTAAACCACAACAGTCATCTATTTTAGGGCAAGATGAATTGTTTTATACAAGTAGCTGTTTTTCTCCATTGATAAGAAAGAGTCTTTGAGGATTAAACTATACAGTAGTTGTCTACATTTGGTCAGAATACTACCCAAAATGAAGTGTTGTACAAGAGGCTGAGAGTAGCTCTAGATGAGCTAGTTCATATCATGTATAATACAAGTAGCACAGTTAAAGAAGTCTATTATCTAGAATATGTAATAATGCCCTAATAGAGCTAAATTATCTCCAAAATATGAAGTCTGTTGGTTCGGAACCAGCATATTATTTTCCACAACATTTAATTATGCTATATAAAACTACTCATGTTGTATCATACTCCACATATGAAAACAAATACAAAAAACTGTTAAGTTGTAAAGAAATGTTTTGTTTACCTACACGATTAGGGGAAAATAAAGAAAAAATATCCACAAAAATAAAACATGCAATTTAAAGCAAATTTATCCTAATATAGGAGTTAATCCTGTGTTTCCATCAAATTTCTATTACTTTAGATCTACTTTATGTAAAAATAGGTTATGTTTCTGTTTCAAATCTTTTACTTACTAAAGTATGTGATTTGGTTTTGCTTAGATTTTTATGTAAGCAAAGATACATGATCAAGCAATGTGGCACCTCAATCTTGTTTGTTTTTAAAATGTACAATTAAATTGTTTTACTACTATTTCACAGGTGTTTTTCTTATTGAATGTATTTCAGTTATATTTCTGGTTACTCACATAAAAAGAGAAGAACATAAGTTAAGACTAACAGCAATATTTCGTCTGTCTTGATTGTTAAAAAATATTGAAAGGTACTGCAAAATCTGAATCTGGGCCAAATGCCAGTTAAAGGACTGAATATCTCATTTTGCATTCATGGAAATCACAGACAATTCACTGAAGGAGTAGAAACGCTTTTATGTAAACACTGGCATAGCTAATAGTTATGTCAGGATTCATAACTGGATTTTCTCAATGCTCAGTAAAAATATTATTTCAAAGATGAGGAAACAGAAGCTACTTATGTGTCCAAGCTTTATTCAATACTGACGTCTTTCAGATCTGTTTTGATGAAAAGTTCAGGATGTGACTCGGGAAGGGTAAGTATGACAAGCTCCTTTACACACAAATTCTGTCATCCCTCCCAAGCTGTGCTGAGAAAATTCAGCTTGTAATTGCTTCCATGAAATAAGTTGACATTAGATATAACCAGATCAAAGATAATATTGTTGTAGGGGTAGTATCTTTTTCTCTTGTAATTTCCTGATAATTAAAAGCTTGCTTTAAAAAAAAAACAGAATGTAATAAATTACATATATTTTCTTCTGCAAAAATTCATTCAGTTGATGCAACATAGGCACATGTTGATGATATAGTACTATAGTCTTAAAGAAGCTATAGTCTTAAAGAAACTATCTTCAAGCAAATAGTAATATCAACAAAGATGTCAATAGCTATTCTAAGGCAAATAAATACATGAACCTTGAATTCTGCTGGGTTCCGTTCAATCTCATATCACGAATATATTTTTATTTTATTTTATAACTTTCTTTAAAATAGCAGATTTAAGTGAAAATTATAGATTACCATAACCATACTGATCAAGATTATTACTGGCATTATATGTTAACTATATGAAAGAAATAATAACTATATGTTAAGAAAATATTCAGATTGTGAGCATAAGTATCACTGTATTTGGATCTGACTAGAACTCCCTCTCAGTGTATACTCTCACTCTCTCAGGCTGACTAACTAACAGTTCTGGTTTTGGAGAAGAGTGAAACGTGTGTAAAACAAATAAACAAAAAAAACCCCCAACAATCCCAAACTTAAGTAATGTTAAAGTAATTCCTTTTAAGACCTTCCAAGACATTACACAGTAAGGATTTTAGAAATGTTATCATGTAGTAGATGGAATACTTTCTTCTTATCTTTAATTTTAACTTGATAATTTCTTTTTAGCATCTGTGTTGTATTAAAGAGATAAAAATAATAATTCCTTATTTCTTTTGGTTGGATGGTCATGTCCAGAGGGTGGTGGTCAATGGCTCAGTGTCCAAATGGAGATCAGTGACAAGTCGTGTCCCTCAGGGGTCTATATTGGTTGCCTGGATGCATTCCTGTGTAATCTATTCTAGATTCCTGCTCTGGCAGCGGTGTTGGACTAGATGATCTTTTGAGGTCCCTTCCATTCCCTAACATTCTATGATTCTGTGATACTGGGACCAGTACTGTTTAATATTTTCATCAATGACATAGACAGAGCATCAAGTGCACCCTCATCAAGTTTGCCGATGCCACCGTGTTGAGTGGTGCAGTTGACATGCCTGAGGGACAGGATGCCATCCAGAGGGACCTAGATGAACTTTGGAAGTGGACCTGTACAAAACTCATGAATTTCAACCAGGCCAAGTGTAAGGTCCTGCACCTGGGTCAGGGCAATCACCAGTATTAATACAGGCTATGGGATTAAGGGATTGAGAGTAGCCCTGCAGAGGTCTTGGGGATACTGATGGATGAAAAGCTAGACTTGAGCTGAAACTGTGCGCTCCCAGTCCAGAAGGCAAACTGTACTCTAAACTGCACCAAACAAAGTATGGCCATCAGATCGAAGAAGGTGATTCTACCCCTCTGTTTTTCTCTGGTGAGACCCCACCTGGTGTACTGCATCCAGCTCTGGAATCCTCAGTACGGGAAAGACATAGACCTATTGGAGCAACTCCAGAGCAGATGCACAACAGAGAACTAGAACGCCTCTCTGGGGGAAAATAATAGAAGATTGATGAGGAGGATTGTAAACACATTGAAGCGACTTGCAGCTGGGGTGCTGAAAAACAGCTATATCACACTAATTGTTCCTTAGCTTTGTGTACTTTACAAGCAGAAAATGTCTATTTATATAACATAGGTTCTGTGAAGGACTCAGAGGTACCTTATCAAATGTGCTTGAAATTCCTGCCCTGCTGTGGGAAAGATCTAAGCACCGTTGTGGAATATTCCTGCAAGAATCCTTAACACAAAGTGAAAAGCAGCAAGTTGGAAAGCCTTTTCACTAAGCTCCACAGTGCATGCATATCTACTTGCATGCTTCCACCTCGGTGCTGCTGTGGAGAACCTCCTGTTCTCCAGGTAATGAGAATAAATTTGTTCTTTGCATTTCAGTCATGTTTTTGTGTTTTTTCCTGCATCCTACCTGTGCCAGCTCACACATTTTCCTATGAGGAAAGGCTGAGAGAGTTGGGGTTGTTCAGCCTGGAGAAGAGAAGGTTCCAGGGTCACCTTATTGTGGTCTTTCAATACTTGAAGGAGGCTTTTGGGAAAAACGGGGACTATCTTTTTGGTAGGGTCTGTTGCAACAGAACAAGAGGTAATGATTTTAAAATAAGAGAAGGCAACCCATCGTGTTTTTCATTCTGCCAGAAATTAGGATCAGTTCTCCTAAAATTTTGTATTGTATTTGTTTTCATTATTTTGACAAATTTATTGAGTTGATAAATTTTCTTACATTTATGTTATACTAAATAATCTCTTTTTCAATGGATTTTTTATTGTGTTTTCTGTCTCCATTTAATGAATTTCACAATGCAGTATACTGTATCCTAACATAGGTTTTTAAGGCAAGTAGGGTAAATTGCTCTTTAGTGACACTTTTCTCTGTCCATTAATTGTACAGCAATGCTAGAAAAGTATTCTAAATTAGATTAAGATCATAAATGTCTAAAGGGTAATGAATCCCAGCTTTAGTATAAGCTAGTTACTGATAATCCATTTCACCTGGATGTGCTCAATGGGGCTTAGAAAATGTCATGAAAAAGATGTCAGAGGCATTAAAATTTATTCATCATTCTGCAAAGAACCACTTGAGACACTAATATCTCTGTCTCTCAAGAGGAATCTTGAAGATTTTCCCTTCCTTTTGTACTCCAAAAGTTATTATGTTTGTCTGAATGGAAGTCACAATAGGTGATCCTATTAGGGTGGTTTCCTAAATCAAGAACCCACTACACTGAAGATGGACCATCAAATCCAAGCATTATTCAGAATATTAAGACAGTTTGTAATTGCAGGTTAAAAACTTTTTTTTTTTTTTTTTTTTTTTTTTAAAAAAAAATTTNTTTTGACTGTTTTAAAAAAAAATATTGAAAAAATTACAAAGCTAGTAATAATCCATTTTGTGTCAATGCTCTTTGTAGTCTATTAAACCTTGGTCAAACCTTAGAGCTCTGAGCTTTCTGAAGCAGTATTTAAAGCCATTTGTAATAGAATTGCTTTCTCTAAAGCTTATCAGTGCAGTAGGTGTTCTTAAACACAACAGATTTCTGACATTTAGTTATTCTTTCCCTCATTTCTTCTTTGGTGAATACTCTGTCTTTGTCAAAGTAATTTTCAACTCATCGGTCTGCTTTTGTCACCACTTTAACAATGTTTTTAAAATGTCTTTTTTAAACTTTATGCATCATTTTATCTGTTATATATAAAAAAAAATATAAAACCACATTTGGAATAAATTCAATTTTTGAAGTCTGATAAGTTGTGGAGGAGTTAGGCATCTGAATGATGTAAGTAGACAAAAGACTAGCTTTGCTATAGACTTTATAAATTATGTAGAAGAACCTTACAATTCCCATAGGACCTGTTATAATCCTTCAAGATGTTTTAAGAGTTTACTGAGATAAAAATAATATAGGTTGGGTGCACCCAACATTCATAGTAATCATATTTAGTAATACCTATTTATGAGATGGATCTGGGAAAAAAACAACCACAGACAAATCAAGGGTATTCTCACTTGAGTAATTAGTATTGTTTGATACAGCTAATTGTGAAAGAATCACAAAAGAAACACAAATTACATAAAGTTTAGATTTTTTTAGTGAAACATTTAATTCTTAATCTTTATTAGAATTACTCCAAAGCCTTCAAGCTCACACATCACTTCTTTTTTTCATTGTCAAGAATTTTTGACAGGACTGCCATTTATCCCACCTACAGTTCTACACACAAACATAATGGGCAAGGACATTGTTAATTCTAGCCTTTTACTTGAATCAGGCTTTCTTCTTCTTTTATGTGTAACATCTCCTGTTATCCATTCATAATTTATACAAAACTTCTGTTTCCAAGCATAAGCATTTTTTGAAAGGAACTAAGATATCTAAACATGGGTGTCTGATCCCATTTTGAGATACGCGAGGGTGTCATAGACATCTGCATTCTCTTGGAAAGGAAGACACAGAATTTAATAGATTTTGAAGCAACAGTTACACTCAGTAATATCCCACATTGCCTAAGACGACATAGATGTTTATAGTTTAAGTTCTGAGATGTATAGCACAATGTTCTGTCATCCTCTTTTTTTTATTATTTTTTAAAACACTATTTTTTAAAAAATTAACTTACCTATATTTGTGGAATAATCACAAATGACAGAATCACAGAATGGATAAGGTTGGAAGAAACTTTTAGAGATCATCTAGTCCAAGCACTCTGCTCAAGTCAGGTCACCTAGAACACGAGGCAGAGCCACATCCAGTCAGGATTTGAAGATCTCCAAGAATGATGACTCCAAATTTGTTTCAGAAGAAGTTCACTTAGCTACTCCTTGAAGTTAAATACTGTTTTTGTTACGTGATTCTGTCACTGGACATTTCTAAGGAGAGCCTGGCCTCATCTTCTTTAAACCTTCCCTTCAAGTATTTATGTAGCTTAAGATCAACTCCTGAGCCTTCTCATTTCCAAACTAAAAAATCTCAGTTCTTCCTTGTTAACAAGTATGAGATCCAGAGTGACTTCCTCTCATTGGATCCTTGCTTGTCTGCATCAGGAAGCTATCATAAATTCACAGAAGAAACATTCTTGATTGCTTGTATCATGCTGTGCTTTTCCTCCAGCTGATATTGGGCTGGTTCAAGTTCCACATAAAATCAGGCCTGCAAACATGATGCTGCTTCTTCCTGTTGCTTCTGTGGAGTTTGAGCTCAGTTGATTCAGATGCTACATTGGACACAGCCCTTCACCTGCTACCAGGGCACTAAACACTTTTGTGGTTTCAAATCTGCAGGTAGAGCAGCTTCTGATGTTAAATCCAGAGCTTCCAGCTTTGACTGTCACAGGTATGTCAATTTACCAACTATGTAAGTACCGACTCTACCACATCTCCTTCAGTAAAAGTCAGGATTCAGGCTACTTTTGCAGGTGCAGAGTCTTAGAGAAGATCCAGTTGATTTCTTTTTGGTGATACTTTATGTTGCACAGTCTTTCTGTGTGAAGTCTTGTGAAGTGTTTCTGTGACTCCTTCACTTGATGACATAGATGGTCCACCACCATCAGCCTCCTGAAGGCAGAAAACCCACCTGCTGCTGTTCCATCGAGATCTTGTGGTACATCACCACCATTGCTGAGTTGGTTTATACTGTCCTCAGCTGGCTGCCTTCTGTGCACAGTCCTGCACATTCTGTTGTGAAAAATGCTACTTCTATGACCTGCCTTTGTTAACTACACTCTATGAAAGACTTGTGGAGACAATGGTTTCTATTTAAAAAAAAAAAAGAAAAAAAAGGAGACAGTTTGGTACCAATATGGCACAGCATTCTTACACTTTTTTTTTTCTAAGGCGACTGCCTGCTTGCTCTCTGCTTTTGAGTTTAGCGAGCATTTTCTCTATCATAGATCTGGTATATAGTTTACCTATATTTGCTCTGATCTTATTCTAGTATCCTGAATTATCTGATGTTTATTTACAGGATGAGGAAGGATATTTGCAGGCAATGGTTGCCACCACTTTCATCCAGTATGTGTCTGTGTTACCACAGAAAGGGATGATCCTTCCTTCTTTTCTATTTCTACCTGTTTGTTTTCAATAACATCAATGACATCCATAGGACTGCAAAATTAATCAAATGATAGAACTTAAAATAATAACGATAACAATAATGATAATAACAATAACAATATTAATAATAATAACCCTATAAATAACCATTTTTTGTGGATTAGTTTTCACCTAGATCTATTCTCTGATTAGTGGCAGAACAAGTGAAGTAAGAGTGATGAGAAGCACAGGAAAAGTTGAGGGGGTTCCACGTGGGCCTGAATATTCCAACAATGGCCGCAGTTTATATCACAGAAATAATGTAATTATAGCTCAGGTAAGCACATTTTTCTCTTCTTCATGAAACTCACATTTTTCATCTCATGCTACCTGAACAGCAAAATAAGCATCAGACACAAGTGACAAGCTATTGAGAAGTCACTGACAATTTGCACAAGAAACCCACTGGCCATTTTAAATTTCTTTATCATTAAAAATTCCCAGTGTGACCTATGAGGGACTGTGGAATTTGGGGTAGATATTAATGGAATGTTGAGTTGCAAGACAGTGGTTTGCTATCAACAGACCTGATTTCAGACTACTATCACAGAACTTTATTTGATTCAGAATGGCTTGATTCATGCCATGTTTCTTACACAGATTTGTTTCTAAGAGTTTTCTTTTCATCCCAGTCTTTCTTGCTCCAGCATCATGGAGGAGTCGAGCCTCAAGCAGTGGCAAGAGTTGAGACAGACTTTATGGACTGGATGATTTGGTCATCTTCCGTTTTCTCAGCTCTCTAGAAATGTTTAGACACAAGTATTGATATGGTCATTTTCTTCTCTCAAAGTTTGTAATCGTATCTACACAAGCACCAAGAAGAACCCTATTGATTTCCAGAGGCATAAGATGAGAAGATGTGCTCCAGCATTGTTTGACTGATGTGAAGAAATTTGAGAGAAGTGGAATGAAATGTTAAATACCAACCAGATATATCTATACCTAAGCAAATAGTACACAACAAATAAAGGCCAGTTGAGAACTGTATGAAGAGTGTTGAAGTGCATCCAGTGATGAACACTTCTGAAATTCTCACTCTTGGAAGAGAAGGTACATCTTTAAAGGACCTATGGTAATGGAAACATATTATACCTGAAACCCATTGATCTGAACTACTAGATAGAATGCATACTGATTATTTCTGCTAACTCATTGCCTATTAACAGCTTCTGGGAACATGGAGTGAAATATTCTAGACTAATGAAGCCCTTGAACTGCATTTTCCATCTGCTTATCACTGTCTTCCAAAATACAGCTATTTTTTATTCTGCTAGAGTATCTGAGAATCCAATTCTCCTTGATGCTTGTTAGGAGCTGGAGATTGCACTTTAGAGGAGGATTTTAAGAGCTGAGGTCTACACTCATGAGACTATGTTACTGTCAGATGAAGTAAACTAAGGGTGGGTATTGAACGGCATTGACAGGACAGAAGGATCAAGGAAAAGTCACAAAATGCTGAGCTGTTAATAACAGGAAACACTTTAACTTGGAAAAACCCTTGTGTGTTTTTCAACTCTGTTTTCTCTGAACTTCACATCAAATCTCTAAGGTTTTTTCTGTCCAGGGAGACAAATGAGCATTCATTAGGGAAGAAAGACTCACTGCATGAACTTCCATAGAACACTATTTTTTTTTCTTCTGTTGATCTCTCTGCAACTTAAAACAAAAGTCACTTCTACAGTGCCTGCTTGTGGTCAGTGCTGAGAAAAATGTAATGCATTTAGAAGAAATATATATGCCTGTATTGATTTGTATTTGACTACATTTCATGTCTAGCTCTTCTTAGCACAATTTATAAACATTTTCAAATGCTAATTTGCATTAACATTCAATGAAAATGGCTATGGCATGCATTAGTTTGAATTTTCTGCATTGGAGTTAGATTGTGCAAGAGCTAAGTAAATGCTGATAATTCATGTTATGATTCCTCAGACTGGTTTAGGAGGTTCTGAGAAATCAGTCCCCTACAAAGTGAAGGCATATATAAAATAATTTGGGTTTGAACATTCCCCCCACCAGGCCCAAATCATACAAATGCTTAAAAACTATTATTGTAGAGCTCTGTGTTGTTGATATATTAAGTCTAAAATTATAGCTGAAAGATAAACTATTACAAAGAAGCTCTAGTTTAGACATTAAAGACAAGTTATTTTTGCAGGTTAACTAAATATGTTGAAATTAAATTACTTTGAATGGAGGGTATTTGGTTTTGGATTTTAGTAAATTAGGGATGACTGAGAAAGAAAAAGATACAAAATAGTCTTCAGCAATATGTTCAGGTAAGAAATATGGTGGAAATGGTAAGTAACCACAGATGGAGCAGTAACTCTAAAATTTTACAGACTTACTTTATAAATATCAGGCAAGTTGAAAGCTCAGACTCAGACATACACAAATAGTCCTTTACATTTCTTTCCACTGCATTCTCATACATTCCCTTGTACTATTTCCCTGTATTCCCAGACTGATGATGTCTGCTTAAACACCCAAGGAGATACATAAAATAAGTGCATATAGATGTGA
Organism: Baryphthengus martii; assembly: GCA_013396935.1. Lineage (NCBI taxonomy): Eukaryota > Metazoa > Chordata > Aves > Coraciiformes > Momotidae > Baryphthengus > Baryphthengus martii. Next base: position 66,181 of record VWZK01003189.1, read on the forward strand.
ATGTACATCTGTAAACCTGAAAGAAAATTTTTAGTTCAGGAAAGAAAAATTGTTCAAAGCTGAATAAGAAACAGTCACACCATTGGACAGTAGGTCCCTTCTTCACATGGCACTGAAGCTGATGGAGTGACATGAGTAAGTCTTCTCTTCTCTATGGAAATCTATATTTAGACATTAGTTTAAAGGAGTCTGGTGGGTTGGTCTTGGCTAGCTTTCAGGTGCCCACCAACCCTCCTCTATCAACAAGACAGAGGGGAGAAAATAGGACAAAATCTCATGGGCTGAGATAAGGACAGGGAAATGATTTATCAATTGCCATCATGGCAAAATAGACTCAACTTGGGGAAAACTCTTTAATTTCTTGCCATTTAATTGTAACAGAGTTGGAAAGTGAGAAATAATAAAACTTAAAGCACTTTACGCTCACCTTTTCCTTCTTCTCAGGCTCATATTCACTCCTAAATCTATGTCTCCCCCAACCCAAGAAGTGCAAGGGAATGGAGACTGGGGGTTGTGGTCAGTTCATAACACTTATTTCTGCTGCTCCTTCCTCCTCATGCTCTTCCCCTGCTCTAGCATAGAGTTCCTCCTGCAGGATATAGTCATTTATGAACTTCAATGTGGATTCTTCTTCATGAACTGCTCCTGCATGAGTCCTTTTTTATGACATGCAGTCCCTCATGAATGGACTACTCCAGCATGGATCTTCCATGTGTCACAGGACCTGGGAGAAACTTTTACCTACATGAGCTTCTCTCCATGGTGCTGCAGTTCCTACAGGGTGCCTACTCTTTCATAGACTCTCCATGAGCTGTATCTTCCTTCAGGATATAGTCACCTGCTCTGGTGTTGGGTCCTTTATGGGCTGCAGGGTGGATATCTGCTCCATCAGCTCTGTGGGCTGCAATGGGACAACTCTTGTAACCATGGTCTTCATCACAGGTTGTAGAGGAGTCTCTACTTCAGCTCCTGTAGAAACTTCTCTCCTTCTTCACCAACCTTGGTTTGTGCAGAGCTGTTTCTCTCGCATTTTCTCACATCTTTCTCCCAAGTGCTGTGAAGCATTCTTTTACCTTTTCATAAATGTTATCTCAGAGATATTACCCAATTTACTGATAGGCTCAAGTTTGTCTAGTGGTGGGTTCTTGGAGCTGGCTGAAACTGGCTCTGTCCAACATGGAGACAGCTTCTGACAGCTTCTTTTAGAAGTCAGCTCTGCAGCACACACACACTTCTGCTATCAAAATTTTCCATATATGACCAGTACAAAATATTAACCCTGACAACAATTTTTCCTTCCCCCAAGAAGAAAAGCCCATGACTAAAATAAAAAATTACATTCCAAATATTGTTGACAAAGGCATTAAAAGTGGTTGAAACTTATATCTGTGCAGTAATAATGTGTCTACAGTGGACCTATATAAAGGCATAGCTCCAGGGCATTGCATCTGTCCTGAACTGCAGGAATGATTTTTACATGTGTCAACTTCAGTATGTCAATGTTTCTTTTTCTTTTTATTATATTGAAACATTAGCAACTGTAGATAGCTAGCTACATAGAGATTGAGAAAAAAATAGTTCTGAATACTTATCCAAACATACTCCTAGAGTGGGGCCTTGGAAAATGTCAATTACATAACACCTAATGTCACAGAGTTTAGCAAAGAAGGTGTCCTTCCTTCTCATATTAGTAAGCGTTACCAGCCTGAACACAATGCATAAATTAGCATCATTCCCTGGATGTGGTCATACAACCATAGGGTAATTCAGCTTTGAAGGGACTTGAGGAGGTCACTACACCAGCCTTCTGTTTAGTGCAAGGTCATCTAAGAGGCTAGATTAATTTGTGCGAGGTTTCATCGTTTCGGGTCTTTGTTAGACTATACGGGAGGAGAGTATGTCTGCTCTCTTAAGATGATCTGATTAAGGATCCTGTCAAATAGAATGATAAAGTGAAGGAGGTGGCAACAAATCAAAACATACAGACACAGACTTTACAGCTAACGATAATGGAGACAATGACAAGAAACAAACCTTGTCAGTCATACTAATCGATGGGCTATTAAAAAACTCCAGACACAGATCTGGGAAGGATGACCTGGACTTTGTAGCTGATAAGAAGTGAAAACTAAAGGAACACATGGAGTAGGGATATTGTAAGGGGATTGGTAAATCTATGCAAACTAATAAAGGAATAGGCAGAGTAAGGAAACCAGGGAGGAGCAAAGAGAGAACAGACAGAAAGGGATATAAATGGGACAATTCACATGTAAAATGGGGACAGTCAGTATGTGTGTCTGGCTGAGCCTTGGACCTGATCAGTGCAGTCTATCCTGTCTTCTTACTTAATCCTTAATTCCTACATAGTCTCACGCTCTGTTCTACATACGTGTGAGTGCTGCAAGGACCACATGCCAGCTACTGGCACTGGTTGGAGCCAGATCAGTGGGCACTCCTGGCCTGTGGTGTCAGCACTGGAACAAATGCAAGTCTTTAACTTGCAGCCACTTGGACGGCAATGTTGTGCATCCCAAAAACATCTACTGGGGGAACCGAGGTGAGTGAGGAGATCCATGTTGGTGGCTGGAGTAGCACAATGGGTCACAAACCATTTGCCAGGTGCCAGCTGCTGGGCGGAACAAGTATCTTTGCCTTCCATAATCTATGTGTACATGGGGTGTGCCTGTGTATTTGCTGGCAAAATTCAAGCTGGATCTGCTGGCAATAAAGGAGTCTTGGATATGGGCCAATCTATCACATGGTCAGAGGGTCCATACTAGTATGTCAAAGGGGATTTTTGAGTGCAGAGTGCTTGCAGGACGATTGTGTGAGTGCTGTATATTTGCAGTGAGCCCTGAGCTGGACCAGTCAGTGAGTCAGGGACCTGTGAAATGAGTAAGAGGGCCAGGATCTGGGACACAGTGTTGAATGGACAGAGGTGCTTCAGGGATTCATAATTATCTGCTTGCTTGCAAACCTGAGCAGTGTGGTGTGTGTGCTGCACTAGTGACCTTCTACCTCTGCCAGTCCAAGCGCAGGAGAGAATGTGGCTTTCTGGGCTTGTGTCTGATGTGAGTCCTGTACATGGACGTTTTTGAAGGAGCACTGTGTCTGTGGCATTCTGTGTAACCGTCTGTGTTGGTGTCCTCTCTATATGTGTGTATGTCTTGAATAGATGCTCAACTTTGCTATTGGTTGAACCTGCAAACAGGGAAGTGACAGCCACATCCTTCAGCCTGGAATGAAGACTCAGGCTACACTGATGCAGCTTGGTGCATGCCTAGACCCAGAGCTGCCTGAGGTACGATCCACTTATAACACCTCTTAAAAGTCTTTTATACCTCTAAGGGTGGGGGTTGTACAGACTCTTTGATTAAACATTTTAAATCATTTATTGTCCTCATAGCAAAAAACAAGAAGGTTTTCCACATACACAATTGAAATCTCTTGCTTCAGTTTAAGACCACTGTCTGGGATTTTCCTACCACACACCTCAGTAAAGCAACAGCTTACATCCTGTACATTTGCCATTGCTTTTGTATTCCGGACAGCTGACACAGGCTTAAAAATACTTTGAAAAACTTATTTCCCTCTTCTGTTGTCCTTAAAGCAATGATACATTCCCATCTCCAAAGATGGTGTAACTGTACCTTCTGAAGTATCAAACTGAAGTTATAGCCTACTGCTGACAAATGGAAGACTTTGCAAAATAAGTATTAATTCTGCTATGTACTACTGTTCCTTTCTTTCCATAATTGCCCTCTAAGGGTTGGTATCTCCTCACCAACTACGATTTGGCACCTCACAGAATACAGAAGAGTGGGAGGATGTCTACACAAACTAGTTTCAATTGTCTACTTAAGACACTTATGATAGAAGTGTCTTTATTGTCTTTACGTATCCTTTACACATCTTTACATGTCATTTACACATTTTTAATGTAGAGAGCTAGATTTCTCCAGAATATGACTCAGAATGACATTTTAACTAAGGTATAATTTCAGGCTCTGTTTTGTACCACCTTCTGAATGATCCTTTCCCTCTTCATTAGTGGTGCAGGAAGCAGATTCAAAACTGCCTCCTTAGTTAAGTGCTTAAGGCTAGACACTACAGACAGACTTTAGGGAATCTGCAAAGCCTGGAACACTGTCACTTCATTTTGCTGGTGAATAGGATAGAACTCAACAGAAGTAGACATGCATCACTGTTTTAAATATTGGATGGAGATATCTAGGACTAGATCGAGTGGCAGTGATTCCTCATGTCTTGGAGTGATTTTTTGTCTTGGAGTTTATCCTATGTCATCTGCCCATGCCCAGAAAAATGAATTTTATGCCTTTCTATGTCTTTAAACTGAGTCTGAGAAGGGAGAGGAGAAGTTCTGTTTTTTTTCTTTTCCCTCAAGGTTACGGGTTTGTTTTTTTTCTGTTGTTTTGGAAAGTGATAAGGAGGAATACAGAGAGAGGGAGAAGGCACCTTTTTTCCCTTTGGCTTCTCGCGATCTCTCAGCTCAGTCCCCTTTGAGAGACGAGAGATGGAATTTTGGTTTTCCTCCTTCTGGGATTTTGGTTTCTTCTTTTTCCCCTCTTCTGGACTTGGAGCATCAGAACATCAGGCTTCACTGGGAGGTTTTTCACCAGTCTGCAGGGGGGCTTTCCCCGGGTGGACGCTTTTCCAGCTGCGCGAGGAGAGAGGCCACACCGGAAGGGGACTTTGTTTCAGGTTTTTCTTTCTCTC
>VWZK01003190.1:6422-27234 GCA_013396935.1 Baryphthengus martii
TATGGATGTGCAGATTGTGTCCTCATGGGTGTGCAAGGCATGTGCAAAATCTGAGCCAGTGTGTCCCCATGTGTGTACAAGATGTGTAAGGTGTGTCCCCCTGCATGTGCAAAGTGTGCAATGCGTGTGCCCATGTGTGTGCGAGGCATGTCCCCACATGTGTGCCATGTTTCTACAGTCGCCATGTAATCCCTAAGAAGGTGTTTGCCAGCTCATTGTCAGATGCCCACATTCCATGGCATTTGTAGAAAAGCTCTAGCTGAAAAAAACAAAACAATTTGGAAGCAGCCGTGATGCCGCAGCAGGAGCCACTGGCCTCCTGACTACTTCAGCAGCGTGGGCAGCAGGGCCAGGGGGCGATCCTGCCCCTCTGCTCCCAGGGCACGGCTGGCTCCAGCTCGGGAGTCCTCAGCCCAGGAGAGACAGGGACCTGTTGCAGCAGGGCCAGAGTAGCCCCAGAAATTCTGGGAGGGCTGGAACCCTCTGCTGGGAGGCCAAGCTGGGAGAGTTGGGCTTGTGCAGCCTGGAGAAGAGAAGGCTCCAGGGAGACCTTCTGGGGGCCTTTCAGGGCTTCCAGGGGCCTGTCAGAAAGGTGGGGACAGACTTTGGAACAGGGCCTGTTGGGACAGGACAAGGAGGGATGGTTTTATGCTAAAAGAGAAAGATTTTGAGTGGAGAGAAGGGAGAAATTGTTGGTGCTGAGGGCGGTGAGAGCCTGGCCCAGGTTGCCCCGAGAGGTGGTGGCTGCCCCATCCCTGGCCCCATTGCAGGGGAGGTTGGATGAGATGACCTTAAAGAGGTCTCTTCCCACCCAAACCGTCCTATGATTTTATGATCTTCCACCCATGGGCTCTCCCTGGGCACCTGGGCTGGACTGTTTCAAATTGGGGGGGGTTGTTTGTTCCCAGCATGAACTGCTGCAGGGAGGGGAGGACTGTGGCTGGATGCAGAGAGCTGCTGAGATTCCATGAATCACACAGCCTTTTCCAAGCTCTCATTACCCGTCCTGGCCACTCTCCTCTCCCTTAGGAGTGCGATGGGGAGCTGACACCCCGCCACCTGCTGCCCCCTTCCTCTTCTGTGGTTGCTGTCCCTGTGCCAGAGCCCAGACTGGCTCCCAGTTGCAGTGCCAGCCTCTCCTGCCCGCTGCTGGGACTGGTCCTGGCTGGAGAGCAGAAACAACCTTTCCTTGTAGATGTTCAAACCTCCAAGTGTCTGTGGGGTGGGAAATGCCGTCTCCACGTCCCCATTGGCTGCCTGTCCATAGCAGGCCTCTGGATGGGACCACAGTGCAGAGGTGACTGTGGAGGGGGCTCAGTGCTGGTGATAACCCGCCTTCCTCTAACATAAATCGTTTCTGTGTTTGGCTTCTGCTTCCTCTTTTGCTGAATAATTCATAACGAGTGATTAGTGGAGTTGCCCCCTTCCATTTGCACATGATCACAGGTTGTGTTTTTTCAGGGCTTGTTCCTTGTTCCGAATGATTTGCTAAGTAATGTCTGTGCTGCTCCTTGGGCTGTGGTTTGTGGCCAGCGATTCACTGTGGGATAGAATCATGAAATGGTTTGGGTGGGAAGGGCCCTCTGGAGCTCATCTGCTGCCACCCCCCTGCTCCAGCAGGGTCACCCAGAGCAGGGGGCCCAGCAGCGCAGGGTCCAGGCACCTCTGGAATCTCTCCAGAGAAGGAGACTCCACAAGCTCTCTGGGCAGCCTGGGCCAGGCTCCAACCCCCTCCCACCAAACAAGTTTCTCCTCCCGCTCCCAGGGAACCTCCTGGGTTCCAGTTGGTGCCCGGTGCCCCTTGTCCTGGCGCTGGTCACCACTGACAAGAGTCTAGTTGCAGATGTCCCTGCTCCGTGCAGGGGGGTTGGACCAGAAGACCTTGAAAGATCCCTTCCCCCAAAAAACATTCCGTGATTCTATGATGATGGGTAATTTGGGATCACAGAACCCCTGATCTTCTGTGTTCCTGAGGTGGCAGCAGCATCATAGGAACCTCTGGGCAGAGACCCCCAGGAAGTTTCTCCTCCTGCTCCCAGGGAACCTCCTGGCTTCCAATTGGTGCCCGGTGCCCCTTGTCCTGGCACTGGGCACCCCTGAGCAGAGTCTGGTCCCAGCCTCTTGCCCCCCAGGGGCCCTTGAGCTCTTCCTCAGCACTGGGAAGATCCCCAGGCTGCACATCTCAGTATGGTCTGAGATCTCCAAAACCCTCACAGACAAGAGAGTGGTGGGGATGGGGACAGGCTGGACCTGAGGGCAGCTGTGTCGGCTCATTTGCTGGGTGTAACCCCCTGCGACGTGTCTGTGGGTGCTGTTTTTTCCCATCTCCTCATCAGAGCTGGTTTCTTCATGTGCCCAGCAGGATGCCTGTGCTGCCAAGACCAGCTCAGCACCTCAAGTGGGTTCCTGCTGCTGGTGAGACCAGTGGGCAAAGAGCTTCCAGGAACCACTGCTGCCAGTTATTCCAGATTGCTGGGACCTCCCAGGATGGGGACAGGAATGGGAATGGCCCCTGCCTGCTGCAGGAGGGCCCTGGGATCTGTCCCAGCCCCATCCTGGCTATACAGAGCCACCCACCTTCTTCCTCCTCATCCTGCTCGCTGGCACCTGTGCCACCCCTGAGGATGCCATGGCAACGAGGAGGGCTGTGGGAGGAGAAGCTACAGCTCTGGTGCCAGGGCTCCGATCCTCGGTGTCACAGTGGAGCCCTGGGCAGGCTTGGGGGCTGTGGGATGTTGTTCAGTGTCCAGATCTAACCAGTTTGGGGCAAGACTGTGATGGAGATGGTTTTGCAGGTGCCTGGGGTGCCATCCTACTACTCTAGGCCCTGGCCTAGATGCGGAGAGCTGGAGGTGCTGCTGGTGTGGTGGGGCAGCAGCTCAGGAGGAACTGGTATCCAGAACCTGGTAGGGGGGCTCTTTCTCCACCACAGTGTCCTCCTCCTGGACAGGGAGAGGTGGTGGTGACATAACTGTGACCCTGAGAGCACAGCAGAGATGTTGTGTGTTCTGCTGGGCCACTCCAGCGATATGTCACTGCCAATGAGCTGTTGGGCAGCTCTTGTCCCTTCACTGCAGCTTTCCAAGGGTAGAGTTAGAGCCTGGCCCAGCCTGGAGGAGGAGGGAGCTGCCTGGGACCATCGTGGGCTGGGCTGGTTTGTGCGTGGTGCTGATGGAATCATAGAATCCCAGAATCCCAGCCTGGCTGGGATTGGAAGGTCCCTCTGGAGCTCCTCTGGTGCCACCCCCCTGCTCCAGCAGGGTCACCCAGAGCAGGGGGCCCAGCAGCGCAGGGTCCAGGCGCCTTTGGAATCTCTCCAGAGAAGGAGACTCCCCAAGCTCTCTGGGCAGCCTGGGCCAGGCTCCAACCCCCTCCCACCAAAGAAGTTTCTCCTCCTGCTCCCAGGGAACCTCCTGGGTTCCAGTTGGTGCCCGGTGCCCCTTGTCCTGGTGCTGGGCACCCCTGAGCAGAGTCTGGCCCCAGCCTCTTGCCCCCCGGGGGCCCTTGAGCTCTTGCTCAGCCTTGCTCAGCTCCCCTCTGGGGCTGCTCTTCTGCAGCTGAACAGCCCCAGGGCTCTCAGCCTTTCCTGGCCACACAGATGCTCCAGGCCCCACGGCATCTTTCGAGCCTCCACTGGACTCTCCAATAGTCATCCCAAGGGGCCTTCGAGCAGGGGCTGTGATGATGCTTCTGGAAGCTCAGGCCACAGGTGCCAGCTCAGGGACAGGGTGACAAGGGACAATGACATCTCTGTTCGCTTCCAAACCCTGGGAGGACCTGCAGCAGCTCAGCCCCTGGTATATCAGCGCTGGCTCCATCTTTTGGGGAAGGGGCTTCTCCTGAAACCTTGAGCCCCCTGGGACCTCTGGCAGTGGGGTGGATGCAGACATGAGTGGGATGTGGGCACATCCTCAGCTATATGGGGAGTGTGTCCCCAGGGCCGCGTGGCGCTGATTCTATTTTGGGTGTGTTGCAGAACAGCTGGTGCTCATCCCTCACACCAGGCGCAGCTATTCCTGCTGCCTGGCCACGCACGGCCGCTTTTTATAGCCACGCTCCCCAGCAGGGAACAGTGCTGGGTGAGCCTTCGTCCGTGGTGTTTTGGAGGGGACCACCAGTGCTGCTGCCTCATGTCATGGCTCCTGACCCCCAGCTGGGCATGGGTGGAGGGGTCCTGGGTCCTGCGTGGGACATGTTCTGTGGCTCCTGACCCGCAGTGTGGCACAGGGGGTCCATGGGGCAGCCGGAGGTCCCAGCCCTTGGAACTCACAGCAGCCTGTGCTTCATCCCGTGGTGGGTTGTCTCTCAGCTCCTGGTGGGTGCTGCTGGGGTCTGTGTCACCAGTTAGGGCTGATGTGGGGTTTATGAAGTTCAAGGTCAGGCCCCAGCCCTGCCTGTGTTCCCTGGGAGAGGGAGGAGTATGCAACAGGAGGTCATTCCTGGCTGTTCCTGCAGCACTTGGACCTTTCCCTGCCCCTGAGTGGGGCCAGAGCCTGGTGGAATTTTGCAGCTGCTTTAAATTTGACCCAGACTTTTCTTACACCTCGACCAGGCTTTGCTCTCTGCCTGGCAGGGGCACCTGGAGCGATGGAGCCGGCATGTCCCATGGCATTGCTGCGTGGCAGGACAGGGGCAGCTGGCAAGGCTCTGCAGGGCTGGAGGGGTATCCAGGGGGACCTGTGCCTGTGACTGCTCCAGCGGGGCTGAGCCCTTCTTGCAACTTCGGGAGCTGCTGCCCTGTTGTGTCTGGGCGCTGTTGGCTGGGCACGGCCTGGCAGAGGGGATGGATCCTGGGTGTGTGCTCCTCCAGCTTTGTGAACTCCTGCACCCCAAATACTTCATGATTGATCCTTGGACAACCTCAATGTTTCTCCTCTTGCTTTTAAAAGCAGCCCAGGTCTAAGCCCCGCCTGACAGGGGGATAAAGAGCAGCAGGACTGGGTATGGGGAGCAGGGCTCTGGGCTGCAGGAATTTTGAGCCACTCACTCCAAGTGGGACATGGAGGGGCTGGAGCTTGGCCAGAGAAGGGCAACGGAGCTGGGGAAGGGTCTGGAGCAGGAGTGTGGGGAGGAGCGGCTGAGGGAGCTGGGCTTGCTCAGCCTGGAGCAAAGGAGGCTCAGGGGAGACCTTCTGGCTCTCCACAACTCCCTGACGTTCAGGAGGTTGGAGCCAGGGGGTGTCGTGCTCTGCTCCCAAGGAGCAAGGGACAGGACAAGAGGAAGCAGCCTCCAGTTTCCCCAGGGAAGGTTTAGGTTGGAGCTGAGGAACAATTTCTTGCCCCTGCAGGGTTGTCCAGGCCTGTGCCAGGCTGCCCAGGGCAGGGCTGGAGTCCCCCTGCTCCCTGGAGGGGTTTCCAAGGCGTGGAGATGTGGTGCTGAGGGACAGGGTTCAGTGGTGCCCTGGCAGGGATGGGGGAGCGCTAGGACTCCATGAAATGAAAGGTCTTTCCCAACCAAAACAATTCTATGATTCTGTAATTCTAGATGCTGCTGTCCTCCTCTCCATTGACATGTCTCCCTCTCAGCTGGACTCTTGGTCTTCCCAGGCCAGGCTTTATCTCCAGAGCTGGATTCTCTCCAGCTATGATGGGCTCTGCCCAAAATAGTGTCGTCCTGCCCCGTGCGTTGTTGGAGGCAGGAGGCAGCCGGTGATGCAGCACTTCTGAAAGCGGCTGCATCACGGCAAGTGGGTCTGATGTCTCTATAGCAACCGCGGGGTAAAAATAGTGCTGGCAAATTTCGGAGCTATCAGGGAGAGCTCCTGGGATGTGGTGCTGGGGGGAGCAGAGGTTCACCAGGGCCACCAGCAACCAAGGAAGGAGCAGGATGTAGGGCTCAGGATGTGACCCTAGCCGTGCCCATGTGCCCCAGGCAGGGGCTTCAGCTCAGACCCATCTGGGCTCTGGGCGACAACGTTTCCTGCCCAGCTGTGCAGAGGTTGGAACCTCTCAGAGCTCCAGAAACAGCCCCAGTCCCAGCAGAGACCCTCGTGGACAGTGATTTTTCAGGGCCACCCTGAGGGGTCTTGGGTGGTTGCTCAGCTCTGAGTGTCTGAGATGGGGATCTCCAGGTAGTTTGGGGCAGGTCACGGGGGACCATTTGTCACCCCCAGTGATTTGCACAGAGGAACACACAGAAGAACTGGGGCTTTTCTGCTGTCCCAGCAGTGACAGCGGCAGGGACTGCTGCTTCCAAGGACCCCCTGCACTTTGAGGACCCTCCGTGGGCCATTCCCCAGGGACAGGAAGGTTCTGCCACTTCCACACACACCCAGTCGCTCTGGTGCCGCACGTGCCGAGGCTGTGGCCAACCTGTCGGTGACCCAGCTGCGGTGGGAGCGATGCTCAGCTGGGCACCTGGGTGCAGCATCCTCTGCAAAGGGTTCTCACCAAGATTTGGGGACCACGGGGGCATTGGTGGCCTCCTCCAGGTGACGATAGCCCAGCCGGGGCTGGCAGCTTTAAGGCATTGCTTCCAGCTGCAGGGACAGAGACCACAGGTGGAATTGCACTCACTCCCTTCTGCCAGCGCTCCCCTGGCCCGGCTCTGCCAGCTCCTCCCTGGCACGATGAGTGTGACATGATTTCATTTTCTGCCTGCTAACAAAGCATGAAGCGGCGCCTGCTCAAGGAGGGGACGAGCTGGAAGCCAGCCCAACACCGGTGCTTTACCCATGCTGGGGACTCGGCACCTGGCACCTCCTGACCCGAGTCTGGAGCGTGAGCAAAGCTGAAACCTGCCTGTGAGCGAGGAGCGTTTGGAGATGGGTGAGATCTCGGTCACTCTCCACCCTCCGCTTGACAGTGTGGGGCATTAATTAGGCTTTTGCCTCTAATAAGTTGTATTAAAGTCTGAGAATAGAAATGCTGCTGCCAGGTGTTGCTGAACAGCCAGTGCTGCTCCTTTTCTAACTACTAGTTGACATTTTGCTCAATTAATTTGATGTGCCAGCCCTTGGGTAATGGTGGTACCTGAATCTCCTGGACCCTGACCCCCCAGCTCCCAGCTGTGGGACCTGGTGGGATGGGGACCGATGGGCTCAGGAGATGCTGCTGTGCCCAGAGCCGCCTGGAGCTGCTGTCTCCATTCTGTCCTAGCCACTGGATGTTCCAGCCTGGGTGACTCCATCGCCAGAGCCCCGGGCTTCTGAGAGGAAAGTCCACTCCAGGAGAACCTTCCTTTTCCCTTTTCTCTTGCCTGTGCACCACAGATGGGGATGTGTTCTGAAAGGGTTTGGAAAAGCCTTTGCAAACCCACTCCCGTTCCTATGGGGCCGCGTTCCCTCTTGTGCCATCCTCTGCCATCATGGTGACATGATGCACATGGCACCCTGTGCCGTGGAGGTGACATGATATACATGGCACCCTGTGCCGTGGCGGTGACAGGCTGCCGATGGCACCCCGTGCCACGGCGGTATCTTGTCGCGGTTCCTGGCAGGTGAGGAGCGGCACCGGGCGGAGGCGGGAGCTGCTGTGAGTTTGCATCGCGGCGCGCGCTTGTCGGAAGAGAACTGATCCATATTTAACGACAGAGCCGGATAATAACCCGCAATTACCTCTGCGCCGTGCCGGCGGGGGCGGCTCCTTCCCTGGCACAGCGGGGCAGGCGGAGGGGGGAGTGTTTCTTCCTGGCACACGTCCCCTCTCCTCAGCGTGATTCTTTGGGGCTCGGTAAAGGCACCGCGCTTGATGTGCATCCAGCGTGGCCAAGCGCCAGCGCCACTGGGTCAGGGTCTGAGAGCCACCGGTTGGTAGGGCTGGGGTTGGTAGGGCCAGAGATGGCATCACTGGGGTTGGCATAGTGGAGGCTATGAAGATGCTGAGAGGGCTGGAGCGTCCCTGTGCCGAGCATCCCTGCACTCTGGCAGAGGGGTGCTGTGGGTGGGGGGCGACGCTTTCCTGTGGAGCAGCTCCAGAGCTCTGCCAGACCCGGAGTCATCGATCGCAGAGAAACAGCGGCTGTTGCTGGGCCAGTGGGAGGAAGGACGTGAGGAGGGGTGGCAGGGCTGGGGCCGTGGCACGCGCGTGTGCCCGCAGACGTCCTCGGCCCGTGCCAGGCCCCAGGTTCACAGGACGGGTGCTTTGCTCGGCTGGCCAAAGGGCTCTGCGGCAATTTTAATATCTCCGCTGAGTGAAATTTCCTGATTCGGCTTTTCATGTCCACCGGGACACTTATGAAATATCCGGATTCTGTTTTTTTTTCTGAAGAAGTGGAATTTCCTATTTATGGGTTTAATATAAGGGCTACGTGCTCTGGGAGGGAAACGGCTGCGCGGCGGCGCCGGTGCTGGCTCAGCTCAGCCATTGCCGTCCCTCTGCTCCAACGCCCCCCGGCCGTGGCTCCCCTGGCATCACCGGGGCTGGGCTGAGCTGGGGCCGGCGTGGGGAATTCGGCTGCCTCAGTAGTTTTCCAGCCGGTGCTAATCCTGCTTTTCATGGCTCATCACACCCCCTGCCATGGGTGAAATCCAAATGCACACCGACAATCCGCTGGCGGCTCTGTTTGGAGAGGGATCAGATGAGGTCCCGTCCCGCCACCGAATCCCTCATGCAGAAGCGGCCGTGAGAACGTGCCCGGCCCATTCCCAGATCCTGACTGGGAAAACCTCCAGTGCCACCGGCAGCTGAGCTGAGGCTCCAGGAGCACCTCGGGTTTGGTCTCCTGGACCAGGTCACGGGGGATGCTGAGCGTACCCCGAGAGGTGGTCACTGCCCCATCCCTGGAACCATCCCAGGGGAGGTCGGATGGGGCTCTGAGCAACCTGCTCTAGTTGCAGATGTCCCTGCTCCCTGCAGCGGGGATTCCACCAGATGACCTTGGAAGGTCTCTTCCCACCCAAACCAGTCTGGGATTCTATGATTCTAAGGAGGAATCTCTTCTCCCCCATTTCCTTTTGGGGCTCACTACCGCCTCCCCAGCTCCTTGGGTGGTGGGAGCAGCTCTGCCTGACCGAGAAGCTGGAGAGGTTATCTGTAGAGCAGCTCTGCTCCTCCTGCTTCCTGCTGGGTGTGTGGGCTTGGGGGATGTCCTGGGGCCCCTGAGTGCTCCATGACCACTGGTGCCAGCCTGCCTGGGATGTCTGCCTGGCGCCAGCCCTGCAAACCCGCCTGGTTTCTCCTCTGGAGAGATTCCAAATCCACCTGGACATGATCCTGGGCCCCCTGCTCTGGATGACCCTTCTGGAGCAGGGAGAGGGACACTGGATGAGTTCCAGAGGGCCCTTCAACGCCACTGTGGTTCTGGGATTGTGTGAAACCCACCCCTGGCTCTGTGGAGACAGAGAGTTGCACCGCGAAGTTATCACCTCATGACTCTGGCTGATGAAAGGTGAAGGGTAATGGAGCCCATTCCAAATGTTGACAGTTCCCGCTTTGCTCTGAGAGAATCCCTGAATCATAGAATCCTTTTGGCTGGGAGAGACCTGGGGTCCCAGCACTGCCCCATCCTGCCAAGACACCACTGAGTCCTGTCCCTCAGCACCACAGCTCCACGCCTTGGAAACCCCTCCAGGGATCAGGGGGACTCCAGCCCTGCCCTGGGCAGCCTGGCACAGGCCTGGACAACCCTGCAGGGGAACAAATTGTTCCTCAGCTCCAACCTAAACTTCCCCTGGGGAAACTTGAGGCCGGTTCCTTTCGTCCTGTCCCTTGCTCCTTGGGAGCAGATCCTGATCCCCCCCCTGGCTCCAACGTCCTGAATTTCAGGGAGTTGGGGAGAGCCAGAAGGTCTCAAGGGTCGGCATCAGGCCCAGGCTGTGGGAGTGGGAAGGTCTGGGCAGGGGTCCTGAGGTTTGGGGGGTGCATCCCCTCTCCAGGTGACTGCGGTGCCTGACATGGAGCCGCCTTGGCCATGTCATTCCCTGCCCCGATGCCTACACCTGGGAACTGAAGGAATTTGGGACACCCACCTTTAGGCAGCTCCAACACTGCCCCCCTCAAGCCAAGGGACGAGCAGGGGCTGCCTGTACTGGGTGTGCCCCTTCCCTGACCTTTCTGTTCCTGTGGGGACGCTGATGTGTCCGTGGGTCATGGGAGTCCGTGGGGGATCCTATGGGGTCCAGGGCAGCACCCGGCAACACTGGCACAAACTCGGCACTGCTGCACAGCCCCCCCGCCCCGGCACCCCGCTCCTGCAAAACACTTTGTTGGAGGGAGGGAGGGTGAGACTGACTGGAATAGCTGGGAAACTGGGAAAAAAAGAGGCTGGAAATGTGAAGGAAATCCCAGGTGCTTTTGAGTGACGGGTTGTGAGATGTGGGCAGCACCTGTGGGACCCCCATCGCCCCGGGGCTCAGCAGGACCCCTCCCTGCCTGGCAAATCCCCCCGTACCTCACGCTTGGTGTTGCTTCCCTCAATCCCGGCTTCGTCCCTGCGACCCACGGTGGGATCTCCCTTTCTGGCGGCGAGGCTCCTTTGGCAGCTGCAGGTCGAGTCGTGTCGCGGGCGCTCACCTTTTGAAATCCTGTAAACGTTAGGAATAAATAACTTTTAAGGTAAACAATTCCGGGCGCGTGCGACGCGCCGGAGTCTCGCGCTTACGCAACGCTCAATCCTGACTTTCGTAATGACTCTGGACACTGATCCCAAAAAGTTTCAAGCTGACTCTGCTGAAACACAAGCAAACGGTAACGGGCTAAACCAGCATCTCAGCACCCCTCATACTAACGGCATTTCTAGACCCTTTTGGAAAAAAAAAAAAAGAGCTTTTTCCTGCAGGAGATCTGTGGTAGATGCTGAGGGAGAAAAAAGCCCCGAACAACAGACGGGACCTGCCAGATCTTAGTGAAAAAAAGATGTTTCTTTAACCCTTGAGTTTGCTTGGCAGTCGGTTTTATTTAAAGGCAGTATCTGCAGCGGAGCAAGCCGGGGACAGCCCGGGGATGGCTCGGGAACAGCCTGGGGACGGCCTGGGGCCAGCCGGGATGGTCGCTCGTGTCACTCGCATACCCTTATCAGTTCTCCGTCCAACAGTTACAGAGAAGAAGCTGGGCTGGAAAAGTGATAAGGAGATGAGAGTGGCCTCAGGAGACGTCTCCCCCATCAAAATTCAGAATACGAAACGCGAAAAAAAGCCAGCTCGACCGATAAAAGCGTGGAATAAAAGTCGGGACATCACCGGCTGCCTCTCTTCTCCGGTCGGCGTCGTCTGTGGGGCGCGGGAAGGGCGGCGACGGGGTTTTGTGCCGGCGAGGGCNGGAGCCGATGAAGCCGGATTAAGCTGTATAAATCGCGGGGTTTCGCCTGGGTGGATTCGTCTGACGCTGCAGAAAGGCCCCGACGGCCGACGCCTTCCCCCGGGTGGTGCCGGGGCACCCGGCCCGGGGGTGCCCCGCTTCCAAAAGGCAAGAAAAAACCCCTACATATTGGGCAACTAAGAAAGGTCCGTCACCCCCATCCCATCCCTGCCGGCCACACTGGCTGCCCGTGGCCCACTCGAGGTGCCACCCCGTCCCGTGGCGATGGAGCACCCCAACCCCTCCTTTTTTCAGCTCCAGATGAGGAATCTTGATCTCCGCTCCCCGGCTTGGGCGTGTGCGAGCTTGTCAGAGCCGTCGGGTGTGACAGGGTGGTGAGTGACACCAGAGATCTTCTCCTGGCATGAGCCAGCGGCAAATGCACCTGCCGGGCTCCTTGGCAGCACCAAGTGGGTGCACCTGGCTTGGTCATCATCCTTTGGTCACTGCTCTGGGCACCCTAGAGGTGGGAGTGATGCACCCCAAGGTGAGCATGATGCCCCCCAAAGCGGGGATGCCTCCACATGGCTGGGTCTGGCCCCGGTGATCACCGAAGCTCCGCAGTCATGGCAGGCTGGTGAATTTGGTCCATCAGATGGCGGTGGCCACAGCCCGTGGCCCACAGCTGGGACGTGGGGATGCACCACCAGTACTTTTTGGGGTGAAATGAGGCCAGTGCAACACCCACTGGGTCCTTGGCAGCTCTAAGGGCCACCACAACTGTCCCTTGGAACTGGAGGTGGGTGGCCTGGCCTGTGATGGGTGCCCTGGGGCTGCTCCTGTCACCATCTGCACTGCTGATGGAAACAGGGTGTGAAGGCAATGATGAGGAAGGTCTGCAGGGAAGGGTGGAGTCGATGAACAACTCCCTGTGTCCTCCTTTCAGGTCACTGTCCTCCCACCTCCACAGCCCAAGCTGTTCCTTCCCCTCACCCATCGCTTCCCGGGGGCTTTGTCACCCTTTCCCAGGCCACATGCAAGTGAGACACGTGAATGGCGGGACCTTTTAGGTGGAAACAGCCTTTTTTTCCAAACTAACAACTTCTGCCTAGTTTCTCTGTTGGAGAACAGTGAGATGGGGGAGGGGGGCTTCGTGGTCTTTGTGGCCATCAGCTCAGAGCAGTCCCGTCTTTGATTTGTTCTTTTCTTGGTTTATTTTCCACCGTAAGGACCAGAGATGGCGTCAACGCTGATGAGCTCGATCAGCTGCCCCTCACTGCCCGCCTCAGTCTGCATTTTAGGGGAAGGCTTGGCCGAGGCCATCACCTCTAGGAGCAGTGGCCTGCCCATGGCCAGTGGCCATCCCCAGGGTCACATTAAGGCCTTTTGCATCTGCCACTTGCTGCAAGCTCCTGGCATCCGGCGTGGGCACGCTCAGGACCCCGCTCAGGTCCTGCTGCCTCAGCATTCCATCTGGGAATGTTTCCACTGACTGGAGACAACAAAATCCTGCCAGGGACAAGTAATGCACCCAGGGAGACCCTTCCTCCCAGCTGGGAGCATGCCGGGAGCGTACCAGGAGCACGCAGCTCCCTGTGGCCTCCCTGGCTCCGAGCCGTGCGGGGTTCGGGCTGTCGAGTGAGGCCATTTTCAGCATCTGAATTTGCTGGAAGGTACAAACCGTCCCATTTAAAACATCTGTGAGGAGAGGAGGAGGGAGAGGAGGCAGATGTTTCCTTGTATCGCATCGTGCTGAGCCTGGCAGCACTGCACGCTGCTGGGGACACTGGGGAAACTGAGGAGAAGTACCCTCTTTCCTCTAGGACAAGGGGAACTGGCCTCAAGTTGCCCGAGGGAAGGTTTAGGTTGGAGCTGAGGAACAATTTGTTCCCCTGCAGGGTTGTCCAGGCCTGTGCCAGGCTGCCCAGGGCAGGACTGGAGTCCCCCTGATCCCTGGAGGGGTTTCCAAGGTGTGGAGATGTGGTGCTGAGGGACAGGGCTCAGTGGTGCCCTGGCAGGGGTGGGGGAGCAGTTGGACTCCATGATCTTGAAGGTCTCTTCCAACCCAAACCATTCTGTGATCCTCCAATTCTTCCTCCCGGCCGTGACAGCTCTCAGGCTGTTTGGGAAGAGCCTGGTGTTTCGGGGTTATCAGGAAGCTTGAGCCCCATCCTAGAGCATCTCGAGTGCCGCAGCAGCTCCAGCCGCACCAGTGGCTCCCCCCTGCCCGGCACTGCCTGGAGCCGGTGTCACTGCCGTGGCGCAGTGGGAAAGCGGGTCCAGCTCCGCCAGACAGAGCCGCGGGACAGGCTGTGGCCGGAGCCAAGGCTTTTATCTCTGTCAGCGGCCAGTGGACAAGCACAAAAAGAGCGAGAACTGCCGGTCCCGTGTTGGTTTTGATGATTATGTAGCTGAGTGGCTCCAAGGGATGTGAACATTTGGGGCAGAGTAAACACGGCCGGCTCCCCGCGGCAGCCGCTCTCCAGAAGCTGCTCGTTCTCAGGGCGACTCTAGGGTAGAAATGGGGTTCGAAAGGGAGGTGGCACCAAGGGACCTGCTGTTCCTCAGCCGTGCCAGGCTGGACATGCCTGGGGGGAGGACAGCAAGGGGGGTGTCTAGCGGTGGAATTCGGACAGCCTGGTGCTGACACACCGGTTCCTGCAGTGGCCCCGTGAAAGAGCCAGCTTGTGGGGTTGGGGTGTCCCATCAGGTCCTGGATCTGTGGGGCTGGAGTGTCCCATCAGATCCCAGCTCCATGGGGCTGGGGTGTCCCATTGGGTTAAACCCCCTTTGGCAGGGGGGCTCAGGACATGCTGACTGACAGTGGGGCTGAGGTGTGGGGCCCGTGAGGGTCTGGGGCAGGGCTCTTTGGTTCGAGGTGAGCTCCTGTCTGTGGATTTATTTGTGCTTCATGGGCCTCCTCCCACATACTTCTGTTATTAAAGTAGCTCCTGCTGCCCTCTGAGAGCGAGGAGAAAATCCCCCTGGGGTGGGAGGAAATTGCAAATACCTCCCAGTGCCCCCTCCCTTCACCGCACCCCACCCCCCCATATCCCCTGGCTACCCGGGGTGGAGGAGGCCCTGGCACGTCCAGGCTGACCTGGGGACGGTGGCAGCCCCGTGCCCAGCGAGATGTGCCAGCACTGGCAGCAGATGAAGGTTCCTGAAGCTCCAGTTTAGGGCTGTCTTGCAACTGGTTTTCACTGGTCCTGACCTGGCAATCCCACATTTCCCTGGATCAGAGGCACCCACCAGTGCACTGGGGCATCCCGATCTGGTGCAAGCACCAGTCCTGGAGGATCAAGTGGGCATGGTCAGGCTCCCTCCTGGGCTGTGCCCACCCGGGTCCCTTGTCCCCACAGTTCCCCAGCAGCAGCATCACAGCTCTGCCCAGTGCTAGTGAGTCCTGCCAGTGCTGCAGAGTTGCGGAGGAAGGGCTCTCCTGGCACCCACCACGTCCCAGCACAAGCACTGGGAGGGGCACTCAGAGTGCCAGCCTCTGCTGGCACCTCAGGGGGAGCCCAGCAGGGAGCAGCAGGGCACAGTGGGGGCTGTACCAGGGCTTGGCACGCTTTAGCCCCAGTCCCACCCTGTCCTGCCCCAGCGTGGCACTGGACTGGGGGCTCTGCCACACACAGCGATCTGCAGGGTGACAGGAGTGATGCTCAGAGTGCGGGGGCACCGCACCGCTGGCACCCACTGATGGGAGCCTTCGAGCAGCGTGGCGCCCAGCATTGCCCAGCATTGCCCAGCGAGGCGGCCGCGTGTTGGGCTGCGGGTGGCAGGCTGCGGGGTGCCCGCGGTGGGGCTGCATCGCTGCACTGCTCCTCGCAGCCACTGGATGTCACCTGCAATATGGACTGTGCGCGTCCGGCACCGCACGGCTCCTGGCACCGCTCCTGGCATGGCTTCTGCCCGGGCCTGGGCTGCGGGAGCGCTGGAGGCTGCCAGCAGCAATGCCCCGGTGCAGGGCACTGGCCCTGGCATTGCTCTGGCACGGAGAAGGGCTCTGGTGAGAGCCAAGGAACCCAAACCAGCAAATCCACCCGTGCTGCATCCACAGCTCCCCATCCAGGGCTGGCACGCTCACAGCCACCTTCCCCTGGCACCCCAGAGGGTGGGACCCGGGGGGGTCTCCTCGGTGTGACACCCCTGATGTGTCCTGGGGACAGCCTGGCAAGCCTTTCAGGAGATCCTCTGAGCTCCTGGAGACTGTGCCCAGCCCGCTGCCAGCAAGGAGTGTGCCGGTTATCCACCGGGAAAATCGC
This sequence comes from Baryphthengus martii, assembly GCA_013396935.1. Lineage (NCBI taxonomy): Eukaryota > Metazoa > Chordata > Aves > Coraciiformes > Momotidae > Baryphthengus > Baryphthengus martii. The sequence goes on from VWZK01003190.1 coordinate 21,865, forward strand.
CGTGGTATTCGGACATGCTGGGACCAGCCCTGCGAGCCCCTCGCCCGCAGCTCGTGGCACGTGGAACAGCTCCTCACTGGGATGGGCACAGGGAGGGCGAAGAGCAGAGCTGCTCAGACTGCTCCAGCTGGGCTGGCAGCTGGGCACGGCTTTCCTTGTGCCACCAAGGCCAGGGGGATCTGGTGGGGATGGCTGTGCAGCACCCCACAGAGCCATGCAGGTTCTTTGGGTGCTCCCCGGGCCCGTCACCCCCAAAGTTGGGTCACTCACATGAGCATCAGCCAGTTTGAAACAGCCGAGGCCACCGCGCTGCCGGATGAGGGGTCCGGGGACCTCCAGCATCCCCATCCCCAGATGAGGTCCCCAGGAAGGGTCTCCTCCTCTCCAGCAGCTCGGTGGTCTGTAGATGGCAGCCTTGGCCCGCTGCCGGCCCTGCCTGAGCCCCCAGCCCGAGCCCCCAGCCCGAGCCCCCGCTGCTTCCTGGGGTCTGGGGGGGTCTCCTGGGCGGGGTCTCAGCGGGTGCCTGGGCCAGGCAGTGCTGTCGGGACTTGCCACCAACCCACTCGGGATGCCCGACGTGGCTGCTCTGCACACGGGCACCCTGACGGCAGCGTGTGAGTGCTGGGTGCGTGTCCAGCACCTCCACAGCCCATCCTGAGTCCAGGGAGCAGCAACTCCCTCGGTGCCTGGGTGGCACCTGCAGACCCGTGAGCTGCTCCGCACCCAATGGCCACCCCCGTGGTGGGCATGGGATGGATGGCAAAGTGAAACCCTTCCTTGGGGATAAGTGGCCTGGGAAGAGCCGTGCCGTGGTCATGCTGGTGAGTGCGTTTCACAGCATCGCAGAATCACAGAGAACTCCAGCATGGTCGGGGTTGGAATGGGCCTGTGGAGATCATCTGAGTGCAGCAGGGTCATCCAGAGGAGGGGCCCCAGGATCTCTGTGTTTATCAATATGGGGCACGCAGGGGCAAGAGGCTGGGGCCAGACTCTGCTCGGTGGTGCCCAGCGCCAGGACAAGGGGCACCGGGCACCAACCCAGGAGGTTCCCTCAGAGCAGGAGGAGAAACTTCTTTGGTGGGAGGAGGTTGGAGCCTGGCCCAGGCTGCCCAGAGAGCTTGGGGAGTCTCCTTCTCTGGAGAGATTCCAAAGGCACCTGGACCCTGCGCTGCTGGGCCCCCTGCTCTGGGTGACCCTGCTGGAGCAGGGGGGTGGCACCAGGTGAGCTCCAGAGGGACCTTCCAGCTCCCACCATGCTGGGATTCTGGGAGAGCCACTCTGGGTGTGGGTTCTGAGCCCCCTCCTCTTCCTGTGTTCCCCCGCAATGTGCACTGAATGGCACAGGGGAAAAAAATATGAAAGAAAAGGGAAAACCCAGGTTAGCAAAATGCGGGGATGTGGTCAGCTTTTACCCGTCTCCAAGGCCTGGCTCTACCGTGTGTGCCCAGGCTGCTGTCCCCTCTCCAAGGCTGTTGTCACTGCCACACTCTGGTTTCCCAGGCTCCGCTCCCTTCCTGCTGCTCCCAGCTCTCAATTCCCACTCTGCTCCGGGTGACACATTTGCATTTAATTCACCGTTCAGGATCCTGACACCTCTCCCCTGGAGTGGGGGATATTGTGGTCTTTGAGCTCTGTCCTGGTGGTCTCAGGAACCCTTCTGGGCGGGCTGCTCAGGAGCTGTGATATCATGGTGGGGGGGGAGGTGGAAAGAACCACAGAGCTCTGACACCTGTAATGACACGACTTCAAGTGCAACATCCTTCCGTTTGGCATCTTTTTCCCCTAGAGAGCAAATTATTCATTATTAAGTTTCATTTTCACATCCATATCATTCTGCTGTTGTGGGACCCGTCCTTCCAACACCCGACATCGGTAATTGGAAGAGCTGCACGAAAAACAGTTCTCAGGGCGGCTCCCGCACCGACGCCCTTCGGTAACATACCGAGGGCAGAGCCCGGGTGGCTGGGAGCGTTCCACTGCAGTGCTGCTGGGAAAGGGCCCGATCCTGCAGGTGCTGAGTGTCCCCTCCTGCAGAGGAAAAAGAGGGTGCAAGACTGGTCCTAATTTTGCCCAAGGGCTTTCTAAGAAGCTGGTCCCTCCAGTGCTATTGATTCGATGTTGTCCCTCATTCCCCGCAGGATCTGGAGGGGCAACGGAGCTGGGGAAGGGTCTGGAGCAGGAGTGTGGTGAGGAGCGGCTGAGGGAGCTGGGCTTGTTCAGCCTGGAGCAAAGGAGGCTCAGGGGAGACCTTCTGGCTCTCCACAACTCCCTGAAATTCAGGAGCTTGGAGCCAGGGGGGATCGGGCTCTGCTCCCAAGGAAGGAGAGACAGGGCAAGAGGAAGTGGTCTCAATTTGCCCCAGTGGAGGTTTAGGTTGGAGCTGAGGAACAATTTCTCCAACCCCCTGCAGGGTTGTCCAGGCCTGTGCCAGGCTGCCCAGGGCAGGGCTGGAGTCCCCCTGATCCCTGGAGGGGTCATGGGGCAGCCCCACACCTGGCCGAACTGCCCGTGCTAAGCCATCGCCTGCTGCGTGCCGCTCGCGGCCTCTCCAGAAATATTCTGCTCTTTTGTTCACTGAACTTTGATCTTTTATTTTGTTTTCTTTCTAGGAAAGTGAAGAGACGAAGAGGCTCCCCCAGTGCTCTCTGTTGGGGAAGGGGCTGCAGACGGGGATGGTGCTGCCAGCCTGTGAAAAATAACAGCCAGGCTCGAGAGCTTAGTGCCAATTATGTCTTTTTTTGTGGGCATTCCAGGAGCCAGCCTCACTGCGCTTGGGCTGAGCTGGGAGCATTGGGATCACTGGGAGGAAGCCACGAGCTGCAGCTCAGCCCCCTCCTCCTGTAACATCTGATTAGGAGGTGATGGAAAAACATGTGGTTTTCCCAAATCCCCAGCACTTTCCGCTGCAGCGCGTGGCTCTGGCTCCAGCTGCCTCGATGCTGGCGCTGTGGCCGCCTCACCGCGGGACCCAGCTCTGCTTTGAAGTGGGGACAGACTTTGGAGAAGGGCCTGTTGGGACAGGACAAGGAAGATTTAGACTGGAGAGAGGGAGAAATTGTTGGTGCTGAGGGTGGTGAGAGCCTGGCCCAGGTTGCCCCGAGAGGTGGTGGCTGCCCCATCCCTGGCCCCATTGCAGGGGAGGTTGGATGGGGCTCTGAGCAACCTGCTCTAGTTGCAGATGTCCCTGCTCCCTGCAGGGGGGTTGCACCCGATGACCTTTCAAGGTCCCTTCCCACCCAAACCAACCTGGGACTCTGTGGTTCTAGTATTTTAGAGGGTAAGAGAACATCTTCACGATGCACCAAAATGCTGAGAACCTGGTGCAACCGGATGATCCCTCTCAGCATTTCAGAGATGCTCCTTCCTCGGCTCCCATGTCATTTTGACTTAATCTCTGGTCAGAAGCCTCCTGACCAGGCACAGGACGATGTTTGCTCCTGCACCGGGAGGGCTCCGGCCATGGCACCAGGCACAGGAACAGGGTTCAGCAGGGGATGGGGTGGCCAAGGGACCAACCCCCCTGGAGTCACCTCCCCTGACAACCCGCTGTCCCCCCTCATCCCCAGAGGCACGTGGCGGGCACCGGCTGCTGAGTGGGCTCAGCCCACAGGCGTTTCTCCTCGATGGCTGTGGTGGGGGACGGGCTCCTCCTCTCTCCTCATTCCCATTTATTTTTGTCTCCTGAGTTGTCACAAATGATTTGAGCTCCACCGTTTTTAAAATCTGAACTCCAAGCAGCTATTTAAAGCCTTGACAGGATGCAGGAGTGTATTAAAAGCTTATTTTTAGACCCGTTCTTAGCGCAGGAGGCAGCGATTCCGTCCCCCCTGCTTCGCGCCGGCTCCCTGAGACCATCCTGGACATCCCACCAGGGGCCACATCCTGGGCAGGGGGCACAACGAGACCCTCAGTGCTGACTGGGAGGAGCTGGGCACGGGGTGCTGTTACCAGCTCCTCTGGGGCCAGCGGCTGCAAAACAAAACGAGCTCGTTTCAAAGGGTGTTTTGAATCTACCAGCGTTCACGTTTCTCGAGTTTAATACAGAAATTAATTGGCACATTGCAGATTTTAAAAATCCTGGTTATTGGAGATTCATCTGCCACCACTTCGGGACGGAAGGAGCATTCCGAGGAACACGCTGCTTCTCTCCACATACTGATCAATTAAAACCTTGTGGATTCACCTCCTGGTGCCCAGGAGAGCTGCTGTCCTCCTGTATTTCATCCTCCGTGGCAGGTGACTGTAGTTCTAACCCGGGATATTTTTTGGCTTGCACTTAATTAGTCATAATTCCGAGGTTTTCGTAAGTCACATACTGCACATGCTTAAGTGGTAATGAGGTATTTCCATGCTGAATCACCAACAAATGATTTCCAATGATGATTTTTGTTATTAAATCTGCAACCCCTGGCTCCAGAGAGCCGCGTTTGGGAGCAGCCTGTTTGCTAATACGGGGAGACAGTGGAATGCAAGCAGAAAATATTATGAACTCGTCATCCGAGCGCTGACATATTGATGTGGCACCTGCACCTGCCTGCAGGGTTTTCCAAAAAACGCTCGGGAGCAAGGCTGACAGATTGGTTATTCTCAAACCCAGGCTGCTTGTTTAACGCGCCGCAGCCAAGCGCGTCCACGGCACATTTAAGCAGCTAACACGGGGGAAACGCGCCGGCTGTGAGCGCGGAGAGGGCGTTTCAGGAGGTTCGACACGGCCAAGTGCAGGGTCCTGCCCCCAGGTCAGGCCACCCCCGGTACCAGCCCAGGCTCGGGCTGAAGGGTTGAGAACAGCCCTGGGAGAAGGGGTTGGGGGTGCTGGGGGCGAGGAGCTGGAGCTGAGCCGGCCCCGTGCGCTCGCAGCCCAGCAGCCCCCGGCCCCCTGGGCTCATCCCCAGCAGCGTGGGCAGCAGGGCCAGGGGGGGATCCTGCCCCTCTGCTCCCAGGGCTCTGGGGAGACCCCCCCTGCAGGACTGGCTCCAGCTCAGGAGTCCTCAGCCCAGGAGAGACAGGGAGCTGTTGGAGCAGGGCCAGAGGAGCCCCAGAAATTCTGGGAGGGCTGGAACCCTCTGCTGGGAGGCCAGGCTGGGAGAGTTGGGCTTGTGCAGCCTGGAGAAGAGAAGGCTCCAGGGAGACCTTCTGGGGGCCTGTCGGGGCTTCCAGGGGCCTGTCAGAAAGATGGGGACAGACTTCTGAGCAGGGCCTGGTGTGACAGGACAAGGGGGGATGGTTTTAAGCTAAAAGAGCGAGAGAAGGGAGAAATGGTTGGTGTTGAGGGTGGTGAGAACCTGGCCCAGGTTGCCCCGAGAGGCGGTGGCTGCCCCATCCCTGGCCCCATTGCAGGGGAGGTTGGATGGGGCTCTGAGCAACCTGCTC
>VWZK01003190.1:27338-85729 GCA_013396935.1 Baryphthengus martii
CAGCCTGGAGAAGAGAAGGCTCCAGGGAGACCTTCTGGGGGCCTTTCAGGGCTTCAAGGGGCCTGTCAGAAAGATGGGGACAGACTTCTGAGCAGGGCCTGGTGTGACAGGACAAGGGGGGATGGTTTTAAGCTAAAAGAGGGAGAGAAGGGAGAAATGGTTGGTGTTGAGGGTGGTGAGAACCTGGCCCAGGTTGCCCCGAGAGGCGGTGGCTGCCCCATCCCTGGCCCCATTGCAGGGGAGGTTGGATGGGGCTCTGAGCAACCTGCTCTGGTTGCAGATGTTCCTGCTTCTTACAGGGGGTTGGATGAGATGACCTCTGGATGTCCCTTCCACCCAAACCAGTCTGGGATTCTGTGATTCTATGACAACGGACGCTTGTTGCCCACCCAGCCCTGAATTCCGCCAGCCCCCCAAGCCCCAACCCACAAGGAAAAGTGGTTTTGCAAGGGCTGGGCTCGGTGCAGTGGGATTTCCAATCATGGTGGTATCTGAGCACATCCCACTGGGGACAGGGACCGGCTGTTCCCCCTGCTCCGCACTGGGAGGGCTGTGGTGTGCACCACATGTGCCAGGCTGCCCATCCTAGTGGTGATGGGGTGAGCGCAGGGGCTCCACCGGGACAATGGGGTGCGGAGGGGGCTCCCGTGGCCGGGGTGGCTGAGCCATATTTCCTGGTGCCTCATCGTGCGGAAGCAGCATCCCAGCAGCCGGGGTTTACTTCCCGCCAGCAACAGCTCAGATGATGCCACTTGTCTTTTCATCTTTCTCCTGACGGTTGCTGCTCCTTTCACGGTCAGAGGCAGGACGGAGCCGGGAGGCAGGAAAAATCTGTGGGTTTCATCAAGGAGGAGGCTCTGCTGAAACAACCTGAGCTCTCCCCGCTGCCGCTCTCCTGGAAGAGGTGAGCGAGGTGGGGTTTTAAAAAAAAAAAAAATTCAGCAGGTTTTCTTCCCATGCAGCAGCCCAGCGGTTGCTGTTTGTGGAAACATCTCCACGGGGGATCAGGGAAGCAATGCATTTAGAGGGTTTCTAGCAAGAAATTGCAAAAACACTTCCCCAGGGGCTGGCACAAAGCTGCTGTTAGTGGTTGTGTTTATTCATGAGCTAAACTGGCCACAAAACGATTGCGCTTTGCAAAGGCTCGGGGAGCAGAGCCACCGGTTGTGTGCCCGATTGTTCCCCTGCTGAGCCCACGGTGGCTGCTCCTCTGCACGGGGAGGACAGGACCCTCCCCAGGGGCTGGGGAAGGTGGAGAGATCTCCTTGGAGGGAGGTTTGGGGATGTGAGAGCTTGGAGCAACTGGATATTTTGGTTGTAGCAAGAAGCCACGTGTGGCCAGGGAGGTTTGAAAATGGAGAGACACAAAAGTTATTGATGAAAAATCCATGTCCAGAGTCAGCTGTTGTAGGTTTTGCAAGGCAAGTGGGTTTGGAAATCATACAGTCATGGAATGGTTTGAGTGGGAAGGGACGTTTCAAGGCCATCTGGTCCAACACCCCCTCCTGAAAGGCCACCAGAAGGTCTCTGAGTCCAGGGGGACAATCCCTGCCCTGGCCCCGATGCCCTCCCAGTGCTGACCCAGCCAGGATGCTGGGGGCTTCTCAGCCCCCTGGGCACTCTCTGGCTCATCTCCAGCTGCCTGGTGACCAACCCCCCCAGGGCCTTTCTCGCCAGGCACTTTCCGGCTGCTCTGCCCCAGCCTGGAGCAGTGCAGGGAGTTGGGGTGACTCAAGGGCAGGACCCGGCCCTTGGCCTGGTTGACCCTCATCCCACTGGCCTCAGCCTATTGATCCAGCCTGGTCAGATCCCTCTGCAGAGCCTCCAACCCTCCAGCAGATCAACACTCCTGCCTAGTTCGGTGTCACTAACCAGTTACTGCAGCCGGCCGCAGGCTCGGGCAGCGGCTCAGTCACTTGGAGGTGCTGCATCTCCCAACAGATTATATCAGTGGTCGCTACTACCTGTGGTGGGACCCTGATGGAGCAGCTGCGGCTTTCCGGAGGTTCTCCCCGAGTTTGGGATGCACCGACTCCTCCTCTGTGGCTCTCGCAGCTGGGCTGGCACCCCATGTGCGCTGCTGGGCCCGGCCACCGCGGCAGGCACACCAGGAATGCGGAATGAGATTGGATCTGACAGCCCTTCTTCCGGGGAATGTCTCGGTAATCTGCAATAAATGAGCTCAGCCAGCTGGAATTGCCGCTCGGCTACCACCGAACCCCGGCACCGTTCTCGTGCTGGGCGAGTTCTTTGTCAAGGACTTTCCAGTTTCCTGTGCTTGGCAGTGAGGAACTGGGAGGGAGCACGACCAGGAGAGTTGTCCCAAACTGGCTAGAGGGATTTTCCAGACCATAGGACATCATTCCATACCATAGCATATCATGCCCAGTATAGAAACCAGGGTATAACTGGGTTATTTGGGTCAGGGCTCCTGATCTCAGGTCCTGGACGCATCTCCAGCAGCTTCTACACCGGCTGTTGGGAATGCTGGGGGGACAAGTGGGCAGTGGGGCTCACAGTGGGGCTGGCAATGGGGCTGGCTCTGCTCCCAGGTCGTGTTAGGCTCCTCCACGTGTGATCCTGTAGGATCAGGGACAAACCTGGCCACTATCCCAGTGGATGTGCTCAGGGCTTGGCTGCTCTCACTGGTGTTTTGTGGGGTTTTGGAGAGATGGGACCATTTGGGCCCAGTAGAAAAGCAGAACACAGGGGCTGTGAGGCTGGTTTTGTGAGGACAGGTGGTGGGGGCTGACCTGGAGGTGTCCTCAGCGGCATTTGCTTCGCATCCTGCTTCCCTGAAGAGCATTTTCCTATTTTTGCTTTCTGTGGAGGTTTTTAGCCAGGTTTCCTAGGGCAAGGTGGTGACACATGTAATGACATCCCATCTGCCGTCGTCCCTGAGGGGGGACCGAAGGGGACTGGGGGCTGGCAGGGGCATGGGGTGGGGTCTGCAGGGGTACAGCCAGCTCCAGTTCCTTCTGCACCTCAGGAACAATCCTGTATTTTCTCTGGAGGTGCAGCCTGCAAAGGGTTACTGGGTTTCTTTAAGGATATTCCATTTTCTCACTCTGGGCTTGGTGAGGGACGCAAAGCTTTGGCAGATCCTCATCGCTTTCTATTCCGCTGCGTCTTTTCAAAAACTTTATCTGATGCCTAAAGGGTACAATTAAATTCCTGTTGGAGCTGCGGCTCCTGCCGCACACGGAGGCACCAGATTTACTGTAGATGCTGCTTTATGTCCCACTTGTTAGTGCTCATTTTGTCAGCAGAAACAATGCCCGAGCACTTCGAGGCCACCTCTGAATCTCTTAATGAGCCAGGGAAAACACAGCACCTGAAGTGGGCTGGGCCTGGGCTTCCAGTGCACTGGAAATCTAATAAAATACCCTGGAAAACAGCGAGTGCCTGGAAAAAAAGATCTCATGTGCCACTGAACAGGCTGCCCAAGGCAGGGCTGGAGTCCCCCTGATCCCTGGAGGGGTTTCCAAGGCGTGGAGCTGTGGTGCTGAGGGACAGGGCTCAGTGGTGCCCTGGCAGGGATGGGGCAATGCTGGGACTCCAAGATCTGAAAGGTCTTTTCCAACCAGAACCATTCCATGATTCTACTATGATGGGAAGACGACGCCAGAGTCAATTATCTTTAAGGTTTTGCCAGGAAAGGTTGGACCAGATGATGCTTGAGGTCCTTTCTGACCCGGGATTCTGTGGCTCCATCATTCTATGAGCTTCTCGCTGTTCCCAGGTGTTGTGCTTTAAGGGTTAATCGATGGCGTGGCGGGGGGGGGCCAGGCGATAACCGCAGGCCCCGAGGGCTCAGAGGGCCGCGGTTCCTCCCTCTCCTTCCCTCCCCTCCCTCAATCAGGAGGCGGGAAGCTCGGGGGGGGCTCTTCCTGCCCCGGCGCTGCTGCTGCGGCCGCTGCTCAGCCCGCCCGGGCCTGGCTGCCCTGCCCGGGCTCCATCGGCCCCCGGGAGCCGGTTTTTATCGGGGTCGAGCTCCTTCTGCCCTTCCACAGGCTTTTTTTTTTCTTCTATTTTTTTTTCCCCTGTTATTCGTTAAATTTGTTAGTCTTAACTTCCAGTCTTGAGTGAAGCTTTTTTATTTTATTTTTTTTCCCCTTTTTATCCTCCCGTGGGAAGGAGGAGGGGGAAAGGGGCTAATGGAGAGAAATCCTGCTCTGGTTTCATGGGGGCTTGGCCTGAGCCTGAAATGGGGACAATGGCAGGAAAACTTCCCCGAGCATCAGCGCCCGAACCCCGGGGGCAGGAGTGCTGGGATGCATCTGGAGGGTGAAGGGAATTGCTGGTCTTACTGGGCTGTCTGGGATTAATGGTGGGAATGTGATGGGCTATTAAGGTGGTGCAGGACACTTGGGTGGCAGCAGCCTGGGGAAGGGGGGCTGTGCCTGTGGTGAACCCCGTTTCACATGGTGCTGAAGGTGCCGGTGTCCATCCAGAATTGGCTCCATGCTGGGATCAGCGGGGAGGCAGCAAACCGGGGGATTTGGGGTGGCAAAGGCAGGGCTGGAGGAGGTGGCAGGGCTGGAGGAGGTGGCGGGGCTGGAGGAGGTGGCAGGGCTGTAGCCATCACCTTTGCGAAACGACAGCCTTGGCTGAAGAGCAGCTCGGGGGCTGTCACTGCTGGGAAGCTTTGGTGGCATTTCTTGGTGCTGGNATCTGAAAGGTCTTTTCCAACCAGAACCATTCCATGATTCTACTATGATGGGAAGACGACGCCAGAGTCAATTATCTTTAAGGTTTTGCCAGGAAAGGTTGGACCAGATGATGCTTGAGGTCCTTTCTGACCCGGGATTCTGTGGCTCCATCATTCTATGAGCTTCTCGCTGTTCCCAGGTGTTGTGCTTTAAGGGTTAATCGATGGCGTGGCGGGGGGGGCCAGGCGATAACCGCAGGCACCGAGGGCTCAGAGGGCCGCGGTTCTTCCCTCTCCTTCCCTCCCCTCCCTCAAGCAGGAGGCGGGAAGCTCGGGGGGGGCTCTTCCTGCCCCGGCGCTGCTGCTGCGGCCGCTGCTCAGCCCGCCCGGGCCTGGCTGCCCTGCCCGGGCTCCATCGGCCCCCGGGAGCCGGTTTTTATCGGGGTCGAGCTCCTTCTGCCCTTCCACAGGCTTTTTTTTTTCTTCTATTTTTTTTTCCCCTGTTATTCGTTAAATTTGTTAGTCTTAACTTCCAGTCTTGAGTGAAGCTTTTTTATTTTATTTTTTTTCCCCTTTTTATCCTCCCGTGGGAAGGAGGAGGGGGAAAGGGGCTAATGGAGAGAAATCCTGCTCTGGTTTCATGGGGGCTTGGCCTGAGCCTGAAATGGGGACAATGGCAGGAAAACTTCCCCGAGCATCAGCGCCCGAACCCCGGGGGCAGGAGTGCTGGGATGCATCTGGAGGGTGAAGGGAATTGCTGGTCTTACTGGGCTGTCTGGGATTAATGGTGGGAATGTGATGGGCTATTAAGGTGGTGCAGGACACTTGGGTGGCAGCAGCCTGGGGAAGGGGGGCTGTGCCTGTGGTGAACCCCGTTTCACATGGTGCTGAAGGTGCCGGTGTCCATCCAGAATTGGCTCCATGCTGGGATCAGCGGGGAGGCAGCAAACCGGGGGATTTGGGGTGGCAAAGGCAGGGCTGGAGGAGGTGGCAGGGCTGGAGGAGGTGGCGGGGCTGGAGGAGGTGGCAGGGCTGTAGCCATCACCTTTGCGAAACGACAGCCTTGGCTGAAGAGCAGCTCGGGGGCTGTCACTGCTGGGAAGCTTTGGTGGCATTTCTTGGTGCTGGGAACAGGGCTGGGGTGTCCCTGTGCCCGATGGACTCTGCTGCAGGGCCATGATCCCGGTGACGGGCTGTGGTCTGGGTGCTGTGGGCTCACCGCTGGCTCTCTGTAGGGAAAGATTCCGGGAGTAGCTAGGAGGTGAACATGAGTTTCCATGGCAACATCATCAAAATGTGTCAAATGAGAGGAATTAAAAAAAATACAGTATAGTGTCGATAAAGAGTTTAGTTTAGCGTTGCTGCTCGTGACACCATTCTGGCTGCCAGTGGGTCAGTCCTGCCCCACACCCCGGCTGCACCCTCTGTGCTGGCCCATGGCTGGGGACACAGTTCCTGGGGGTCTCTGCCCGGGGGTTCCTATGATGCTGCTGCCACCTCAGGAACACAGAAGATCAGGGGTTCTGTGATCCCAAATTACCCATCATCATAGAATCACGGAATGTTTTTTGGGGGAAGGGATCTTTCAAGGTCTTCTGGTCCAACCCCCCTGCACGGAGCAGGGACATCTGCAACTAGACTCTTGTCAGTGGTGCCCAGCACCAGGACGAGGGGCACCAGGCACCAACTGGAACCCAGGAGGTCCCTGGGAGCGGGAGGAGAAACTTCTTTGGTGGGAGGGGGTTGGAGCCTGGCCCAGGCTGCCCAGAGAGCTTGGGGAGTCTCCTTCTCTGGAGAGATTCCAAAGGTGCCTGGACCCTGCGCTGCTGGGCCCCCTGCTCTGGGTGACCCTGCTGGAGCAGGGGGGTGGCACCAGAGGAGCTCCAGAGGGACCTTCCCACTCCCACCATGCTGGGATTCTGGGGTCTGTGGTCACCATCTCTTGCTGCTCCTGCTTGTGAACATGTCTCTTGTACTGGTAGCTCCAGTAAAACCAGCTGCACACGGACAGAAGCACCCTCTCTGCAGCTCGTGCAATGATGACCCCCGTGCAAGATCTTCCCTCTCCAACTAATTAATTTTTAATAATATGCAGCACGCTTGTTTTCAAAAAAAGTAAATTAATTTGTAAACCATTTGTGCTATTTTATCTGTCACTTAAGCTTCTGGGATTTGCAATTTTAATGCATTACATCAGTTAATCAAAATTCTCTTCCAGCAACAGTTTTAATTAAACCCACTTTCCCTTTTCTTACTTTTTTTTTGGTGCTAATTCAATGCTGTAGCTGAAGGCTGCTAATTAGATCATGACTTCTTTTTTTTTCCCCTTTTTGTTGTTTTACATTCACCACTTCACTCAGAAAGCTGCAAAAAGGAGCGGAGATGGCGGCAGGAGTCGTGTCGCCGAGCCAGGGTGACCGGGGTGGGCTCCCGGTCCAGCTGGAGCCACCTGGGCTGGGCTGATCCTTCTTCTTCTATCGGCACATCCTCACCTCCTGGCTTCCTGCCCCGGCACAGGCAGCTGCCCGCTCCCTCCCGCCCACGTGCCCCATCTCGGCGAGGGCCTGGGAAATGTTGCCGCGCTGAATCACGGTGCTCTGACTTCCAGCCAAGTCCCGCGACAGCTTCCTCTGCTCCCCGGGAAGAGAGGACTCTGGGCTGGATCCATCTCCTGGGATGGATCCCTATGGGTCTGAGGTGGGGGATCAGCACTGCAGAGACTGGGACTGGGGATCTGCCTTCCCCCGTGGGTCTCTCCTGCAGGACAGAGCAGGAGGCTGCAAATCCCTGGAGGGAAGCTGGGATGCTCCTGGGTGCTGTGCTTGTCCTGTGGTCACACAGCCCTCGCCTCTCCCAGTGCCGGTGTTGGGTTGGTTGGTTTCTAGCTTTGGGCTGGGCACTGGGGAGGCTACCCCTCGAATCCTGGGGTCGGTTTTGGGAATTCCCTCCCAGAAGGACCTGGAGGGGCTCGAGCATGGCCAGAGAAGGGCAATGGAACTGGGGAAGGGTCTGGAGCAGGAGTGTGGGGAGTAGCGGCTGAGGGAGCTGGGCTTGTTCAGCCTGGAGCAAAGGAGGCTCAGGGGAGACCTTCTGGCTCTCCACAACTCCCTGATATTCAGGAGCTTGGAGCCAGGGGGTGTTGGGCTCTGCTCCCGAGGAACAAGGGACAGGACAAGAGGAAACAGCCTGAAGTTGCCCCAGGGGAGGTTTAGGTTGGAGCTGAGGAACAATTTCTTGCCCCTGCAGGGTTGTCCAGGCCTGTGCCAGGCTGCCCAGGGCAGGGCTGGAGTCCCCCTGATCCCTGGAGGGGTTTCCAAGGCGTGGAGCTGTGGTGCTGAGGGACAGCGGCTAGTGGTAACTGCCAGCACCAGGGCAGCTTGTGCCCCGTGTGGCTGGGAAGAGCCTTCTGCCCCATGTTTTTCCAGTTGTTTTCTCATCAAGCGCCCGGCAGCGATCCCGGAGCATCCCACATTCTCAGGAACGTTGCCTGGGGTGAAGGTGTTCCACGAAATCACCGCAGCGCTGTCAAACCCTGCGCTGTAATCGCAGGAGCCTCGTGCAGCGCCGACATCGTTCCGTTCTGATCACAGACGCGGCTCCTTCTCCTTCGGCTGCGTTTCCAAATCCACCCCCCAAACACGCAGCTCGGCGCCAATCGACACCTGATCTGTTATTCAGATGCACCCGCGATAGCTGCTCTGACAACTTGCTAACAAGCTTCCACGCCACCAGTCACCAGCCGGAGATAAACGGCTCTGACAGGCCCCCGCCAAATTAGCAAATGTAAATGCAGCCCCCACCGCGCTTGGGATCCACGGCCGCCTTTTTGTGGCAGGAACGAGCTAAATATACAATTGCCTGAGCACGCGGCGCCGCGCGCTTCCATCAGCCTCGGCGCTCTCGGGTCCACCACCTCCCGGCTCCCGCGGTGGCCGTGTCCTCGCTGCTCCCTGCCGGGGTGGCTGCGGCACTGCCAGGGGTTCCTGTGGATCAGAGGGGATGGTGCCAAATGTTCTACGCCCGGCTCCGCCCTTTGGAGACCTCATTCCAGGTATGGAACAGAAGCTGGAGTAGATCTACCAGCAGAGCAGATGGTGTCCTGCCTGTGGTGCGCGGGGCTGTCCCCTCAGCCAGGTCAGTGGTGAAGATGTTGAGCAAGACTGGACCCGGTTATGACACCCAGGGAACAGCACGAGCTGCAAGCCTCCGACTGGACTCTGCACCACTAATCAACACCCTCTGAGCTCTGTCCTTCAGACAGTTCTCAACCCACCTCACGGTCCACTCATCTGACCCACGCTTCCTGAGCTTACCTAGGAGGATGTTATGGGAGACAGGGTCTAGCTGAAGTTGAGGCAGACAACACCCACTGCTCTTCCCTCATCTACCCAGACCGTCGTGACATCTTAGAAGGCTCTCAGATTGGTCAGACATGATTTCCATGGTGAATCCATCCCGATCCCTTCTTTTCAGTCCTGATAACCTTTTCCTCCACATCCTTAGAGATGACCTCCAGACCGAGCTGTTCTATCACCTTTCCAGGGATGGAGGTGAGGCTGTATTTGGAGCACCTCCCCTATGAGGCCAGGCTGGGAGAGTTGGGCTTCTTCAGTCTGGAGAAGAGAAGGCTTCAGGGAGACCTTCTGGGGGCCTTTCAGGGCTTCCAGGGGCCTGTCAGAAAGATGGGGACAGACTTTGGAGCAGGGCCTGTTGGGACAGGACAAGGGGGGATGGGTTGAAACTCCCACAAGGAGATTTCGAGTGGAGAGAAGAAAGAAATTGTTGGTGCTGAGGGTGGTGAGAGCCTGGCCCAGGTTGGCCCAAGAGGTAGTCAGTTCCCACCATGTCTGTACCTCCAGTGCATCCATGGAAAAACAGCAACCTGGAGGGTGAAAGGCTCCCGGGAGCAGGTTCTTGCTGGTGGATCTGGGATCTGCCCCATCCCTTCTGAGCAAATTCAGCATGTTTTAGGGTCCTTTCACCCGGTGCCATCCCTTGGGCAGCTTCCCATGTTCCACACCCAGTCTCCCAGTAGATATTTTCTTTGCTTAACTCTTGGCAAATTAGTTTTGATTCCCCCCCCTCCCTCCCTCTTATTTTTTTAATGCATTTTAATTAGCCAAGGAACGTGGAGGTCATATTTACACCTCCCCCAGTTCTGTTCCAGGCCCGTTGTTCCTCCTAATTGTGTGTACACACCGAGATGGCTCCAACGGGTGGCATTTGGCAACCAGAGGAGGATTTTTTAAGTTAGAAAATGGAAAAAACCCTCCAACGATGACAAGCATATTTATTTGTGTAGCCGGCGCTGCCAATTCCTGTATTTTAGAGGCGGTTTTTCTTTTTTTTTTTTTGCCATTTACTGATGTCAGTGGGAACAGAGAGACAAGATCCAACATTTGTGACATCTCAGGCAGCTTGGAAGGGCTCCTTCAAATGCAGCAAAACTCAGCAGGTTTGACATTTGAAACTCACGGATTTCAGTGCCAGGCAAAACCTTCCGCCTTTATACTGTATTTTTCCTGCTGTTCTTCGGTGCAGGAATTCCTACTTTTTTTCTGGTTTTGTACCATTATGAACAGAGCAGCTTGGAAAAAAAATTAAAAATAATAAAAAAACCTTAGCTGTAATAATAAAATTGGCTTTGAAATAACAGAAATCTGTTTTGTCCGTGTGGTCCTGGGCTCAGGGGGAGCCCTGGGGTGCCCACCCACCAGCTTTGCTCCTCACCCAGAGGGGGTGTGTCCTTGTGTTGCTGCTCCCAACACCTAAACCACAACAAATGTGGAATTGTAAAAGGCTCTTTGAGCTCTGGCTTTTCAGAATTGGTTCACCTACTAAATAATAATCTCTGCAGTGCCACCATATGCGTGGAAAACCGCTCCCTGGTGCGTGGAGAGGATGAATTTTAAACAGCCATGGACTCTGCTGCTGCTGCTGATCTCCAAAATCTTCTGTTGAAGGGAACTGAGCTTCATTTTTCCTCCCCTTGTGCCTCAAACTGAGCAGCCCAGGAGCTTTTGCTCCTCCTGGGACCACTGCCCCTGGAACAGAAGTTGCCCCTCAGGGGTTCAGCCTGGGGTGTTGGAAGGGATGGAGTAGGAAGGAGGGAGGGAGGGAGGGATGGATGGATGGAAAGGGAAAGATGGAGCAGGAGGGATAGAGAGGGAGGTTGTGGAGTCTCCTTCTCTGGAGAGATTCCAAAGGTGCCTGGATGCTGCGCTGCTGGGCCCCCTGCTCTGGGTGACCCTGCTGGAGCAGGGCGGGTGGGACCAGATGACCTCCACCATGTTAGTCCTCGTTAGCCATTGACTACCAGGGGCATGAAATGGCACAACTGGAAGGTATAGGCAGTGCTGGCATGGGTGTTTCTGGGTCATTTTCAGGAATAATGGGGGAAAATGCAGCCCCAGCAGAGCTGGGTGATCCTGGCAGAAGATGCTGGTGCCTGGTGAGGCTGGGGCACCAGGGCAGGCTCCCAGGAGGTACCAGCCGGAGCAGGTGCTCTGGGGACAGCTTCTGCACTTCGGCCTCGATTTTACTTTTTATGAGCAATTTAAAAGGAAACAAACCATCTCTGGTGAAATTCCCTGGTTATGTAAACACCGGTGGAGTGACTGGGGTTGCACAACAGCCGGGCTTGTTTGAACACGTGTCGTGGTTTGGAGGAGCACAAAGGCACTGGGGAGCAAAGCGGCAGCGGGAGGGGCTGGAAAGCAGCGGGGACCCCGGGAATGGGGAATGTGACATTGCGATGGGTAAAGAGCTCACAGAGCCCTGTGAGGAGTGGTGGTGTGGAGAAGGCAGGGGGAGGATCTGGCCTTTGGGCTCCTAGTGGAAAGCATGGAACCATGGAATCATGAATCACGGAATCATGGATTCATGGAATTATAGAATCATTTTGGTTGGAAGAGCCCTTTCAGCTCATGGAGTCCCAGCGCTGCGCCATCCCTACCAGGGCACCACTGAGCCCTGTCCCTCAGCACCACAGCTCCATGGCTTGGAAACCCCTCCAGGGATCAGGGGGACTCCAGCCCTGCCCTGGGCAGCCTGGGACAGGCCTGGACAACCCTGGAGGGAAGAAAATCCTGTTGCTTCTTCTCCTCGCTCCATGTTGTCTGCGCTGGCTCCTCTCCTGAGAAATAGAAGGTGCCCAGGAGCCCATCGTGAGGAGCACCAGCCCTGGTCCCTGACACCCTGGTTCTGTGTCCAGGGGTAAACCCATCATTCCAGCTGCCGCCAGAGCTCCCACGTGGATAATGCCACTGGGAACAGTAGGATTTAGTAGAAAATTCCCTCTTTATGAGGCAATTGACTTGCGTTCCCCCCTAGTCCCAGTTTCCAGGCACCAGTGGCTGCTGGAAACACTCTCCCAGCGACAGAAAATCCATGGCCAAGCAGGCAGCCTGAGGAAGTATTCATGGGGATTTTTATCATCGGTTTCCACCTGCCAAAAAAGAAAAAAGATCTTTATTTTTAGTGATCTGTGGATACAGCGGCAGCGTCAGAAAAATGCTCCGTTTCCCTCCGAGCTGCGCATGTGAGGCTCTGGAACTGCGGGGCACACTGGAGAGGGCCCAAGGTGACGGAAATGATGTCTCCAAAAGCACTTTTCAGGAGTAGATATTTGAGTTAACTTTTGGTGATGTTCATAAGGGGCTGTGGAGCCACCAGGCACTGTCCCCCAGGTGTTTCAGGGTTCTCAGAGTGCAGGGGATGTGCACCTGGGACTGGTGAGGGGAGATGGGTGCCATCTGCATCTGGTGGAGAAGGAAAACTGGGGTTAGAAGAGCTGGCTGAATGAAAGGCGCAGATACTTTGGGTAATTGAGCCCCTCAAGGTCCTTCTGGGAGGGAGAGGGCCAAAACTGACTCCAAGATTTGAGGGGTGGCCTCCCCAGTGCCCAGTCCAGGGGGACAATCCCTGCCCTGGTCCTGCTGCCCCCCCAGTGCTGACCCAGCCAGGATGCTGGGGGCTTCTATGACATTGGATGCTGGGAGATAGTTTAGAGAAGATGCTCAAGCCTCGTTTCAAGGACTGAAGGTTGAGGTTTGGATCTGTTGTCTTTCTCAGAGACAGCTGCAGGTTGAGCTGCTCAGAGAGCAAGTGCTGGCACTGGGCAGCTCTTCGCCGGAGCCAGCAATGACCTGAGAGATCTGATGCCTGGAAGTGGGATTAAACAAATCCCAAAGTGTTTCCTGGTTAATTCTGGGTTGGTTAGGACAATGGCACAAGCCTGTAATTGATCCTCTGCTGCCGGCGATGTTTGAATCAGCCCGAGGTGCTCCTGCCGGAGCCGAGGTGGGAGAGCCTTCGGGCACCTCGGATTCACATGATCGCGGCACTCCTGCCAGGCTCACTAATCCTCGATCTGCCCCTGTCCCACAGAGAAAGCACAAGAATGAATCACATCCGATTAATTTGCCTTATCCAGAAGAATCTCCCTGAATTAGCAAATGTTTTGTGTTATTTGTTTCTTTGACCAACACGAAAACATCCTACAGAGCCCGGCATCTGCATCTGTGGCAATGCCAGCCCCCGGCAGCCTGCCCGGAGCGCGCCGGAACGAGCAGGGCTGGAGGTGAGCCCTAGTGGGACACTCATATCTGGCTTCAAATGATCTTAAAACATATTTATGAGCCAGGAGAGCTCGGTCGCTGCCTTCCTCGGTGCTTTCCTGCCACGTTTCCCCCGTGGGCACTGTCGGCTGGCAGCTCTGCCCGGGCTCTGCCGAGATCTGCTCTGTCAGCAGCAGATGCTTAATCTGTTTAAAAATAAACCTGTCACTCTCATCTGACTGACAGGATCTGTTACAGCAAATCCCATTGTCATGGGGAGCTGAGCAGCGGGTGACAAACTTGGGAGATTTCTCCCCATTCAGCTCCAGGGAAAGTTTTTTGTGGATCTAGGGAAGCTGTGGGGACTGTTTTCTGCCCACGTTGATGCCCAGTTACCAACACAGCCCCTTCTGGGGAGCATGGAGGAGTGTGGGCAGCAGGTCCAGGGAGGTTCTCCTGCAAGAGAATCCCCTGCCACCAGCTGCTGCAGGAAGAAGGAGCTGCTGCTCTCCCCAAGGCTGCACAGGAGAGAATTCCTGGCAGGAATCCAGCCTATGCTGCTGGATGTCTCCATCCCAGGAGCCATTTGTGCTCCTGCACTAGCATCCTGCCATCAGGGACAGTCTGTCCCTCCATCCTGGCTCCATTCCCAGAGCATGGCTGGGGTGCTGCGGAAATAATGTGGCCAGCAGGATCAGGGCAGGGGTTGACCCCTGGACTGGGCACTGGGGAGACCGCCCCTGGAATCCTGGGGTCAGGTTTGGGCCCCTCCCTCCCAGAAGGACCTGGAAGGGCTGGAGCGTGGCCAGGGAAGGGCAACGGAGCTGGGGAAGGGTCTGGAGCAGGAGTGTGGTGAGGAGCGGCTGAGGGAGCTGGGCTTGTTCAGCCTGGAGCAAAGGAGGCTCAGGGGAGACCTTCTGGCTCTCCACAACTCCCTGAAATCCAGGAGGTTGGAGCCAGGGGAGGTCGGGCTCTGCTCCCAAGGAACAAGGGACAGGACAAGAGGAAGTGGCCTCAAGTTGCCCCAGGGGAGGTTTAGTTTGGAGCTGAGGAACAATTTCTCCAACCCCCTGCAGGGTTGTCCAGGCCTGTGCCAGGCTGCCCAGGGCAGGGCTGGAGTCCCCCTGATCCCTGGAGGGGTTTCCAAGGTATGTTTGCTGCCCGGTGTTTGGAAGCAGATGCTCTGCCTGACAAACAGCAGATATGTGCAGACGGCTTTGTCACCTGTTGCTCTTGTCTGTGGAGCCCTCATAGGATTGTGAAGGATGCAGGAGGACCTACATCATGGCTGTGGGATCCCCACTGTGCCCTTGGCGGGGATAATCCCAGCTGCCCACATAAGCAGCTAACGCGGAGCTCATCAGTGGGGACCTGTGGGATGTTTGCCGGGCGGGAAGTGGGGAATGAGCAGGTTTAGCGAGTGCCACCTGTGTCCTGACCACCATTGTCCGCTTGTCTGGTGTGGTAATTGTGGTGTCTGAGCCCAGGGCCCATTTCACCCACGTCCTGTGGCTCCTGCCTCTCCACAAACCATCGCTTCCAGCAGCTACAGGAGTGCTTCACTGCCTTCCAAATCCCTGACAGGGAGAAACATTTTCTGCACCACAATAAGCCATTAAGTGCTTCCAGAGATTGGGTTATTAAATTCTTAATTAGAGACGGGCTGGAGCGTGCACTGACACGAGGTAGAAGCTCCCCCGGGCAGGGCTGCTCCTGGCCTTGCTTCCCTGGGCTAATCCCAGCGGCCCTGGGGATCAGGCACCCGGGCACGGCATGTCCAGCCCCGGCACAGATTGTCCAAGGTGATCCAGCACCTCCTGTGCCGGCCCTCATACCAAGCTCAGGGCAACCTGTCCTCAAAGCTTCTCCCTGATCCCTGCTGCCAACATCTCCTGTGGCTTTAACGTAGCTCTCGGGCTTGGAGGGGGCCGGAAAATCCTGGTCTTGACTGTCAGGAGTCTGAACAAGAGCAGTTCCATGATGCGGCTTTGGAAAACCCCCTGTCCCAAGGGGGATGCAAAAATGGGGTGAGGAAGGAGTCAGGACCCAGGGGTTTGGCCACTGCCCCCACCCCGTGGCTTGGGGCTCCAGCACAGGTTCCCAGCCCCGGCTCTCCCCTTTGGGCACATCCCAGGGAAGGAAGCTCAGGCTCTGCCTTTGCACCTCGTCCCTAAGGGAGCTCACAGCAGAGCACCCCGAGCGAGCCCTGCAGGTCGGGGCTGCCCAGTGTGCAGGCAGCTCACAGCAGGGCCCTGCCAGGCACTGTCCTCCCGCCTCCAAGAGCCCGGCTCTGTTATCCAGCATGTCCGGGGGGATGTCAAAAATAGACTTTGCCAGAACTGCTCTGAGTGCTGCTGGGTAAAGGTCTGGCGTGCTCTGGAGAGACAGGTGGGACGGTCAGAGCCCTCTTCTGCCAGTGAACCAGAAAAAAAGCTTCTTTTATCTACAGATGTATGGAAATGCCTTTATTTGGGGCTGTTTGTGAGCCCGTTGGGAGGGGAAGGGTGATCTTCATCGGGGACTTGGAGACCCCCTCTCCACCTTTCCTGCATGCTGGTCGGATCAAGCTCTGGGCTCGTGATATGCAGACCTATGTGTGTGCACACACACGTACGCACACGTATGCACTCACATGCACACGCGGCTCTGGGGCTGCCTCGCTTGCAGACAGAACTCAGCTCCCGCCAGCGGCACATTTAACACCTCATCACGTCCTTAATTGTTTGTTTGCTCCTTCTTCATTAGTAAATTGCAATATGGGTTTAATTAGCAAAGGGCGAACAGCACACCCCTCCTCCCGAGGCCCAGGTGCAGGGAAGGGTTTAAAGCCCGTTTGCTCCCGGAGCTCCGGCCCCAGGTGGCTCTAGGGGGCAGGACCCTCGGGTGAGTGCTGGGCATGAGCATGAGCGGGGGGGCTGTGTGAGGCGAGGGTGGGAACCGCGGCTCCGCTTTCGATTTCAGATCAGGGAAAGTCATTTCGTGTCCCTGTGGCAGAAGCTAGGAGCAGCGCAAGCCCTCCTCCTTAACCTTGTGGTGTTGACTCTGAAGCCTAATGAAGGAACATGGGCAGAACAGTTCCGGCTGCCAGTGTCCCCGTGCCACGTACTTGGGGGGATGAAGAGGCAGCTTTAGGCTGGATCTGCAGGATGGCAGGAGCTGCTATGTGTGAACCCAGGAGGAGATGGAGAAACCCACCAGGAATGGCCTCTCACATCACTGGGAGCTGCGGCAATCAGGCAGGTATAAAGGTGGCATATGGGGACCTCCTGTCAGGGAGTTGTGGAGAGCCAGAAGGTCTCCCCTGAGCCTCCTTTGCTCCAGGCTGAACAAGCCCAGCTCCCTCAGCTGCTCCTCACCACACTCCTGCTACAGACCCTTCCCCAGCTCCGTTGCAATTCTCTGGCCACGCTCCAGCCCCTCCAGGTCCTTCTGGGAGGGAGGGGCCCAAAACTGACCCCAGGATTTGAGAGGCGGCCTCCTCAGTGTCCAGCCCAGGGGGACAATCCCTGTCCTGGACCTGCTGCCCTCCCTGGTGCTGACCTAGCCAGGATGCTGGTGGCTTCTTGGCCACCTGGGCAGCCAGGAGTCTGAAATAGCTTGTCAGAGGAGGGAATTCGTGATGCTCCATGAGGTGTGGTGATGAGTGAGGCTAGAGGAGCTCGAGCCCCCACTGCAAAGTGCTCACCTGTCCAGTGGTTGAAGTGATTGGTGCAGGCTGGGCAAGGCGAGGAGCCCTCGCTGTGCTCAGTGGGCTGTGGCTGTGCTGGGCCGTGCCAGTTGAGTGCCACTGGCCACACCACCAGCATAGGGGTCACTTTTCATCTTTTCCCCACCACCACCCAGCTGCTGGCTAATTTGTCCTTTAGAAGTGACCTCTCGGCCCCGGGTGTCAGGAAGGGGCCAGCAGTGCCTGGCCCCTGGTGCCAGCAAAGCCGCCGCACTGCCGGGATCACCTCTTTGCTGACAATTTTAAAACATTGACCTTCAGGACAGTGGTTATGCCGTGCAAAATGATCCCAGCAGCCTTTTGAGAGATTCTCTGGGAATCTAAGCTCCGGGGATGACAAGGTGGTAATCTATGCCTGCAGCTCTCGTTCGCTCTGGAGCCTACGGAGGGGCCTGCTGGCCCAGCTCCTCGACGTGCTGTGCTTGGGGCCCAGCTTCTTCATCTGAGCAGAGATGCTTTCCCACGTTCCACCAAGCCATGCCTTGTTCCAGGCCTTCACCTCCGGGAAGGGCCGCGGAGGAACGACGGTGTTTTGGGTTTCAGGGACCTGCATTTGCGGGGAACATCTGTGAGGCCACCAAAGCCCAGTTGTCCCCCTAGCCCCACCACAGTTGGAGGAGACAGCGAACAAAACTGTGTGGATTTGTGCTGGGACAGGCTGCACAGCCCGGGCAGGAGCTCCAGGAAAGACACTTGGCAGCAGGGATGACAGCACAGTGGGTGTGCTGCTGCTGCTGGTGGGACAGACCAGGAGAGCGGAGCCTGGGTACCTCCTGGTACCAGGGAGGGCAGCCACTCCCTGGGGACACCAGTCCATCAGTGGATCCAGCTGCTCCGCGGTACTGTGGGTCCCCACCAGCATCCCCGCTGGCCTCAGCCATCCCTGTGCCACCTTGCTCTGCTGGGACAACGACATAGCATCTGCCCAGCCCGATGAGAGCACCAGGTACCTGGGCACAGACGAAAAAACTGTCCCCATCCTACGACAGGATCAGGAAGAGGGGAGAGATGCTGAGAGCCTCCGCAGCGCCCTGAGGCTCCACATCTCCCTGAGGCTCCGCAGCACCCAGCGCCTCTGCTGTTCAGGTGGCAGGAGGGCGCTCCTGGCTCGCAGCCGGGCCCCGCGTTCCCCCTGTGCCATCGCCCAATGTGAATCATTAATATCTCCATGGAGAGCTCCCCAGGGAACTTGCAGCCGCTGCTGCCGCGGGGGCCGGGAATGCCACACACAAGGCCGCTGCCGGCTCTGTGTGCCAGCACCGGGCACCCAGCACCCCGGGGAGCAGCTACGGTTCTGGTGCCGCTGATGTTTGGTGCCCAGAGCTGCGTGGTGCTGGGGTGGCCGAGCTGCCGCAGGGAGGCTCGCTCAGCGCACGTACAACGGGGATTTGGTCACTGAACGCTATTTTTAGGCATTTCTGAGACAAACGGGAGGGTTTTACGAGCCTCTCTGAAGGTATCGCAGCTAAGATGTGTTTTCTGTATTTGTGTGATCCAGTATTTCCCAGGCCAGGGGTCCCTGCTGTTACCTACAAGATTTGCCGCATGATAGATGGAACAACCCCGAGAGCTCCCCTGAAAATCACAGCTGCAGGCTTCTAGCGACATTTCCTATCCCTACAGCTACTGAGGATTTTCAGGTACAAACATCCCTGCTCACCCTGTGCCTGACTTTGCTACTCCATGTTTCACTGGCAGTTCCCACGCTGCAGCTCACAGCACTGCCAGAGCAGGAGCTGCACAGCACCCCCAGCCCCGCACCGGTGTCCTGGGCACCCTGGAAACCTCCTGCATCCCTGGGGAGCAGCCCCCATCCCTAGGGGAGCACCCTTCATCCTCAGAGGAGCATCCCACGTCGCCAGGGCAGCACCCTGGTACGTGTCAGGCTGGGGTGGCTGTGCAGAGAGCAGCCCTGGATGTGGCTTTGGGGCTGGAAAGGAGGGACACGGGTCCCTCTGGCCCTGGGAATGAGGGTGGTGGGAGCTCTCACAGGCAGGCACCCCCGGCGCGAGCACGGCACAGGCTCGTGCAGGGTGAGTGACGAGTCTCGTCCTAAAGCTGTCCCGAGCTCACAGTGTGTCCAAAGCAAGGCAACAAAGCTGGTGAAGAGTCTGGAGAACAAGACCTATGAGGAGCAACTGAGGGACCCGGGGTTGTTTAGCCTGGAGAAAAGGGTCCCTGTCTCCAGGCTGCAGGTTTGTGCCACCTCCCTGACATCCCTTCTGTCCCCCTCCCTGCCCTTATCCCTGTGATCTCCAGGAGGGCAACGATTTCCAAATCCCTGCTGGTCTCCTTCAGCTGTGGAATCCACGGGCAGCTCTTACCAGCCTTTCATTTTCACAAACCCACGAGCAGCGAGAAAATGACCACGGCTGATCGGGATCGGCCTCCCGATGCCCGTTGGGCCGCCCACCCCCGATGTAAAGGGCCCTGTGGTCCCAACTGCCTGTGATCCACATGCCCAGGAACAGCAGGTGAGTCCTCGCCGCTCTGCTCTAGGCTCCAGCGGCTCTGCAGCTTTGCCTGGACGTTATTTGCATTTTTACATAACATTATGAGCTGCCGCGCAAACGAGAGAGGAGGTTACTGAAACTCCGTTGCGTTCGTGGAGAATCTCTCTCCGCAGGGCTTGTTTTCTGGTTTCTCCAGCCGTTGAATTAGCGGAATTCAAAGTAGATGAAGTGCCTGGTAGGTTTCCAGAGCCATTTGCTTGTGAAACCAGTTACTACTGGGGGATTTATGACACACTCAGAAGGAGATGCTTTTCCCACGTAAAATGCTCAGCAAATCCGCATTCATCCCGTTGTTTATTCCCAGCGTGGTTGGGTTATGGGCTGATGATCCTCACAGGGCAGAGACGGGAGGACCTGTCTTGGGCACCAGAGCCCTGGGACAGGCTGCCCAGCGAGCTTGGGGAGTCTCCTTCTCTGGAGAGATTCCAAAGGCGCCTGGACCCTGCGCTGCTGGGCCCCCTGCTCTGGGTGACCCTGCTGGAGCAGGGGGGTGGCACCAGATGAGCTCCAGAAGGACCTTCCAACCCCACCACACTGCGATTCTGTGAGGGCTGAAGTGTGGGTGGAGGGAGCAGAGCTGCTCCAGCTCACAGGTTTGTGTTCACAGGGTGTCTCCAGCAGCCAGGTTTTATCCCTCCCCTGGAGACTCCTCTGTCAGAGAAGGTGAATGTGTGATTGTCGTGGTGGGAACCTGGTCTACCCAAATGGGACACTGGATGGGGCCAATTAGCAGAGAACCGTCTGTGCAATGAAGTGCTGCTGAGTCCAGTTCTGCTGACATTGGTGTGTTGGGGAGGTCACTGCTTGCCAGGAGAGCACCAATTCCTACTTGTGCTTTGAAAATCTCTCCCCTGTCCTGTCATCAGCCTCATGAGCTGTGGAGCACTGCTGGGGAACAGGAGAAAGATCAAGGGTATCCTTGAGAGCAGCTCTAAGTGAGGGTGGCTCTTGAACCAGGTCATTTTGTCCTGTCTGCAGATGAGCTGGAACAGCACCAACTCTGCCAGGGTGCCTGGGGAGGAGAAGTAACCTTACTGTTCCTGCTCCTTCACAGTTTCCTGCTGAGCAAATGGTAAAGCTTGGCTTTTGCACTGCAGCCGGGTGGGATTTGTCTCCCTCATGCCCACAGAGCTGCCCCAAAGTCCACTGGTCCCCACTCAGCCCTCAGGGGTGAACATGGTGAACAGGATCAGTTGAGACCTCCTTGTGGAGCACAGTGACAGCATTACCACCAGGCATTGGCTGCAGCTAAACCTTAACTGAGATTTAACCTGCTCCAGCAAGGATGGGACTTACAAGCTCAGCGGAGTGATGGAATCAGTCATGGAATCATCGGATGGTTTGGGTGGGAAGGGACCATGCAAGA
The DNA here is from genome assembly GCA_013396935.1 of Baryphthengus martii. Taxonomy (NCBI): domain Eukaryota; kingdom Metazoa; phylum Chordata; class Aves; order Coraciiformes; family Momotidae; genus Baryphthengus; species Baryphthengus martii. The sequence continues at coordinate 48,154 of VWZK01003190.1, forward strand.
TTATCTGGTGCAACCCCCCTGCAGGGAGCAGGGACATCTGCAACTGGAGCAGGTTGCTCAGAGCCCCATCCAACCTCCCCTGCAATGTGGCCAGGGATGGGGCAGTGACCACCTCTTGGGGCAACTTGGACTACAGCTTCTGGTGTAGAAAGGTCCAGTTTGGGCAGAGTCCCCTGCAGCAGTCAGAAGCACACCATGCACACCCTGCACAGAGAAGAGGAGGTCCTGGGGGGCATGAGGTGAGTGCCCAGGCTCAGCACTGATCCAGGCGTGTGCCTGGCTCTCTGCAGCCTGAAGCGGTGCCGTGTCCTGTGAAAACACATTGTAATGACACAACCACCAGCACTTGCCCGGTCGATGCCTCTCAGCCTGCCTGGCTAAAATTGCCCATTTTTCCTGCCTGCTTGAAGTGAAGGAGTTTGTCACCAGAAACACAACCTGGTCTCTGCTACCAGGCTGGGAGCTCCTCAAGCATCATCTCAGCTGAGCCCCCCCAGCTGCCTGCTGGCTCTGCCCGCTGCCGGCAGCTGCCCGTGGGCGGCAGCCGAGCCGGGACTTTACGGGAGAGACCAAGCGGGAGCTGGGGGAGACGCCGATAAATACCAGCGCCCACGTAACCTGGCAGCATGTGGGGAGCTGCGGTGGTTGGAGATTTGGGTTTTTTTGTTTGTTTTTTTTTTTGTTGTGCACGTGGTTAGTGTCAGCATCCCCAGCCTGCAGCTCCAGGCTCAGCACCAGGGCTTGTTGGCTTTAACGTCTTCATCAATGATCTGGATGAGGGGATTGAGGCACCCTCAGGCAGTTGGCAGGTGACACCGAGTTGGGTGGGAGTGTTGATCTCCTGGAGGGTCAGGGGCTCTACAGAGGGATCTGACCAGGCTGGGTGGATGGGCAGAGGCCAATGGGATGAGGTTCAACTGGGCCAAGGGCCAGGCAGCTGGAGATGAGCCAGAGAGTGCCCAGGGGGCCAGGAAGCCACCAGTATCCTGGCTGGGTCAGCACTGGGGTGCAGCAGGGCCAGGGCAGCGATCGTCCCCCTGGGCTGGGCACTGGGGAGGCCACTCCTGGAACCCTGGGCTCAGTTTTGGGCCCCTCCCTCCCAGAAGGACCTGGAGGGTCTGGAGCATGGGCAGAGAAGGGCAACGGAGCTTGGTGAGGATCTGGAGCACAAATCTGGTGAGAAGTGGCTGAGGGAACGTAAGACTTGTGCTCCAGACCCTTCCTCAGCTTCATGGCCCTTCTGTGGCCACACTCCAGCCCCTCCCGTGCTCCCAAGCAGCCTTCTGGCCCCGGGAGATCCCCTGGGAGCAGACTCTGTGCCCTCGGGTGTTGCTGCTTCTCCCGCACACAACTCTGTGCAGGTTCCTCCCTGGCTTTGTGTGAGATCCCCACAGGAACCACTTGGATGTTTATTAAACACTTAAATGACGAGAGAAGAAACCACTGCACTCAAAATACTTGGAAATGCTGGGAAGTCTTGGCTCTGGACAAATTCCCTGGCTGGCAGCAGCCAGCAGCTGTGAGCCCGCCTCTTCCAAGCGGCAGTGATGGCAGCTTCACCTCTGCTGCCCCGTGAAGAAAGGTCACGCTGCAGACACCTCAGAATCGATTGGAGCAAACAAACCACACGAAATAGAAACCTCCCTTTGGTTTAGAAATCAAAGTTTCCAAGTTTGCTCGAGCCTTGCAAGCTGACACTGGATTGTTCCATCAGCCTCTGGAGCACCAAAGGGGAATCCGAGCTAAACCGCCTGGGGAGCAAAGTCCAGCTGCCTCCTCTGGTACCACCTGCACCACAGCCGTCGCCACTTGTCCCTGGTGCTGTAAGTGCTACTGTCCCCACAAGAAGTTTCTCCTCCCACTCCCAGGGAACCTCCTGGGTTCCAGCTGGTGCCCGGTGCCCCTTGTCCTGGCGCTGGGCACCCCTGAGCAGAGTCTGGCCCCAGCCTCTTGCCCCCCGGGGGCCCTTGAGCTCTTGCTCAGCTCCCCTCTGGGGCTGCTCTTCTGCAGCTGAACAGCCCCAGGGCTCTCAGCCTTTCCTGCCCACACAGATGCTCCAGGCCCCTCAGCAGCTTCCCAGCCTCCCCTGGACTCTCTCCAGTAGCTCCTGGTTTCTCTTGAACTGGGGAGCCCAGCACTGGCCCCAACCCTCCAGAGGTGGCCTCTGTGGGGCAGAGCAGAGGGTCAGAAGAACCTCCCTCTCCCTGCTGCCCACACTCTTCTCCATGCCCCCAGGAGACCATTTCCCTTCTTGGCCAGGAGGGCCCATTGCTGGCTGACAGGCTTCTTATTGTGCCCCAGTGCTCCCAGATCCATCTCAGCAGAGCTGCTTCCTGGCAGATCACCCCTCCCCTGTACTGGTGCATAATTTGATCAAAGATTTTTTTTGTTGTTGTTCTTTTACGCAGGAATTTGGAGCCTGCCACGAAGGCTTGTGCAGTGGCCCATCTTTCACCCCAAGCCAAGGCTGCAGTGGTGAAATAGGGTGTGGGACCTCACTGGTCAGGCTGCAAACATGGAGAAGGGAAGAACTTAGGCAGAGGTGAAGAGTCATCTGTTGTGGGGGAGAGAGTCCTGGAGCTAAATACCCACTTCCAATCCAGGCACACAGAAGCCATGTGGACCGGTTCTCTCTGCTCCTCTCAGGCACCGATCCAGCGCCTGGGCCATGTCCCCCATGGTGGCAATGGGTGTGTGTCCCAGTCAGTCCCAGCGAGCTCCCAGGCCGAGCAGTTCCATCCTGGAAAAGCCAGCACCCTTCCCAATTCCAGCCTGTTCCCTCCTGTTGCCATGGCAACCTGTGACCTCACTGAAATCCTCGGAGCTCTGCCAGCATTTTTGGTGGAAAGGAAGCTAATTAACGTGGTTTTCCTGGTGCCCTCCCTGTTTGCAGGGGCTCGGGGCCGATTTCTCCATGGGCAGCAGGGTTCATGAGCCACTTCAGGCCTTCCACGTGCCCATCACCGTGGTGTCTGACTGAGACCAACCCAGTGCTCCTGAGTGTGGGGATCCCCTGGAATACGGGGAGCACCAGGGACCTCCCTGCCCTGCGCAGGCTCCAGATGCCCAGTTTTCCCAGGTTTGCCCTGCTTGGCACAGCACATGAGGCCAGGACAGAGCAGACAGGTTGGAGTGAAATGAATGGGAATAAATGGAGTAACTGGGTCCTCTTCTCTCCCACAGGTGACATCGGCGCAGTTACTGGGGTGTCCTCACAGGAAGCAGAGGTCAGGAAAGGAGAGGATGGTGTCGAGGGGCGCTGTGAGCCGAGTGACCACCCGGCAGCATTAGGGACCTGGTGGTGCAGGGACTGGGGTGGCTCCATGCTGCTGGGTGGGACCCAGCACCAGAAAGGTCACCAGTGGGGATGTCCCAATGGTCAGCAACACATCCAGGGCCTGATGTGGCGGGTGCTGCCTCGAGACAGTGGGTGCCTGAGGTTGGAGTATGTGCCCAGGATGGGTGGGAGGGGTGCCTAGCTGAGCATAACCTCAGGCAGACCCCCACCTGGCCCGGGGGTCCTGCTCAGCCTGAAGCTCTTGCCAAGCCAGGGCTCATGCCAGCCCTGGGTTGATGTCAAACTGGGGGCCCCCACTTGGCCCGGGGGTCCCTATCCACACAGAGTCCTGCTCTATCCAGGGGGTGACATTTGTCCCAAGGTTCTTCCTGGCCCAAGGGTCCCTTTTGGCCTGGGGTCCCGCTTCAGCCAGGACTGCGTGTCCTCCTTCGCCAAGGGCTCCAGCTGTGTCCAGGGATGCTGTCCGCCCTGGAGGATCCATCCGTTCCCATCGTCCCTCTTGGACTGGGGCTCCTGCTGTGGGCAGGAGTCCCATGTGCCCAGGGGTGCCTCTTGGCCCTGGTCTCTGGCTGTGCCCAGGGTATCCCATCTGTCCCCACCATCCTTTTAGGCTCAGGGCTCCTGCTGTGCCCAGGGGTCTCATGTGCCAGGGGGTGACTCTTGGCTCGGGGGTCTCGTGTGCCGGGCGGTGCCCGGGACTCCCGCTGTAAGCAGGGGTCCGTACAGGATTCCCATGCGCCCGGGGGTCCCACTGTGTGCAGAGCGGTACCCGCGCTGGCGGGGCCGTGTCCCCCCTCCCCGGCATCCCGCGGCCCGTGGTGGGGGCGGCCCCGGGGATCGCGNCACCAAGATGCAGAAGGGGATGCGGCTCAATGACGGGCACGTCACCTACCTGGGGCTGCTGGCGAAGAAAGACGGCGCCAGGAAGGGCTACCTGAGCAAACGGAGCTCCGACAACACAAAATGGCACACCAAGTGGTTCGCCCTGCTGCAGAACATGCTCTTCTACTTCGAGACCGACTCCAGCTCCCGGCCCTCGGGGCTCTACCTGCTCGAGGGCTGCGTCTGCGACCGGGCGCCCTCCCCCAAACCCTCCCTCTCGGCCAAGGACTCCCTGGAGAAGCAGGTGGGCGCCATGCGGGGTTCAATCCTCCCCCTCCTTTTCCCCCCTCACTGCCCGCTCTCGGGTGGGATTCCCGGGGTCGCCCCTATCCCGGTTCCCCGGGGCTCCCGCCGCTCCCTGCCCGGCGTCCGGGACCTGCCCCACGCGTGACCGGAGCGGGGGATGAGGGTGGTCGTGACCGCGGCAGGGGGGGGGGTGTGTGTGTGTGCACGGGGGTGATGCTCCCTGGGGTTGCAGCACCGGTGTCCCAGCGCACCCTGGGCGGGCAGCGTTGAGTTCATTCAGTATGGGGGTGCCGAACTCTGGCTAATTCCCCCCCTCCCCTCGCGTCGTTAATTAGCCACCGGTAATTAGCGGCGGGGCNCAGCGGAGCCCCCCACGCGTGTCCGCGGCGCGGGCAGTGAAGGGACCCGACTCACCGCTCTCTCCCAGGGCTCCCGCGGAGCTGTTTGGCTTCGCTCTCCCCTGCCTGATGCAGCCCCCTCTGTCTGTCTGTCCCCACCGTGTGTCCGTCCCCCTCTAATCTGGGGTTTGCTGGGGGGCAAAGCCACCCCCATCCCTGCAGCGCGGGCAGCCGGGCGGTGGGTGCTCGGTGCTCAGTGGGGGGCTGGGCTCAGGGCCTTGTTTTCACACAGTTTCACCCCGTTCCCACTCTCTGCACATGCAGTTCGTGCTCCGGGTGCAAACCTGGATGGAAATGCCACGTGTCCCCTCCCTGGGCAGTAGGAGAAGGGGACTTGGGTCTCCTCCAGCCTCCCAAATGCCAGCCCAAAGTGCGGCTGGCACTTGGCTTCTCGCCAGATGCTGCTGTTTGTGGGTGAAACAGCACCGAGACAGCACTGCCGCTGTGAGGCCCTGCAAGGAGTGGGGTGTCCCCTCCTGCCCCCGGCCTGGCAGTGCCAGCCCCCCAGGGGTGCAAGGGTGGGCATCTGTCCCCCAGCTCTGCCTGTCTCAGGTGTTCACGGTGGCACCCGGCAACGCCGGCAACCTCTGGTTGTTTGTCTGGTGCCGGGGTGCGTCTGAGCAGTCAGGCAGGGAGGGGGACTGTGCCAGGTTTTTGGGAGGGGAGAGAAGGATTGGGGGTGCCCATCCCTGCCCGTCACTGCTGTAGCTCCCAAAATCCATCCTCATGAGCGTGGAGAGGAGCCCATCATGGTTGAAGTTGCCCCTCACCTGCTGTGCCTGGAGCACAGCCACGCTCCCGGTGGGTGCCCATGTCACAGCGGGCACCAGGCACCCCCAGCAGGGAGGACCAGGGGTGTTCTGCCAGATGCTGACAGCCCAGGCTGGGTGCTGGCAGGAGGCACCCTGCATTTTGGGTCCAGCTCTGCAGCTCTTGCATAATTTCTGCCTAAGCCGGCTCCCCGGGAGCTGGTGGTGGTAAGCGTGCTGGCAGAGCGCGACCAGGCCCCGGGGGACCCTGAGGCTGATGGGAAATTAGCCCCTTAGTTACCTTTGGCTAATCAGGACATGCTCAGCGCCCCAAAAATCCCTGCCAGGGGAGCGAGGCAGGGCCGCCCTGCTGCTCCCGGCACCCCTCCTCGCTCCTGGCGGCAGCAGCCAAGGGAGTATTTCCCTGTTCAGATCAAAATAACATTATTTTTGTTGCGACAGCGGTGCCTGCGTATGGCCCTGGCCCCGCCGCTGGAGCAGCCTCGGTGCACCGCGGGGACGGGCATGGTGGTGGTGAGGAGGGGGCTGCCCTGCAGGGGGGTCATGGCACTCTCCGGTTTGGTCAGATTTAGGGAGCAAAGTAATGATGCTGTTGTGTGTTCCTGCATTGGCTTCAATCCCAAAGGTTGCCAGGTTTAGGTCACTCTTGCTCGCCAGGTTGAGATCCCGCTTGCTCACCAAGTTCAGATCCCGCTTGCTCACCATGTTCAGATCTGGCTTGCTCCACGGGTTCTGTCTCCTCATGTTTGTGCAGGAGGGGTTCTCCCCGAGGCAAACATCCAGGGGAGGGTTGTCATGACCCCTTTCCGATTAGAAACACACCAGGGAGGTTTATCCTGGGTGCACACGAGGGGCTGCTGCCGTCACCGGGCAGCGAGATCCTGCCAAATAGTGACTAGGCCGCTGACCCGCACCCACTTACCGAGGTTTAGCTCCTAATTTTATGTAATTCATTAGGACTAATTTGAAAGGGAGCGCTCGAGCGCTCGCGTGGCCGCTGCTTTGTGCACTAACGAAGGGCGCAGCAGACGAGGTGAGCAGCAGGATACGGATGGTGCAGACCCGCAGCCGGGCGGGTGCCGGAGGGTGAAGCCGGGGGGTCTCCGAGCCGGGGGTGGCCGAGTTCTGCACACCTGATAAAACATATTCTTCCAGCTCACCTGGTACCAAGCCGAGCTCTTCCCGGGAAAGGTGCCGAGGAAATTTCTAGCACTGCCCATGGTTGCCATTAATTGTTTTCTGAGGGTATTTCCCTCTCCGGGCTGGGAGGACAGTGTTCCCTGCAGCAGCCGAGCTCCAGCTTTAGGTTCCTCCTTCACTGGAGTAAAGCCTGAAAGGTTTCAAATTCTCCACAAAGGTGAAATTTTAAAGGACAGATCTTTCAAATCCCCTCTTTTTTAAACTTTATGTATTGTGATTTTTTGTGGGGAGCACAGAGTATTTTTAGCATGCAGTGCACGTGAGAGTAAAGGAGCAGAGTTATTTGAAAAACCAAAACAAGGCTCTGGGATTTGGACACCTCCGGAAACTTTCTTTTCTGGTTTTGTTACGTTTTTCAGCAAATTAAATTTTCTTCAAATTGGTTTGATTTGGAAGATGCTATAGTGTTGGGTGGGCTTCAGGCTGTGGCCCTGAGGAGGAGTCTATGGGTCCTTCTATGCCGCCTGGCTCGGTCGGCGTTGGGACTGCTCAGGGCGGTGGTGCCAGCGGTGTGAGGGGGGTGGGGGGTGAACCCTCCCTTTAAATTTCACTGTGGTGTCCAGGCCATCCCATCCCATCCCCTGGGACCAGCGGTCCCCAGCCCTCCTGAGGATGAGGATGAGGATGCTGGGGTGGGGTTTCATATGGTCACATCTCCTGCTCCTTGGTGGAAGGGGCTGTGATAGCCCCACCAGGTCTGGTGTGCGTGGCAGGGGAAGGCGGCAGGACACAGGGTGCTCTGGGTGAGACATCACCTGAGATCCCGGCGGAGGGGCTGAGCTGATGCGCAGGTCTGGAGCTGCTCCGTCCCTGAGCTCAAGGCCACTGGGTGCTGAGGACTGGGAAGTCCCCAGAGTGGGCTGAGGGCTCTCCGTGAGTCGGGCAGCGGGAATCATGGCTGGGGTTGCTCCTTAGATCCAGCCTTGAGTGGGATTTGCAGACCCGTGCCCCGGTGCCGTGAGTTATTCTTCACCAGCAGCCCTCAGAGTCTCGGACGAGAGCCAGCGCGGTGCTGAGTCAAGTGGTAGCACTGAGTGAAACCCTTGACTTCAAACTCGGAAGCTCTCTGGAGCTGTGAGTCCTTGATTCCTACAAAGCCTGGGCTGTTCTCCTGAGCACAGCTGAGAGCTGGAGGTTTTCTTCCCTGTCTCCGACACGTTCGCCTGGGATGGGGTTGCCCCTGCTGCCAGGGCAGGGGAGGCTCGAGGAAGGATTTTGTGCCTTGATGCAAAGCATGGGCCATGGGATCCGACTGTGCACGTCCCTGTGCAGGGGGTTCTCCTGGGCAGAGCTCCCAGGACCCTCAGGAGGGGTGAGCCAGGGACAATCACAGTCCTGCTTTGCGGGTGGGACGGGGCAGGCACCTGATGCTGGTCACTCTGATGGAGAGGGTGGTGGTGGTTCTTCCAGAGCAGCTGAGCATTGCCCAGACCTCCTCTGGTGTTAGGTGCAGGTGCCTTTGCCGCTCGTCTTCACCCAGCCCTCGTGGTGAACACGAGTGGCATCCACCAGCATCCTGGGCCAGGGCACGGATCATCCCCCTGGATGGGGCACTGGGAGGGCTGCCCCTGGATTCCTGGGCTCAGTTTTGGGCCCCTTGCTCCCAGAAGGAGCTGGAGGGGCTGGAGCGTGGCCAGAGAAGGGCAACAGAGCTGGGGAAGGGTCTGGAGCAGGAGCGTGGTGAGGAGCAGCTGAGGGAGCTGGGCTTGTGCAGCCTGACAGAACAGGAGGCTCAGGGGTGACCCCCCTCTCCCAACACCAGCCTGTCCCAAGCTCCAGCACAGGCACCTAGAACCTTCCTGGGGTTTTCCAGATCTGGAATTAAGTGTAACATCAATGCCTCAGGTACTTGAGCTCCAGGAAATTCCTCAGCAGGGTGCTTGATCAGCAACAGTGCCGGACAGTAGGAATCCTGTCAGGAATAAATAAGGAGCAAGAGGTTGTGGGAATCCAGTTGGAGAAGCTGTTGGTTGTTGGAGGTTTGCGAAAAAGCAGATTTGTCCATCCAGACGCTGAGCTGAAGTATTGGAATATTTTGGTTGCCAAAAACCAGGAGTCAGTAGAGGTCAGTTTCTGATAAAGCAAAAAACCCAAGAGCGTTTTCACTTGTAAAACAAAATATCTGGACAATAAAAAGGTATAAAAAAAGTTTAAAAGGACATTTTTCAATATGATCTTAATTTTTTTTAATGTATGGATCACCTCTGATTAAGAGTTCTCTTGGCTTAAGCTGTTTGGCTCTTCCCATCATCTTAATCCGCCTTGATTTGCTCGTTTGGGTCTCTGCCGTGACCGCTGGCCTTGGCTTGGCCTCCTGGATTTTTATAAACTTTAAATGAAATTTTTTTTCCTAGCCTCATGTACTTTCAGCCAGGCTTTTTGCAACGAGCTCAGCGCGGCCGTAACTCAACCGACAGCACAGAAACCAAAACATCTTTACGCGCAGCTTTTTTTTTTTTTGAACATAAATCCCACTTTGCCAACCTAAACCTGTAAATTTGGAGGGGATCCTACTGATATTTGTGTTTGAAGCGTGGTGCCAGGCTGTCCCGTGATGTCACACCTTCCAGTGCATTCCAAATCCAACGGATTGGTGACATCCAGCATTGGGCATTCTTAAGATCCAGCTGGATGGGCTGCTGGGTCGTCTTGTCAGGAAAGGTTGGATGAGATGATGCTGGAGGTTCCTACTAATCTGGGATTTGATGATTCTATGATTCTGTGATCTTCGGTATGATGCTGGTTTCTTTATTAATTGCTCTATAGAGTGATGCTGAGGCTCTGAGCTGGGAGTGGGGGGCTACCCATGGTGTTGATACCACACAGGCATCGCCGGTACTGCGTAGGCATCACCTGGACCACGCAGGCGTCTGCGTGGTCCAGGTGATGCCTACGTGGTACTGGCGACGCCTGCGTGCCCGTCTACCAGCATCACAGGCAGACTCATGGATTTGGAGCTTTGAAACCCACCCAACAAAGCTCACCCAAGGAAACCCACCCAACAAAACCCACCCGACACGGCCGCTGCCTGTGCGTGAGCATTCTGATAGTCCACCCTGAAGCAGAAGAGAGAAACTGCAGCTTCTGGGATGGTTGTTTTTGCTTTTTTTTTAATCTTACTCAGCAAGGAAAAGAGCTGCCCGACCGCTCCTCTTGAGTCGTGGGTCCTGCCTTTCCCAGAGCACATGGTATGTAGGTCAGGGAAGTGAAAAAGCCGGCTGTGGATTTTTAGACTCATCCATCCAAGAGCAGGAAAATTCTCCACCCTTGCCCTTTACGTCAGCTGCAATCACCGTCAGCTTCGTGAGCAGGAGGCCACGGGGGGATGGAGGGCGAGCGGGTCCCCGGCACGGCAGGGATGGATGGAAAAGCCCCTGGGGTGACACAATAAAACCGGGAGAGGGGGGCAGTCGCCACTTCCACACAGGCATCGTTGGTGGGGGTGTTGCTGTCTTGGTGTGTCCTCCCCCCTCACGCTGGGTCCCGGTGTGGGTCTGTGGGAGAAGCGCCTGGGTGCGGTGGTCTTGAGATCCAGAGCAAGTGGTTCGTCCTGAAAAAAAGCTTCGCTTCAAATTTGTAAATATTCCTGAATGCGTTGATTCTCTATTTTGGAAAAAATAATGCGTCACTTTAAAGCTTATTTGAGTGTGTTTATTGTTTACTTAATAGAAAGTAAGGAGCAATGTGAAGCCCTTCAAGAGCTCAGCTGGACCAGCAGCAGTGGGTTTAAAATCAGAGAATTGCAGAATTGTTTGGGTTGGAATCGTAGAGCCATGGAATCATTTGAGCTGGAAGAGACCTTTGAGCTCGTGGAGTCCAAGTGTACCCCATCCCTGCCAGGGCACCACCGAGCCCTGTCCCTCAGCACCACATCTCCACGCCTTGGAAACCCCTCCAGGGATCAGGGGGACTCCAGCCCTGCCCTGGGCAGCCTGGCACAGGCCTGGACAACCCTGGAGAGCAAGAAATTGTTCCTCAGCTCCAACCTCAACCTCCCTTGTTTGAGGGTGATGCTGAATTTCTTGATACGTGATCTCCGTGCATGGAGCTTTTGTTCTGTTTATGGGTGTGAAAACCTGAATCACAGAATCATCTTGGGGTGTGCAGGGACCTGCATCTTGGGGTCACCAGGGACCCGTGTCCTGCGGTGCACAGGGACCCGGGTCTGGGGGTGTGCATCTGGGAGGATTTTCTCCTCCTCGCTGGGAATGGCAAGAGGGCAGAGCTGGCGCTGCGCTGACCGTGCCAGCCCAGGAGGACGTTTCTGGGGAGACAGTCTCTGCACGTTACTCACTCGGGGAGTCTCCTTCATTAATTCAGAGTTGTTTGTTGAGGTTCTGAAAGCAGAAATAGCTCCCCAGCAGCATTTTGCTGTTGTACTTCCCTCCTGGTAAAAATAACCAAGCTGGTGCCGGGGATGTTTTGCAGAAAAAGCGACAGAAGGAGCGAAGCTGGGGGAGTGGGCTCGGGGAGGAAGGTCTTGCCACAGTGGGGACCAGATCAGGTCCCTCCCAGCTGGGCCAACCTTGAGCAGAGCCTCTGGCACTTGCCAGCCAGGGCACCCCGGAGAAACAGCTGGAAATGGTCTTACCCAGTGAGGATCTATCGAGCTGTAGCCTTGGACCAGACTCCTTGTGGGTGCTGGGGATCCCTGGAGGAGCAGCCACTGGCTGCAGGATAAGGGTCAACCAGGCCAAGGGCCGGGTCCTGCACTTGGGTCACCTCAGCCCCTGGCACCGCTCCAGGCTGGGGCAGAGCGGCCGGAAAGTGCCCGGCGGGAAAGGCCCTGGGGAAGTTGATCACCAGGCAGCTGGAGATGAGCCCGAGAGTGCCCAGGGGGACAAGAAGCTTCTCGGGGTCTGCAGGACGGATTCTCAGGGTCTGCAGGATGGATTTGGCTCCTGCTGGCTGAAAAGCTGGAGCAGCCGGATGAGCCCTTAAGGGTGGGGAGAGGAGATGTCCTGGGGATCTCTGGTGTCACAGGCTCATTGAGCTGGGCGTCCCTCCACATCGGGGGCTTCAGTGCCTGCCTCCGTGGCACCCAGCAGGCTCAGGAGAGGCCGGGTGGTGGTGGCAGGGATTCAGCCAGCCCCAGGTGGGATTTTAACATCTCATTTTGTGTTTCCATGTCAGTAGTTCAGGCAGAATTGATGTGTCCTCCTGAGTTTCGTGAACTAAAACTCCCACAGCACCGGGGTCTGGGGGGCTACACATCCTGCAGGGATTGCTTGGAGGACACCGTGGAATTGGGGGAGGCTGGAAAACACCCCATAACGAGGGACTTCCTTCAAGAGCTGCAGCTGTTTGGGTCGGAGGAAACAGAGAGAGTGATGGTTTGAGTAAGGGGTGTTGGTGTGTCCGTGTCTGCGGGTTAATGAGGTATTTGGATGAGCAAAATGACCAAATGAGCACAAAACGGCGGTAAGGAGAAGCCCATTGAAGCTCTGAGCTGGGCAGGGGGGTCCCAGCAGCACAAACCACCCCAGGGACACTGGCTGTGAGGTGACCCTGGAGACTGGGGCTGATCCTGCTGCTCCCTGGTGAGCAGATGGTCCCATCCATGGGTCTATCCCTGTCCATTGGTCTATCCCATTGCCCAGCTGGGGCCACGTGGCCATCAAGGCTCAGGCCCCAGCACAGCGAGTGCCACTGGAGACGCTCCCGGGCTGTCGTGTTTGATGTGTCGCCGTGATAACGGAGCAGGATCCTGGTTTAGGCGGAGATAAAAGGTGGTGGGAGTTTTATTATTCAAATAGAACATAACTTCCTCCTTTCGCTTCCTGCGCGTCGTGGGGGAAGGAATTGGAGCGACATGGGAGCGGTGGGAACCGGCTTCACGTCGTACACGGAGTGGTGATTGGGACCAGCCCATCCTGGCTGCAGCTGCGGCCATGGGGAGAAGCTTTTGGACCCACATCATCCAGCTCCGCTGCCGACAGCATTGAAAATGCCATTTGCAACACCTTCAGGAGTTCCTGGGTTTAAATTGAATGAGGCAGATATTTGGGATGCTGGTGTGTTGAGAGGTGCCCTGATGGACCTGGGGGCAAAGCCAAGGGAGAGGCAGTGTGGATATGGTGGGCACTCATCCCCAGTCCCTGCTCCGGGCTCTGGCACTCCTTATTTTAAAATTGGACAAGTCGTGGAAATTATGGACTGGTTTGGGTGGGAAGGGACCTTGAAAGGTCATCTGGTGCAACCCCCCTGCAGGGAGCAGGGACATCTGCAACTAGAGCAGGCTGCTCAGAGCCCCATCCAACCTCCCCTGCAATGGGGCCAGGGATGGGGCAGCCACCACCTCTCGGGGCAACCTGGGCCAGGCTCTCACCACCCTCAGCACCAACAGTTCCTTCCTTCTCTCCAGTCTAAAGATTTTCCAGACCCATCCCGGCTGCCCAGGGCAGGGGTAGACTCCCCATCCTTGGAGGGGTTTCCAAGCCATGGAGATGTGCTGCTGAGGGACAGGGGCTAGTGGTTCCCTGGCAGGGCTGGGGCAGTGCTTGGACTCCAGGAGCAAAAAGGTCTCTCCCAACCAAAGTGACTCTCTCGTTCTGAGACGCGCCTTTAGAGGGTGACAGCAACCACCAGTTGCCCCCAAAGGCACCAGCTGTGTCTCCTGCATCCCAGTTTCACCAAAAGCCTCTTGCATCCACCTGGATCCATCTCCTTAACGCCCCTTGGGCCTGGTTGAGGGGTGGGAAGGGAATGACAGTTACGATGCCTGGAGAGGGGGAGGAGAGGGGAGAGCTGCGGCTGCTGTGGGTTGGGTTTGTGTTGTTTCTGTTTGTTTTTTTCTGAGATACCTGTGAATTCAGACCGCTCGTTAAGCCAACCAGAGAAGCAGCTAATGTCAGGATGAGCTTTTTCCAGCGGGTTGCGTTTCAGCCCAGTTATTCCGGGCAGTATCCGGCGCTGCCGCGTGGTACCTGTTTCCTAGGAGACCACAGGGAAGCGCAGGAGCAGCACCAGCCCCGGCCGCCGCCACGCACAATTAGCACAAATACTGTAAATGTCAAGGGAGGCTAAATATAGCCCCGCCGAGCCCTCGCTCAGCACCACAGCCTCCTGGCTCACGCCGCAGCACCGGCACCGGCCCAGTGTCAAGGCCCAGGCAGCACTGGGGCTGCCCAAGGATGTTTGGTGCTGGGTCTGGTGTCCGTCCCTTTCCCTGGGCAAGGGTTGTCCTCAAGGTAGTACCTGGAGCACTGTGTCCAGCTCTGGAGTCCTCAGCCCAGGAGAGACAGGGAGCTGGTGGAGTGGGGCCAGAGGAGCCCCAGCAATGCTGGGAGGGCTGGAACCCTCTGCTGGGAGGCCAGGCTGGGAGAGTTGAGCTTGTGCAGCCTGGAGAAGAGAAGGCTCCATGGAGACCTCCTGGGGGCCTGTCAGGGCTTCCAGGGGCCTGTCCGAAAGATGGGGACAGACTTTGGAGCAGGGCCTGTTGGGACAGGACAAGGGGGGATGGGTTGGAACTAAAAGAGGGAGATTTAGACCAGAGAGAAGGGAGAAATTGTTGGTGCTGAGGGTGGTGAGAGCCTGGCCCAGGTTGCCCCGAGAGGTGGTGGCTGCCCCATCCCTGGACCCATTGCAGGGGAGGTTGGATGGGGCTCTGAGCAACCTGCTCTAGTTGCAGATGTCCCTGCTCCCTGCAGGGGGGTTGCACCCGATGACCTTTCAAGGTCCCTTCCCACCCAGACCCATCTGTGATTCTATGGCGATCAGCCTGCCAGTCCTTGGTGGGTTTTGGTTTAGCTGGAGCCTGGTGTTTGCCCGGTGGGATTTCCCCTCGGAGCATCTCTCAGACCACGTCATGGCCTTGCTGGTGATTAGCTGATTTTCCCTGAGCGCTGAGGACAACGTGCCTTGGCCGTGCTCCTGGTCTTATAATAAATTTGTTTTGGTGATTGTTTTCAAATGAAGCCAGGGGCGGTCGATCCTAAAGCACTTTTCCGACGGCCCTGTGCCCGCCGGCGCTGACCTAGCCCTCCCTTTGATCCCGCAGCATTACTTCACCGTTAATTTCAACCACGAGAACCAGAAGACCCTGGAGCTGAGGACCGAGGATGCCAAGGACTGCGACGACTGGGTGGCAGCCATAGCTCACGCCAGGTATCGCCCTCTGCCCGCGCGGCCCCGGCAGTAGGGGGTGTTGGAGGCAGAGCCGTGTTCCCCCCCCGTCCCTGTGCCTGACCATGCCCAGCCGGGTGCCAGGGGTGCCCAATTCACTGCCGGGTTCCAAGGCCGTCAGGAAAGGCATCACCTGGAGTAGCAAAACCGGTCAGAAAGGTTTTTTTCTGAGCTCGTGTCTCTGTGCCATGGGAACGCTCCCAGGAGCGGTGTCGGCACCGCTGGATTTGTGCTCTCCAGCGGAACAGAATCAGCCCCCAAACCACCCCTGGTTCACCAGGAGAGAGTGGTCGGGATCCTTGGCAGAGGAGGGTGCTGGGCTGGCAGGGGAGGGTGGTGTGCAGGAGGTTAGAGAACTAACACCCGCTGCAGCGCCTTGAGAGCAGATGTTCCCGAGAGCTTGTGCCTCAAGTGTCCTCCTCGTTACACTTTTGGGACGCGGTGGGTGAGAGAGGTTTGCCCTCTCAGGGTTCTATTTTTTTATGGCCTCCCACCATTTCCCTTTCTTTCTGTTTGCACCTTCACGGGGAACCCCTGTCCTCTCCAAACTGGCCAGTTCTGGGCAGCAGCTTCCCAAAGAGCGAGAGCCATCTCCTGATTTGTTCACCCAGTGGGTACCCCAAGACAGCCGGGCAGGAGAACCCCGCTCCTCAGCAAACAGCAGTGTGTGGACACCAGGTCCTGGGGGGGCCGTGATGGTGGGTCTGGGGGAAGAGAAATGCTCACAGCCGCCTCTCCCTGCAGCTATAGGAACCTGGCGACCGAGCACGAGGCGCTGATGCAGAAGTACCTCCATCTCCTGCAGATCGTGGAAACAGAGAAGACCGTTGCCAAGCAACTCCGCCAGCAGATCGAGGACGGGGAGATCGAGATCGAGCGCCTGAAGGCCGAGGTGAAGAGCCCAGCGTCGCCCCAGGATGCGTGGCTGCTCCCCGGGGTGACGGGTGGGTGGGTGGCGTCGCTGCACTGGTGGGCACCGGGGGACGTCACAGAGGCGTGTTTGCGCTTGTTCAGTGACATCAGGCCAGGCCTGTCTCGTGCGTCGCCTTCGTGGGAGGTTTTTCTCGCAGGAGCCACGTGGCTGTGGCCACCCCAGTGCAGTGTGTGCGTGGGGCACGGTGCCCAGGGCTCGGCACGGTGCCCAGCCCCAGGACGCTGCCGCAGCTGGGAAGGGTTCACTCCAGCAACGGGAACAGGCTGACGAGCTGCTCCTTGGGGTCAAGTTCTCTTGGAGCTCGGGTGGAGATGCCTTATCTCACCATTACCCCTTCCTTGTTTTCACCCGGGGTACCTTGGTTGGAGCCCCTCTGTGTGCCACAGGCCTGGTGGGCACCTCTACTGGGCGAGGCAAAGCTGGGTTCGTGGTGGGGCAGCTGGGAGCAGGTCCTGCTGGGTTGAGACATCAACCCCAAGTCAGTCAAAGTCTCAGAATTGCTGCCAAGGAGGCAGCTGGAGAGTCCATGAGGACAGGGTTGGTTTGGCACGTCCCTGTGGTTGGTCATTTCCCAAAATTTGGAACTTCCGAGGTAAAAAGCAGAGGTTTATAGCACTCTCTGGCCATGGAGTGAGGTGTGCTGGAGGCTGCTTTTAGTCTTGGGAACTGGGGAGCCGCAAGCCTGTCCCAGGAGCAGTGTCAGCGCCGCTGGGTTTGTGCTCTGCAGAAGAACAGGATCAGTCCCAAAACTGCTGCTCATCTGGAGGTTTCTCCTGGACCCTGCTCTGGTAGCAGCTGGGAGATCCCTGGCTCTGGGCTGGGCTCCGACTCGGGGTGAGCTCCTCTTCCCTGGATCGTGCCCAGTGTGGGGTGCTGAGCATCCCAGTGACCTTTTGGTCGGGGAGGTAGGAGATGTGTTATAAACCCTGAAATTGTTGGAGAGGTTGGGATTGGAGACGCCAGAGCCCGTCCCCTCCCCTCTGCCCAGGTCCTTCTGGTTTCACCTCCTGCTGGGTTTTGGGGTTTTGCACTTCCACAGGTTTTGAAGATGAGATCAGATGATCAGTTTCTACTTTACTGTGCAAATTTGTCTCCCTCAGTTTAAAACAGAACAAAGCAAAACAAAGCCAAGCCACTGGCAAACCTGCTCCCTGGGTCCTGGCCGCAGCCGGCGCCGGGAGTGGCCTCAATGCTCTCAAACACCCAGGGCAGGGCCTGCTGGTGATGTCTGGTGACATGAGATTCTGTAGGAAAGCACAGGGAGGGGCAAAAATCTCTAAAAATCTCTTCTATAATCTAATTCCATTAAATAAAATGGGGTGAAATTGAGAGGCAACTCTTGAGCTTTGTTCAGATACGGTGACCAGACTGACCCACTGCATTTTCAGATTCTCTTGGTGTGAAAAAGCCCCCAGCATCCTGGCTGGGTCAGCACTGGGGTGGCAGCAGGGCCAGGACAGGGATTGTCTCCCTGGACTGGGCACTGGGAGGCTGCCCCTCGAATCCTGGGGTCAGTTTTGGGACCCCAGGACCTGGAGGGGCTGGAGTGTGGCCAGAGAAGGGCAACGGAGCTGAGGAAGGGTCTGGAGCAGGAGTGTGGTGAGGAGCAGCTGAGGGAGCTGGGCTTGTTCAGCCTGGAGCAAAGGAGGCTCAAGGGAGACCTTCTGGCTCTCCACAACTCCCTGAAATTCAGGAGCTTGGAGCCAGGGTGGGTCGGGCTCTGCTCCCAGGGAATGAGCGGGCTCCCAGGATGGAATGTGCTGGCGTGTCCCAGCCGCTCACCCCTCCTATGTCCTCAGATCGCCTCCCTGCTCAAGGACCACGAACGCATCCAGGCCGGCCAGACCAGCGCGCCCAGCGACGACGACAGCGACATCAAGAAAATCAAGAAGGTGGGTGGTGGGTGAGCGGCGCGGGGGCCGCAGGGCTGCGCGGTGGGGTCCCGGCACTCGTAGGCGACGTGGCTGGGTGTGCCGCGGACCCGCGTTGACATGAGGACAGGTTGGAAGATTTCTAAGTCAGTGTGTGGTTGGGTGCCCAGACACGTGTTGGCTCCAGAGGGCCTCCATTCACCAAAGGGATGCTGAGAGGGTGCTGGGTGGGACTGGGAATCTCCGTAACCACGAAGTCTTGCTTGGAGAACAGTGTCTGGGGAGGTCAGGAGTTGTCACGGGCTTGGCTCGTCATGTGGCCAACACTCCCTCGGCAGGTTCAGAGCTTCCTGCGGGGCTGGCTCTGCCGGAGGAAGTGGAAGACCATTATTCAGGACTACATCAGATCCCCCCACGCCGACAGCATGCGCAAGAGGAACCAGGTCGTCTTCAGCATGCTGGAGGCCGAGGCTGAGTACGTCCAGCAGCTCCACATCCTCGTCAACAACTTCCTGCGGCCGCTGCGGATGGCGGCCAGCTCCAAGAAGCCTCCCATCACGCACGATGACGTCAGCAGCATATTCCTCAACAGGTGAGCGTCACCCCGGGCTCCAGGAGCTTTGCGGCACCTCAGCAGGGCCAAGCCAGCAGCTTTTGGGCAGGTGCTGGTATCCACAGCTCATTGCCCAACTCCAGGACAGGTGTTGGGGTACTTGGTGCCAGGGGACTCCCAAGAGCCTGTAGCCTGGCCCTGGTTGGAATAAATGACCTTTCAAGGTCCATTCCAACCCAAATGATTCTATGATCCTACGGATAGAAGCCATAGGTGGAAGCTCACCATCCCCATGGGATGCAAGCAGCCTGCTTGGTGCTGACACGGGGAGGTGCTACGGGCAATGATGGATGCTCCAGGACCTTGATGTCAGCTCGGGGCTGCCAGGAACCCATGCTGGCTCTGGTGGCAGGGAGAACGTATCCACTAGCATTGATAGCAACTGTAGATAACGATAGATGAGGAGCAGAAAGGACGAGAGGAAGCAGCCTCAAGTTGCCCCAGGGAGAGGTTTAGTTCGAGCTGAAGAAAAATTTCTTGCCCTGCAGGGTTGTCCAGGCCTGTGCCAGGCTGCCCAGGGCAGGACTGGAGTCCCCCTGCTCCCTGGAGGGGTTTCCAAGGTGTGGAGCTGTGGTGCTGAGGGACAGGGCTCAGTGGGGCCCTGGCAGGGGTGGGACAGTGCTGGGACTCCGTGAGCTGAAAGGGCTTCTCCAACCAAATGATCCTATGACTCTGTGACCTGCTCTGCATCCACCTCACACTTGCACAGGCATCTCCCCAGCCTATCTGAGGCCTCTCCTGCTCCCGCTCTGTGCTGAGGATTTGATCTACTCACTATTTTATTGCTCATGTGCCTTTTCACCCCTCGGTTTATCTTTCAGCGAAACAATCATGTTTTTGCACCAAATCTTCTACCAAGGCCTGAAGGCCAGGATATCCAGCTGGCCAACCCTTGTGCTGGGTGAGTGCCCGCGGCCTCCTCACTGCCTCTCCTTCGCACTCACCAGTAGAGCTGAGCCTGCGCTCCTCATCCTCCGTCCTGCACCCAACTCCATCCTCCATCCAACTCCTTCAACTCCTCCAACTCCAAACTTGATGCTTGTTCATGTTGGTAGTGGAGACGAGGACTGGAGCAAAAAGCCCCTGGGAAACCCAGTTCCCGTGTTCCCTGCTCTGCTGGGTGGTGGAAGGGTTGGGCTGGTGCACAGAGGAGACTCAATGCTGAGGAGTTTTGCTGTGTCCAATGAGACCCTCAGCTGGCTCTACAGGGCGTCTTGAAAACCCAAACTGGGCATGATTTGGGCTCACACAAGCAGCATTGGGCCCTGGCAGGTGCCCTGGGTGGGATCTGGTGGTGAGGGTCAGGAGCCCGGGGTGCAGGCTGGACCAGCACACCCACCTCCCCCCGACCTCTCTGCTCGCAGCCGACCTGTTCGACATCCTGCTGCCCATGCTGAACATCTACCAGGAGTTTGTGAGGAACCACCAGTACAGCCTGCAGATCCTGGCCCACTGCAAGCAGAACCGCGACTTTGACAAGCTGCTGAAGCACTATGAGGCCAAGCCCGACTGCGAGGAGAGGACCCTGGAGACCTTCCTGACCTACCCCATGTTCCAGGTGACTGCTGGTTGCCACCACAACACTCAGAGCAAGGGATGGGCTGGTGCAAACTTGAGCTCCACACCAGGCATTGGGTGGTGGGGAGGCAAAGCCTGGGTGAAGACGGCCTGGGGCTGGACCCTGTGTGGTCCCATGCTGCTCCTGGGACCTGCTCAGGCCACTGTTGAGCTGGTGGGTGCTGCAGGAGAACTCTCCAGATGAAGCTGCTGGCCTCCTTGATGGGGCCAGAATCTGCTCAGAGGTGCCCAGCACCAGGACAAACGGCCACCGGGCACCAACCGGAACCCAGGAGGTGTTCCCTGAGAGCGGGAGGAGAAACTTCTTTGGTGGGAGGAGGTTGAAGCCTGGCCCAGGCTGCCCAGAGAGCTTGGGGAGTCTCCTTCTCTGGAGAGGTTCCAAAGGCACCTGGACCCTGTGCTGCTGGGCCCCCTGCTCTGGGTGACCCTGCTGGAGCAGGGGGGTGGCACCAGATGAGCTCCAGAGGGTCCTTCCAACCCCCACAAGGCTGGGACTCTGGTATTCCCAGTTCCCTCTGGGACTGGGATGGGCAGAACCCCCAGCTGCTGCCCCTCTTTGTTAGGTTTTAGCACGAGGAACTCCACATCTTTCCTAACCTCCCAGGCCAGGGGCTCTGAGGCTCACTGGCCATGGTGGCTCCAGGACCAGCACCGGGTGGGCACCCGGAGCCCTCTGTGCCGCGGCTGACGCGCCGCTCTGCTCCGTTGTGCCACAGATCCCCAGGTACATCCTGACGCTGCACGAGCTGCTGGCTCACACCCCCCACGAGCACGTGGAGAGGAACAGCCTGGATTACGCCAAGTCCAAGCTGGAAGAGCTCTCCAGGTCAGCCCCACCGCTGCCCGTCCCTGCGCCGCAGGCTGCCCTGTGGGGTGGAAGGGAGAGGGGCCAGGGCAGGCAGACTCTGAGCCACAGGGTTTGGAGAGGGTGCTGGTGGGACCAGACTGGGCTGGGTGTTCTACAGCACCTGCAGGGTGAAGCTGGTGGAGATAATGATGATGGTGATGATGGTGATGGTGATGATTGTGATGATAATGATGGTGATGGTGATGGTGGGGCTGTGCTGTCCCGCTGGGATGAGACATGGGCAAAGCTCAGTCCTTGGTTCACCCACAGCCCATTGGCCACCCCGAGAAGGATGAAACCCCTCTAGAGATGCTGGCACAGGGACATCTGCCTGCTCGTGCCAGGGGTGCTGTGGGTGACATTGTGGGGAGCTTGCCCATCTCCATGGTGCCCACGCACCCTGCCTGGGGGCAGGCAGCAGGCAGAGACCTGCTCCCTGCAGGGGGGTTGGATGAGATGACCCTGAAAGGTCCCTTCCTGCCCAAACCAGCCTGTGATTCTCTGATTCCTGAGCTCCTGGCTCCAGTTCCCTCGATATTCCTTCAGTTTGGGTTTTATCTGGTGCAGCCCCTCCCACGTGTCCCAAGCGATCCACTGGGAAAAACTTGTGCAAATCTCACCCAAGCTCCAATTTTCTCTTCTCTCCCCTCCAGGATAATGCACGATGAAGTCAGCGAGACCGAAAACATTCGGAAAAACCTGGCGATAGAGAGGATGATCATCGAAGGGTGTGAAATTCTGCTGGACACCAGCCAGACTTTCGTACGACAAGGTGCCTACCACGTGTGCCCCCACCTCACTCCTCTTCCTCTCCATGGTCCGTTCGAAGTCGCTGCGTTTCATTGTGTCGCGGAGCAGAACGTGCATTTTATGGGCATTTTGGCCATTATTGGCCACCAGAGAAGGAGGGGGACTCATCCTGACCTCTTGGGCACACTTGGTCCTGGAGGAACACCCACGTGGTCTGTGTTCAAGGGTGGGCTGGGGGCTGTGGCTGGTGCTCATCTGGTCTCTGGGCTCCCGTAACCTGCACAACCAGTGGCTAGTGGGGCCAGTCCTGCTTGCAGCCCTGGTGCTGGGGACACACTCCTCACTGCCCTGCTCTGGGCAGCAATGCCCTACTCCCGGGGACGATGTCCCTGATAGTTCCCTGCTCCTGGGAGGGGGAACCGCAGCCCCGACGGTGCTCTGCTCCTGGGGACCGTGCCAGGGGATAAGACTCTTGCCTTCCTTAGGGTCGCTGATCCAAGTGCCGATGTCGGAGAAGGGCAGGATCCCGCGGGGGCGGCTGGGCTCCCTCTCGCTGCGCAAGGAGGGCGAGCGGCAGTGCTTCCTCTTCTCCAAGCACCTGATCATCTGCACCAGGGGCTCCGGGGGCAAACTGCACCTCACCAAGGTGCGGGGGGCACGGGGCTGGGGAGGGGGCTCCGTGGAGCCCAGCGGAGGATCTGGCGGCTGCTGGGCTTGGAGCCGTTGGTGCTGCTGGAGCGCTGGGGCACAGGGAGGGGGCAGAGGCCGACTGCTCAAGGAGGGGTCCAGGGATCACCTTGCCCTCCCTGGCTGCACCATCCTGGAGGTCCTGGCTGGGAGCGGTTGGGTTTATTCTGCGTGGTCCAGACACCTTGTCAGTGATGTGCGGAGCTCTGAGTCGCAGGCAAGGAGGAGAAATTGGAAATTCTCTATAAAAGGAGTTACCCTGATTTGCAGCAGAAACCTTGACAATCTGTCCAGCAAGAAACTCAAATTACAGCCTCAATCTGTACGTGACGTTCCCAGTCTCCTCCAGTCCGCTCCCAGTACCCGTTCGTTTGTTGGTGGAAATTCTGCAGCTAATTGAGCAAAGAATCTTACAGGAATTGCTCGTTACTGGCATTAAATTATCAGTTTGAAAAATCACAGTCCATGGCGAGGAGCTGGTAATTACAGCAACAGGCTGACGGAAAATTTAATTTAAAGCTTGTATCAAATAATTTATAAACAAATTAGTTACGTGTTTTACAAGGAAAGCGGCAATACCCCAGCGGCCACGGACTGCTGTGTGAGCACCCGCGGCCCCATCGCCCCGTCCCTGGGGTGAGGGGCCGTGACATAGGGCAGAGGGCCGGGGTCCCGGGGGGTCTCCTGCCTCTGAGTCCCAGTTCCCTCCCCCGCAGAACGGCGTGATCTCCCTCATCGACTGCACGCTGGTGGAGGAGCAGGAGAGCACCGACGAGGATGGTAGGTGCCCCCAGCCCACCCACGGGCTCCCCTTGGGGCATGGCCAGTGCCCTGCTGAGCCCCCACCCATGGGTGCTGAGGGGGGGGTGTGTGGATTGGCTTGTGCATCTCCCAGGGGGTGCTGAGCAAAGGGGCTTTGCCAAAAGAAAAGCTGCAGATCCTCCAGGACCCTCTTTGCTGAGATTCCCAGCACCATGGAATTCTCCTGCTGGTCACCCCAGGCAGTTTTGGGTGGTCACCTCATTGTGGGGGGGCAAAGGCCTCAGCCAGAGGGGCCACGTTCGTGCCGGGGGGTGGGTCCCACGAGAGGCTTTGTTTAATGCCAGAGCCTTGGCACGAAGTTGATGGAGGCAGCTGCCATGTTCTGTGGCCAGGGAGCGATGGCAACGTCTGGTGTCACCTGTGCTGGACATGGTGGCCTCCTGGACATTGCTGCCAACCATCCATGTGGTGTAAAACGAGCTGAGGCAGAGCTGGAGCAAATTCAGATGCTGAATAAGTTCAAGAGAGTCATGATGGGAGGGCTGGAACCCTCTGCTGGGAGGCCAGGCTGGCAGAGTTGGGCTTGTGCAGCCTGGAGAAGAGAAGGCTCCAGGGAGACCTCCTGGGGGCCTGTCAGGGCTTCCGGGGGCCTGTCAGAAAGATGGGGACAGACTTTGGAGCAGGGCCTGTTGGGACAGGACAAGGGGGGAAGGGTTGAAACTTCAAGAGGTAGATTTAGATGAGAGAGAAGGGAGAAATCATTGCTGCTGAGGGTTGTGAGAGGCTGGCCCAGGTTTCCCCGAGAGGTGGTGGCTGCCCCATCCCTGGCCCCATTGCAGGGGAGGTTGGATGGGGCTCTGAGCAACCTGCTCTAGTTGCAGATGTCCCTGCTTCCTGCAGGGGGGTTGCACCCGATGACCTTTCAAGGTCCCTTCCCACCCAAATCAGTCTGGGATTCCATGATGATGTACTGGCTGGATTTAATTAAGTAAATAATTTACCTTGACCCACACAGGTGCATTTATGCAAAGCAGAGCTTCCCGAGGCAGGCAGCAGCCTTGGAAATAGGCAAAGGTGCTGGACACTCCCCGCTGTGGCTGCTGAACCACAGGCATGGGGAGAACCATGGGCTCCTTGCTCTTGTCCGCATGACGAGTTTTTTGAGACGTGTCTGGAGATAAGTTCTCCCCTGGCCCTGGTGGCAAGGCCGTGCTGCCCTCGGGGCGTGCGGACTTCATTTCGCGAACAAATATTATTACGAGTTTTATTACAACTATTATTGCAAATATTATTTTGCCTTTGCCCAGCAAACCTCGCCACAGACAACCACCAAAACGCAACAAACTCTTTAAAACCTCGATGAGACCTCTGCTGGGGGCGAGGGGGGTGGGAAATCTTTTCCACATCACCACGAGTGGTTTTTCTGTTCCAAAGCAAAAGCGTCGGGGCAAGACATCGACCATCTCGACTTCAAAATCGTGGTGGAGCCAAAAGATTCCTCATCTTTTACCGTGATCCTCGTGGCCTCATCCAGGCAGGAGAAGGCTGCGTGGACCAGCGACATCAGCCAGGTAGGCTGGACCTGGCAGGGAGGACGTGACGTGGAGCTGGGTGCACCAAGAGCCTGCCCTTGGCCAAAGGCTCTCTGGTGTCTGGTGGCACCAAGAGGAGGAAGTGGAGGAGGAGGAAGGAGCCAAGGCTGGTGGGAGCCGGTCCCGTCCTATTTGTGTTCTACCTGCACAGGGAGATGGGTTTGGATTCCTCCCCAGATGTGTGGTACAATTTATACCTGCTCTTCATTTGCTTTATGCAAATGACTTTGAAGTTATTTTTTTCCAGGGTGGGAGGAATCAAAAAAATGTTTGGTTAAACAGGAATTGGCTCCTGGCCACCTCTGCTGTACCATGTACTGCATCTCCTTGCTGAGCAGTGGTTCCTGAGCAGAGCTGTGGGCAGGAGCTGGGGCTGGCCCCACACTGGGAGGTGGCAGCTCCTGATCCCGCTCCCCATGGTGGGATCCTTCCCACATGAGGATCTCCATCCCACACTCCTGCCCAGCAGAGCTCTGGGTGGTGAGATGGGAGTGAAGGGACTAGTGTCCCTCTGAGAGCACAGAATCACAGAATTGTTTGGGTTGGAAGAGCCCTTTCAGCTCATGGAGTCCAAGTGTTGCCCCATCCCTGCCAGGGCCCCACTGAGCCCTGTCCCTCAGCACCACAGCTCCACGCCTTGGAAACCCCTCCAGGGATCAGGGGGACTCCACCACTGTTCTCACCACCATCATCTTCTCCCACTTCCCACCCGCGTCTCTTCCAGTGTGTGGACAACATCCGCTGCAATGGCCTCATGATGAACGCCTTCGAGGAGAACTCCAAGGTCACCGTCCCCCAGATGATCAAGTGAGTGCTGAGCAGAGCACTGGGCTCTGCCCGGCCCCACAGCAACGCTCCGAGAGCCCCATCAGCTCTGAGGCTTTGCCGTGTGCTCGGGGCATGCTGTTCCCACCCCGCCACATTGACTGCGACGGGCCTTGGTTCATGGAGGCCCCTCAGGGACAGTTGTTCTGTGGGTTTTTTTGCCCAAACCACTGCCCGTTGAGCGCTGTGTGATATTTCCACCCGTTCTGCGGTGTGGAATTCCACACCTGGGAGGAGTCCCTTCTGTGGGTCACGTAGGGACACCTTCACTGTGGGGACCCGTTCTGCATTGCCCACGCATCTCGGGGGGGAAGCTGCTCACGTGAAGCAGCTCTTGGTGTCGTCCCAGGCTGGAACCACAGGTGTCTTGTTTCTCTGCAGGTCTGATGCCAGCTTGTATTGTGATGATGTTGACATTAGGTTCAGTAAAACGATGAATTCCTGCAAGGTCCTGCAGATCCGCTATGCCAGCGTGGAACGGCTCCTGGAGAGGCTGACGGACCTGCGCTTCCTGAGCATCGACTTTCTGAACACGTTCCTGCATTCCTACCGCGTCTTCACCACCGCCCTCGTCGTCCTCGACAAGCTCATCACCATCTACAAGAAGCCCATCAGCGCCATCCCCGCGCGGTGAGGCCCCGCAGCACCCGGGCATCTCCTGCCCTGCTGACCCGGCCGGCTCCAGAGGGACTGGGAGGGCTTGGGGGTGGCTGAGGCATTGCTCCCCCGGCCCTTCGAGTCAGTC
Source organism: Baryphthengus martii (assembly GCA_013396935.1). NCBI lineage: Eukaryota > Metazoa > Chordata > Aves > Coraciiformes > Momotidae > Baryphthengus > Baryphthengus martii. The sequence goes on from VWZK01003190.1 coordinate 74,276, forward strand.
CTCTGCTCTCCAGGCCTGCTTGGCCTTGGTGCCACCACAGGGCTATTTCATCCGGTCTCTGAGAGTTGTTGTACCCACAAACTGGGGAAGCAGGTCATGGAATCTTGAATGGTTTGGGTGGGAAGGGACCTTCCAAGCTCATCTGCAACTCCAGCAGGTTGCTCAGAGCCCCATCCAACCTCCCCTGCAATGGGGCCAGGGATGGGTCAGTCGCCACCTCTCAGGGCAACCTGGGCCAGGCTCTCACCACCCTCAGCATCAAAAATAAATAAAGCTGAGCTCTGTGAGTGTCGCTGCCTCTGGGAAGGCCAAGCGGTGGGAATGGGGTGACAGGGGCTCGCAGCACCTGTGCTGTTCCCAGGAGGGATGTCCTGGAGACCCAGCGCTGTTGGAGCTGCTGGTGGGGATCTCCACGACTTCTCAGGCGGAGTAAGTGCGAGTTCAGCATTTCCCTGTCTCTCCACCAAGGTCCCTGGAGCTCCTGTTTGCGAACAGCCAGAACAACAAGCTGCTCTACGGCGAGCCCCCCAAATCCCCCCGAGCCAACCGCAAGTTCTCCTCACCTCCCCCCCTCTCCATCACCAAGTCCTCATCCCCTAGCCGGAGGAGGAAGCTCTCCCTCAACATCCCCATCATCACGGGAGGGAAGGCGCTCGACCTGGCTGCCCTGAGCTGCTCCTCCAACGGCTACGCCAGCATGTACTCCTCCATGGCTCCCTTCAGCAAGACCACCCTGGACATCAACAAACTCTACGTGTCCAGTAACTACCCCAATAAAATCCCTGATGAAGGAGAAGCAGCCTCAGAAAAGCAGGAGGAGTCGCTGCCGAGCAAGCAAAGTGAGTCGCTGGGGGCTGGCAGGTGGGTAGGCTCCAGCTCAGGGAGGGGACACGGTTTTGGTGGGACCTTTCAGCTCCTGGAGTCCCAGCGTTGCCCCATCCCTGCCAGGGCACCACTAAGCCCTGTCCCTCAGCACCACAGCTCCACGCCTTGGAAACCCCTCCAGGGAGCAGGGGGACTCCAGCCCTGCCCTGGGCAGCCTGGGACAGGCCTGGACAGCCCTGCAGGGGAAGAAATTGTTCCTCAGCTTCAACCTCAACCTCCCCTGCGGCAGCTTGAGGCTGATTCCTCTCATCCCATCGATTTGGGACAAGAGATTGCACTCCCCACCTCTCCCCAACTACCTGTCAGGGAGTTGTGGAGAGCCAGAAGGTCTCCCCTGAGCCTCCTTTGCTCCAGACTGAACCAGCCCAGCTCCCTCAGCCGCTCCTCCCCACACTCCTGCTCCAGACCCTTCCCCAGCTCCGTTGCCCTTCTCTGGCCACGCTCCAGCCCCTCCAGGTCCTTCTAGGAGGGAAGGACCCAAAACTGACCCCAGGATTCAAGGAACAACCTACCCTGTGCTGAGTACAGAGGGACAAGTTGCAATAACAAAAGAAAAAAGTATCTAAAAAAAAACCCGCTGCAAAAAAAACCACCTGAGTAACTGCCAGCCTCTGTCCTTTCTCTGGACATGGTCTCTGTGCTCAGCTATAACAATTCAGATTTTTGGAAAATCTGCAAGAGCTAAAGCATGGCTGTAACGTTCCCATGCCCAGTGGGGATGGTAACTGAATTCCTGTTTCCCGCAGGCTCTGAGGTGTCTGTCAGGGAAGAGTCGGACACGGATCCCAATCAGAGCGACGAAGCAGAAACCGAAACTTCCCCGACAAAATCTCCGACGACTCCCAAGTCCATCAAGTGCAAAAATTCATCAGGTAACAAGCGATCCCAGACCTGTCCTGCCCTTGATCCTGGCCCTCCAGAGCTGCTGAAGGTGCAGGTGCAGCGCTGATGGAGATGTCAGAAGCAGCAGGACTTTACTCCTCGTTTTCCTGCAAGGAGACGGGAAAATGCCAAACTTTCCGTCCCGTGTCACAGAGCTGGTCTCTGGTGCGTGTCTTCCTGGGTCTTGTCACCCCTTCCTCCCATCTTGGGACTGATCTGGTCCTTTAGGAGCGCTTGAGATGTGAGCTGCTCCAGACGTGAGCCTGGACTGGCATCAGGCACAGATTTCCGTGCCCAAGTCTCCCTTGTAGCCACCTCAACACCTCCTTGTTACACCCTCTTGACTTTAATTCCGTGCTGGGTAAATTCTTCTGGCGCAGTGGCACCCGGAGCCGCCCATCTCCATTGCCCCAGCTGGCTGGAATCCAGCTCTCCGTGGGGAGCAGCCCCACATTCACCACCTGCACCCACCACTCCCATGAGTTCCGTTCCAGCTGTTTCCTGAGCCCGGGGGGCTGCCCGTGCGCTGGGGGCCTGGGGCTGTGTCAGTGGCTGGTGTGGTGTTGACTTTCTTCTCCCTCCCCGACCCAGATTTCTCCTTGTTTTCGTACAACAACGGCGTGGTCATGACGTCCTGCCGGGAGCTTGACAGTACCCGCAGTGCCCTCTCCGCCGCCTCCGCCTTTGCCATCGCCACGGCGGGAGCCAACGAGGGCACCCCCACCAAGGAGAAGTACCGCAGGATGTCCCTTGCCAGCGCAGGTACCCGGCCCCGGGGACATGTTTTAGGGGGACTTGTTTCTACCAGACTCATCTGGGTCACCCTCGGCTGGGAGATGACCCTGGCTGGGGGGGCCTGGAGCACCCACGGCTCAACACTCGCCCAGTGAGGGTGGTGGGCATGGGGACCCACCCGGCGCTTGCGCTGAAGAAGGAGGGAGGACGGGGCTGCTGAAGCTCCGTGTGAGCGACGCCCATGGGCGCCGGAGCTCCGCTAAGGCCTCCCTGGCAGTTTCAGGATTTCCAACGGACCAGCGGAACGGAGACAAGGAGTTCGTGATCCGGAGAGCGGCCACCAACCGAGTCCTCAACGTGCTGCGGCACTGGGTCTCCAAACACTCGCAGGTGGGCGCCAGGGAAGCATGAGCCGGATTGGGCACCAGGCGCTGCGGCTGGAAACACAACTTAGTGCTTTTTGTTTTAATGAAGCAAATGAGCAGGTGGAGGAGAGGAGGTGAAAGCTGTGAAGTTTGATAGGGGGAGAAACTTCTTTGGTGGGAGGGTGTTGGAGCCTGGCCCAGGCTGCCCAGAGAGCTTGGGGAGTCTCCTTGTCCAGAGAGATTCCAGAGGCACCTGGACCCTGCGCTGCTGGGCCCCCTGCTCTGGGTGATCCTGCTGGAGCAGGGGGGTGGCACCAGAGGAGCTCCAGAGGGCCCTTCCCACCCCCACCATGCTGGGATTCTGGGGTTCTGTGAAGCTGGGAGCCCTGGTGCAGAGCTGGGGACTCGGTGTTGGGCTAGGGGAGAGCTAGAATCCACAGTCCTACCCCTGGCTGGGCTCAGGGGTAGCAGAGTAGCTGGGTCTGATTCCTCCTGGGGGTTTCAAGCTGTAGTTGGGATTAGGAAACCACATGGCTTTCCTTTCTGTCCCTCTCCACCTCTGCCACTGGTCGCTGGGGCACCGGGTGTGGTGCCGTACTGGTTGGCGCTGGGAAGCCCCCGCACCTCTCCCGTGCTGGAGGATGCCAGTGCGATGGGTACAGAATGAACCTGGCGCCTTCCTGGCCAGTTCCCATTTGCTGGGTGCTGTGGGACAGGATGTCACTGGGAGAGGTGGCCTCGACTGAGCAGCCACCTGCCCTGGCACTGCAGGGCTGTGGGTCCTGGCCGGGTTAGGATGGGCAGGGAGCGGAGCTGCCAGGAATCGTCGCTCCTCACGTTCTGGGGCATTGATGTTGCACTTGGCAGGACTTCGAAACCAATGAGGAGCTGAAGTTCCGAGTGATCAGCTTCCTGGAGGAGGTTATTCATGACCCCGAGCTCCTGACCCAGGAGAGGAAAGCAGCCGCCAACATCATCAGGTGAAAGATCACGGGTGGGGAGCTGCTTTTCCCGGATGCTGATCCCGGCTCTGGGCAGCTGCTCTTGGACAGAGCCGGCACCAGGTCCCCAGAGGCGGCTGTGCCCTGGGGCTCAGGCAGTGCTGGGGAGAGGCATGGATGGTCCTGGCTGCATCCAGTTCCTTAAAGCATCGGGACCTGGTCCGGGGTACGGATGAGGTGTGACCCCCTGCCTCATGCTGGCACACATGTGGGACCTGGTGAGCATGTGGCCGTGTCCGGCTGTGGGACAGCACCGAGGTGTGGGACCCAGTGAGCACGTGGCTGTGTCAGGCTCTGGGATGGCACTGAGGTGGCTCTGGCCACCCAAGTGCATGCCCGTGGCCTAGGCAGACATGTCCTGCTGCCTGAGTGATGCCTGTGGGGCCAGCTCTGGCCTTGACTAAGGAGGTTTTTTTCTCTTTCTAATGAGAAATGGGACTTAGAAGCATTTTTACGTGCGTGGCCTGTTTAATCTGTGAGAAGCCACCGAGCGGTGCTGTGGGTCTGGGGCTTTCCCAGCCAGAGTAACGCCGTCGTCTGTGCCACAGGACCCTGACGCAGGAGGATCCAGGAGACAATCAGATAACCCTGGAGGAGGTCGTACAGATGGTAAATTCCCTTCCCCTTTGTCACTCCGCCTGGTAGGTCGGTGTGGTGGGAGGGGAACAGCCAAAGATCCCCACGCTCCGCTCTGGCACACCTGGCTTGGTGGAGAGCAGCTCTCTGAACCCGGCTACAAAGCAGGAAAGGGTTTTCCAGGGCCAGCTGTGAGCACAGCTGGATCTGTGAGGGGTAGAGGCAGCGCTCACCCAGCCCACTGGCCACGTTCCCCTCCCGCGCCGTCGGCAGGGCGGTTGGTGTGGGCACGGAGACGTCCCTGCCCGCTGCTGCCGGTGCCTGCTCCAGGGATGCAGGAGAACCTCAGGGGTTTCCACTGTGTCCTCTGTGTCCCCAAAGCGTCCCCACGCTGCTGAGCACTGGTTCCCAGTGCCAGCCCCACTGGTAGTGGTACAGCTCTGCTGGAAGCGGAGGCCTGGGAGCGTGCGACAGATTTGAAGCTGCTGGGGTGGCTGCTGCATGTTTGCCACCTCCCTGCATTAAAAAAATACCCAAAGTCCACTCCCAGAAAAGCTCGAGAGCCACTTTACCTTGGCCTGGTGCTCCCGAAACAATAGCAGCTCTGTCCCCGGGGCCTCTTGGTGGTTTTTGGAGTGACTGAGTCCTCCTGGGGATTTCTGGATATGCCCTTGGGAGAAGAGAAAAGAAACCGGAGGGTTTCGACTCCCCCTCCATCTGAGCAGCTGAACCAGCAGGGGAAGGCACTGACCCACGATCAGAGGCGCGGTGGCGAGGTGAGGGAGCCCTGGATTTTGGGGTGCACTGGGGTGACTGGAGTTGTGGGCTCCCCAACCTCTCCTCGTGAGCTGGGGGTGTGCACTGTGCCGTGGGCCGAGCCTTCAGAGCTGTTCCGCCTGGTGCTGGTGGCACCGGTGCCGTTTGCCCACGTAGACAGCGTTTGCTGCCAGCAAATGGGCACAGACTGGCAGGGTGGGAGCCCTCAGCCTGCACCCCCCAGGGTGCACGCACCCACCCACCCCCCACAGCCTCTCCACGGGCCCTTGAGCAGCTGGTGTTTGCTGATGGTGTTTGCTCCTCCAGAGCCACTTTTGCAACCCCCTTCCTGAGGCCAGGAGAGGATTTGGCAACCGGGCTGTTAACTCGTGGCAGCCGGGACGGCTCCAGGGGTGGCTCCTGGGGTGGCCCATGGGTGCTGGGAGCCATCCTGCTTTCCCAACCCCCTGTGACACCTCTTCTCAGGCAGAAGCAGTGCCTGGGAGCAGGGGACTCAGCTGCCCCACGGCACATCCTGCACCCCCGGCCACCCCGCAGCCTGGTCCCCTTGGACAGGAGAGATGCTGCTGGTTCCCAAGGGGAGGGATGGTGTGGCAGAATTTTAGACAGTTCCCCACTGGAGAGCTGTCAAATCATACAGTCTCAGACTGGTTTGGGTGGGAAGGGACTTCCAAGCTCATCTGGTGCCACCCCCCTGCAGGGAGCAGGGACATCTGCAACTGGAGCAGGTTGCTCAGAGCCCCATCCAACCTCCCCTGCAATGGGGCCAGGGATGGGGCAGCCACCACCTCTTGGGGCAGCCTGGGCCAGGCTCTCACCACCCTCAGCAACAACAATTTCTCCCCTCTCTCCAGGGGATGATGTTCCTGTTCTTTTACTTTTCTGGACATAAGGAGAAACTTCTTTGGTGGGAGGGGGTTGGAGCCTGGCCCAGGCTGCCCAGAGAGCTTGGGGAGTCTCCTTCTCTGGAGAGATTCCAAACCTGCCTGGACAATGAGATGCTGCCCCTCCTGCTCTGGGTGACCCTGCTGAGGCAGCAGGGTGGGCACCAGAGGCATTCCAGAGGGATCTTCCTTCCCAATCCATGCTGGGATTCTGGGATGTCTTGGAAGAGCTGTCCCTAGCAGCAGCAGGGTCCAGGGGCCTCCGTTCCGTAGCTGGCACCTCATTACTGACGCAGAGAAGCTGAGCTAATGTGGTGCCTGGACACGGGCAGGGCTGGTACCACAATTAAAACCACGGGGTTTTCTGGGCTGTGTGACTCCAGCCCTTCCCAGCGCCAGGGGGATATGGGGCCTCGGGACCCTTGGAGCAGTGTGTCACCGCACATGCCGGCCCAGGTGGGAAAAGCCCTTGGGGTGGGGAGTCTGACTTTGGCTTTGGTTTTATGAGCATGAAATGTCAAAGTTCTTACTCCGCCCTGAACACTGAGCCCCCACCGCTGCCTTTGTTGCTCAGGCTGAGGGAGTCAAAGCAGAACCTTTTGAAAACCACTCGGCCCTGGAAATCGCCGAACAGCTGACGCTGCTGGATCACCTGGTCTTCAAGAAGATCCCGTACGAGTGAGTGGTCCCCACGAGTGAGGATGGGCTGTTCCAATTGCCCAGGGCTCCCCTGTGGCCACCAGCCTGATCTGGGTTGAATCTGAGGGGGTTCAAAGCCTTCCTGGCTGCCGCTTGATTTGCAAGTAGCCCAGATCCTGGCCTGACCCTGTGGTTTATCTGCTGGATTCCCCCAGGGTGACCTGCTCGGGGAGAGCCTCCCATGTCCATCGCACTTTCAAGTGCATCTGTATGGTCGCTTTCCAGCAGCGTGGGGAGAAAGGCCTGTGTGGGTGTGGTGGAGCTTGCAGGGCTTGGGGCATTGCAGAAAACAGGGAAATAAATGTTTACCTGACCACTGTTGTTTGCAGAGAGTTCTTCGGGCAAGGCTGGATGAAGCTTGAGAAGAATGAAAGGACTCCTTACATCATGAAGAACACGAAACACTTCAATGATGTAAGTGCAGCCACAGCGGGTAATGGGGAGAGAGGCAAAGATCAGAGAATCCCAGACTGGTTTGGGTGGGAAGGGACCTTCCAAGGTCATCTGGTGCCACCTCCCTGCAGGGAGCAGGGACATCTGCAACTAGAGCAGGTTGCTCAGAGCCTCATCCAACCTCCCCTGCAATGGGGCCAGGGATGGGGCAGCGACCACCCCTTTGGGCAACCTGGGCCAGGCTCTCACCACCCTCAGCAGCAACAATTTCTCCCTTCTCTCCAGTCTAAGTCTTCCCTCTCTTACTTTAGATGAGGCAGAGCAGGAAACCTGCCTCCAGTTTTAGCCAGGGACTGCGATGTATGAGGTTTATCTGCCCCCATCCGTGCTCCATGAATGTTACATGCCTTGGGAACCTGTTGCAGGTGGAGCATCTCCTGGTGCAGTTGCTCCTCCTGAGGCTGTGGCAGAGAAGGGAAATCTTTTTACAAAATATAATAAGGATGGAAGGTCACTCCAAACCCTGGCACCGCTCCAGGCTGGGGCAGAACGGCTGGAAAGTGGCCGGCTGGAAAGGCCCTGAGGGGGTTGGTCGTCAGGCAGCTGGAGATGAGCCAGGGAGTGCCCAGGGGGCCAAGAAGCCCCCAGCATCCTGGCTGGGTCAGCACTGGGGGGGCAGCAGGGCCAGGGCAGGGATCATTGTCTAGGCCTAGCCCAGGCTGCCCAGGGCAGGGCTGGAGTCCCCCTGCTCCCTGGAGGGGTTTCCAAGGCGTGGAGCTGTGGTGCTGAGGGACAGGGCTCAGTGGGGCCCTGGCAGGGATGGGGCAGCGCTGAGACTCCAGGATCCTAAAGGTCTCTTCCAACCCAAACAATTCTACGATTCTGTTTTAAGGGAGGGGTGCATTGTCCAAAGTCCTAACACGTGGGTTGGGACTGTTGTCTCCCCAAAGGTCAGTAACTTGATAGCCTCGGAGATCCTCCGGAACGAGGAGATCAACACGCGGGTGAGCGCCATCGAGAAGTGGGTGGCGGTGGCGGACATCTGCCGGTGCCTGCACAACTACAACGCGGTGCTGGAGATCACCTCCTCTCTCAACCGCAGTGCCATCTTCCGCCTGAAGAAAACCTGGCTCAAGGTCTCCAAGCAGGTAGGGCGGTGGTGCTGACCCTCTTCTCGTGGGAGGAGGGGAAGGAAACAAGGGCAGGTTGGATGGGGCTCTGAGCAACCTGCTCCAGTTGCAGATGTCCCTGCTCCCTGCAGGGGGGTTGCACCAGATGGGCTCTGAAGGTCCCTTCCCAACCTAAACCATTCCATGATTCTATGATTACGTGTTGAAGGAACTTGGCTTTCTCAGCTGCCCTGGACATACCTGTGAGGGTGTCCTGCTGCCGGACAAGGGTGACATGCCCTGGTGGGATGGGAATGACTTTCCAGCTCTTTACCTGCCCCAGCCGCAGGGATGGGGGCTCCTTTCAGAGCCTTCTCTGGGTGACATTTTGGGTTCCTTGCAGACCAAGGCTCTGATCGACAAGCTCCAGAAGCTGGTGTCCTCGGAGGGCCGGTTCAAGAATCTGCGGGAAGCACTGAAAAAGTGAGTGAATGACAGTCCTCCTCCTGCGGCCGCTGCTGGCGAGGGGCTGCTGGTGGCAGTGCCCCAGTGCCAGGGATCCTGGATCCCACCCCGGCTCCTGCTCTGCTCTGGTTTTAAACCCCAAAGTGCCCCCTGTTTAGCTCTGGTTTCCCACCAGCCACTGCAGGTCCCTCCAGACAGCATGGACCTCACTGACAGCACTGAGAGGGGTCCCAATTCAGAGATTTTATTTATTTCTTATTTTCTTATTGGTCTCCTATTTCCATACTGGTTTCCTATCTTCTTGTTGGTTTCCTGTTTCCTTATCGATTTCTTATTTCCTTATTGGTTTCCTCTTTTCTTATTTCTTCCTTACTTTCTTATTGTTTTTTAATTTCCTTATTAGTTTCTTATTTGTTACCTATATTCTTGTTGGTTTCTTATTTTCTTGTTGATTTCCTGCTTTTTTATTTCCTTATTTATTATTTTCTTATCGGTTTCCTGTTTCCTTATTTCTTCTTTATTTTGTTATTGATTTTTTTATTTCCTTATTAGTTTCTTATTTGTTTCCTATCTTCTCATTTGCTTTGTATTTTCTTACTTGTTTCTGGTTTGCTCCCGAAGTTGTGACCCTCCGTGCGTCCCCTACCTGGGAATGTACCTGACGGACCTGGCCTTCATCGAGGAGGGGACCCCCAATTACACGGAGGACGGGCTGGTGAACTTCTCCAAGATGAGGATGGTGGGTGTCCCGGCCCCGCAGTGGCGCAGGGAGGGGCGGCAGGATGGAGCTGAGAGGGGGCCTGGTGAGGGATGTGTCTGAAGGAACGGAAAAGCCCTTTGCACGGTGCTGTGGGTGAGGGATGCGGGTGGAGCTCACTCCAGCGGTGGGTTGTGCTGGAACCAGCTCCTGTGCTTTGGTCTCCTCACAGATTTCACACATCATAAGAGAGATCCGCCAGTTCCAGCAAACCTCCTACAAGATCGAGCACCAGCCTAAGGTACGGCCTTGTCCTGAGAGCCACGTGCTCCCTCTCGCAGTCAGACTCACCCAGGTTGGGAGAGACCTTTTAGCTCCTGGAGTCCCAGCGCTGCCCCATCCCTGCCAGGGCACCACTGAGCCCTGTCCCTCAGCACCACAGCTCCACGCCTTGGAAACCCCTCCAGGGATCAGGGGGACTCCAGCCCTGCCCTGGGCAGCCTGGCACAGGCCTGGACCACCCTGAAGGGGGTTGGAGAAATTGTTCCTCAGCTCCAACCTAAACCTCCCCTGGGGAAACTGGAGGCCGCTTTCTCTTGTCCTGTCCCTTGTTCCTTGGGATCAGAGCTCGACCCCTCCTGGCTCCAATCTCCTGAATGTCAGGGAGTTGTGGAGAGCCAGAAGGTCTCCCCTGAGCCTCCTTTGCTCCAGGCTGAACAAGCCCAGCTCCCTCAGCCGCTCCTCACCACACTCCTGCTCCAGACCCTTCCCCAGCTTCGTTGCTCTTCTCTGCCCATGCTCCAGCCCCTCCAGGTCCTTATGGGAGTGAGGGGATCTCCAGGCTCTGATTTTATCCTCTGCAGGACTGGGCAGCCTCAGCCCTCCCTCCACACTGCCCAGGGCTGGGTTCATGCCACAGCCTTTTTCCAGGTGGAAACCCCAGGCATGGTGCTTTGCCCTGGCTCAGGCCGCCTGCAGGCCCTAACAAGGGCAAAAAGTAATTTGGGGAAAATCTGCCGGAAATTGTGAGCAGATTTTCTGCTAGAACCAAAGCAAATGTCCTGCCCCATCAGCAGCAAGAGCATCATTCCACCTGACACGGTGCTTTAATTATCAGCATTACGTGTTCTCGACAGGCGAGAACTTTCTGGTTGATAAAATAGCACCAGGGAGGAAAAATGAGCGAGAAAACCGGGATGGCAGCCAAGGACTAGGCGAGACCTGGGATGAGCTAAGGACGTGCGGTGCCCGTATTGGCTGGCAGGAGCGGCAGGCACTTCTCTGCCGCCCGGTTGCCGCCCTGGCCTTTATCATTTCCTAGTTTTGGTGTTTATGGTGGGATGCAGCTGGGCCGGGGCCTCCTCGCTGACGGCTCGGCCTCTCCCCGCCCAGGTGACGCAGTACCTGCTGGACCAGTCGTTTGTGATGGACGAAGAAACCCTTTATGAGGCTTCTCTGCGAATAGAGCCCAAACTGCCTTCCTGAGGGCGGCGCGGCGGCCGGCGGCTGCTGGTGTACATGCGCTCTATACCATACTGTATATACCTGTTCCTTTCTGTTGGACGCCCTGGAGTGACTTCCACATATGTGCTTCTCCAAGCCAACCGCCCTCCTCGCCCTTAGGCCGCACTAGACCTCGTGTAGGATTTCCCGCATCGTTTTAAGGTTTCACGCATCAACACTTTGCTGGAGTCCCGTTTTTGGGTTTTTGTTTGTTTTGTTTTGGGTTTTTTTTCCTGTTTTGTTTTTTTTTTCAATGATGTTATTTTCGTTCTTTGTTCTTCTCGAGGGGGCGGGTGGGCAGGTGGGTGGGGGGATCTGTGTGTTCCCACGGGGCTCAGCACGGAGCAGCTCCTGCTCGGACAGGACCGGCAGCGGCATCCTGGGGCCAGCTCCGTGAGGCGGGGGATGAGAACACGCTGAAGCTCATCCCTCCGTGCCAAGTCGCCCGCTCTCGGTGGTCGTCGCCAGAGGCGGGGGGCTCTC
>VWZK01003190.1:86600-115852 GCA_013396935.1 Baryphthengus martii
GGTCCCGGGACGCGGCTGAGCCGCTCTGCCCCCGCAGAACGACCGGCGGTACGGCCCCGACGAGTATCCCCGCAGGCTGCGCATCTTCCTGGGCAACAAGCGGCGGATCGAGGAGCACAACGCCGGCAACCGCAGCTTCCAGAGTAGGAGCCCCTTCCCCGGGCCCTGGCTCGCAGCTCTGACCCGGAGCGAGCTAAACCTCCCCCTCTCCTCCCGCTTCTAGTGAGCCTCAACCAGTTCTCCGACCTGACCTTCGCAGAGTTTAAGAAGCTGTATCTGTGGCGCGAGCCCCAGGTGAGCGGTGGGAGCGTGGAGTGGGCAGGGAGCAGGGGGCTGCGGGACGGAGGAGCCGGAGCCACGTGTGGGTCAGCGCTCTGTGGCTGGGCTGCCCGAAACCCGCAGTGCTCAGAGCAGTGGCCTCCCCCTGGAGTCTGGGTAAGAGCGAGGGGAAATCCTCATCCTCTGCCCCCTCATCCCAACCCCCCCCATCCCTTGCCCTCCCAGCTTGCAGCTGTCTCTGCCTCTTGCCCGTGGCTCCAGCCAAAGTGTCGCTTCTGCTTTCAGTTTTGCAAGTCAATCTATACTGTTGTGTGTAGATCTAAGGCCTGATCACAGAATCAGAGTCATAGAATCACAGAATGGTTTGGGTTGGAAGAGACTTTTCAGCTCATTGAGTCCAAGTGTCGCCCTGTCCCTGCCAGGGCACCACTGAGCCCTGTCCCTCAGCACCACAGCTCCACGCCTTGGAAACCCCTCCAGGGATCAGGGGGACTCCAGCCCTGCCCTGGGCAGCCTGGCACAGGCCTGGACAACCCTGCAGGGGAAGAAACTGTTCCTCAGCTCCAACCTCAACCTCCCCTGGGGAAAACTTGAGGCTGGTTCTTCCTGTCCTGTCACTTATCCCAGCTGTTTGAGCAGTGAGGAGCTCCCTGAGCAGCTCAAGCTCTGCGGCCAAGGGCACAGGCTGGCAGTGCCCATTTGGGCCTCCGGGGCTGGTGACAATTCCCGCTCCCCTGCCCAGGGGAGGGCAGCCATCCATGGTCCACTATTCCCAGCATGGGAACTTGCCACAGCCCGCCCTCCTCATTTGCAGAACTGCTCGGCCACGAAGGGGAGCTTCCTGCGCAGCGCGGGGCCGCGGCCCGACTCTATCGACTGGAGGAAGGAGGGGAATTACGTGACGCCCGTGAAAAATCAGGTGTGGAGCCCGCGTCATCGGCAACGCCCCGGGAGAGGGGCTGACCGCTGCGGGCCGGCAGTGCCCTGGATGGGGAGTGCTGGGGGGTGTCGAGGCTCCCCCAGGGTCGCCCTGTGACTGGCGTGGGCTGGGGCCGAAGGCCAGCCGCTGGCAGAAGGTGGAATCGCTGCGTTCCTGGCATGTCCTTCTGCCCCAGCCCTGCGAGGTGTGTGGGGAAGGCCGGTGACCCCGTGGCACATGATGGAGCAGCTCTTCTCCGTTTCGCAATGCAGGGCCCCTGTGGGAGCTGCTGGACCTTTTCCACCACGGGCTGTTTGGAGTCGGCCATCGCCATTGCCACCGGAAAGCTCCTCTCTCTGGTAAGAGGTTTTCCTTTCCCGTGCGCTGACGGCGAGTCCTGGCCCCGGTCACCGCCGGGGCCCAAGACTGACCCCAGGATTTGAGGGGCAGCCTCCTCAGTGCCCAGTCCAGGGGGATGATCCCTGCCCTGGCCCTGCTGCCCCCCCAGTGCTGACCCAGCCAGGGTGCTGGTGGCTTCTTGGCCCCCTGGGCACTCTCGGGCTCACCTCCAGCTGCCTGGCGACCAAATTCCCCAGGGCCTTTCCCGCCGGGCACTTTCCAGCCGCTCTGCCCCAGCCTGGAGCGGTGCTGGGGGTTGGGGTGACCCAAGGGCAGGACCCGGCCCTGGGACTGGGAGACCCTCATCCCACTATTTTGGAGCAGGACAAAAGCAGAGGGGCTGGAGGCTGGTGAGATCTGCCCTGCTCAGCTGGAGCCGTGTCTCATGCAAACAGCTTCGCACAAGCAGCGCCGTGTCGGGCCGTTTATTTTTAAGCTCCCAGAGAACTTATGTTCTGGCAGAACTAGACAGGCAGTCGCCGCTTCCATGACTTAGCAGAGTAGCCCAGGGTTGGGTCTGAGGGTTAAAAACAAACGTGACCTTTGAGCGGGATCTCGGCCAGCACCGGGGTGGTGTCCTGGCTGGAGAAATGTCTCGGAGCCGGGATGTGGAGTTGTTCAGGGTGATTCCCACCCGGGATCACGGCAGCACTGCACGGTGCCCCTGCCCCGGCTGTGTTCCGTGTCGCTTGTTCTGAAGGCGGATGTTGAGCACAGGCTGACTCAAAACACTTCTCTGCAGGCGGAACAACAGTTAGTTGACTGTGCCCAGGCTTTCAACAACCACGGCTGCAGTGGGTAAGTCAAAGTGGCGAAGCCTGGAAACAAGAGTATCTCGTGTTCCATGGTGATCTATCGTTAGGATCCTTCTGGATCTTGGAATGGTTTTGGTTTCCCCTTAGTTGAGACGTGTCAGTTTGGGGTTTGGTTATTTTAATTTCACCCTCAGGAGAGGTCAGAACGTTTCACCAAACGTCCAGTGTTTCCTCACCTCCGTTGTTCCTCCTGTTTATTAGTTTTTTCCTGTGATGTTTGTTTGTTCCGGTGCCTTCTGACATCGTGGTCACGGGTGCTTCGTAGCTGGGCTTTGGCACACACCGGGAGAGTGAGGGGAGTTCTGTCTTGCTCCTCTGACAGTTCACGTGCTCCTCATGGTGCTTTACCCACAGAAACCTCAGCTTCCCCTTTGCTAGATTCCTGCTGGCCCTGCACAGGGGGCAGAAAGTAAAACTTTCTGAAATGTTCTGTTTCCTGTCAGAGAAGCGTCCCTGGGGAGCGCTTGGAGAGCTGAGCAAAACCACGCCGGGGGGACTTTTATTTTTCTTGTGACTCTACTTTAGCCCATTCCTTGTGAGCATGCCCTAGTCCTTTCCTCCTCTCCGTGACATGCACTCCCTTAAAGTGGCCAGGGCAGGGAACAACCTCCTGGGTTCCAGTTGGTGCCCAGTGCCCCTTGTCCTGGCGCTGGGCACCCCTGAGCAGAGTCTGGCCCCAGCCTCTTGCCCCCTGGGGGCCCTTGAGCTCTTGCTCAGCCTTGCTCAGCTCCCCTCTGGGGCTGCTCTTCTGCAGCTGAACAGCCCCAGGGCTCTCAGCCTTTCCTGGCCACACAGATGCTCCAGGCCCCTCAGCAGCTTCCCAGCCTCCACTGGACTCTTTCCAGTAGCTCCTGGTCTGTCTTGAACTGGGGAGCCCAGCACTGGCCCCAAGCCTCCAGAGGTGGCCTCTGTGGGTCAGAGCAGAGGGTCAGAAGAACCTCCCTCGCCCTGCTTCCCACACTCTTCTCCATGTCCCATTGGCCTTCTTGGCCACAAGGGCCCATTGCTGGCTCACGGGCTGCTTGTTCTCCCCCAGGGATTAGGCACCCCTGGGAACGGGATCTTCCCGTGCCTGGGCAGGACCGTGCCCAGCAGCGAGGTGGGCTGAGCCCTGGATCCCGTACAGGGAGATGCTGCAGGAACAGGCTGGAGCCATTGGAGGCTCTGGGATACATTCTGTCCTTCCCTTTCCCCCCAGTTTGTGGGGAGGGAGAGGTTGGTGGCTTTGCTCCGCAGGAGCCGCAGCGTTCCCCTCCTCAGCGGCTCCCCAGCTCTGCTGTCTCGCAGGGGGCTGCCCAGCCAGGCCTTCGAGTACATCCTGTACAACCAGGGGCTCATGGGGGAGGACTCCTACCCGTACCGGGCCAAGGTACGTCCCATGCCACTCGGGTGCGATCCTGCGGCAGCAGACCCGGGCCCGGAGCGGGATCTGATGCCGGCTCCTTTCTCTCTCTCTGCACAGAACGGCACCTGCAAGTTCCAGCCAGAGAAGGCCATCGCCTTCGTGAAGGACGTGATCAATATCACGCAGGTGAGGTCCCTGGGGCTGCGCTGCCGAACGTCCGGCGTGGTCTCCCTGGGCCAGGCCTGATCCTGGGCCGGGGTCCGCAGCACGCGCTGCCGCTCGCTCGTTGTCAGGAGAGGAGCGAGTCGTGGCGTGCCGAGGACTCCCTCTTCTGACACCAGTGAGGTGCTCTCCTCAAATCACAGGGCTCTGCTGCCTTTCTGTGGCGGCAGCACCTCCAGACTGTAGGGAAGTCGTGGTTCTTGCGTTGCGGCACCAGCAGAAGGCCAGGGTTTGCCAGCCAGGCTGTGCCAGCCACGGGCCCTCAGGCACAAGAGGCCAGTGGTCTCCTGAGGGGCTTACAGAAGAGTGTGGGCAGCAGGTCAAGGGAGGTTTTCTTGCCCCTCTGCTCTGCCCCAGGGAAGCCACCTCTGGAGTGTTGGGTCCAGTGCTGGGCTTCCCAGCTCAAGGACAGGGAGCTGCTGGAGAGGGTCCAGCAAAGGGCAACAAAGATGATGAGGGGACCAGAACATCTCTCTGACGAGGAAAGGCTGAGGGAGTTGGGCTGTTTTAGTCTGGAGAAGAGAAGCCTGAGGGGGGATCTTATCAATTCTGATCAATACTGACAGGGTGGGGGGCAGCAGGATGGGACCAGTGTTTTCTGTGGTGCCCAGTGGTGAGACAAGAGGGAACAAACACAAACTTGAACCTAGGAAGATCCATCTAAACATGAGGAGGAACTTCTTTGCTGGGAAGGTGTTGGAGCCTGGCCCAGGCTGCCCAGAGAGCTTGGGGAGTCTCCTTCTCTGGAGAGATTCCAAAGGCGCCTGGACCCTGCGCTGCTGGGCCCCCTGCTCTGGGTGACCCTGCTGGAGCAGGGGGGTGGCACCAGATGAGCTTCAGAGGGCCCTTCCCACCCTCACCATGCTGGGATTTTGTGATTCCAAATTGCTCTGACCACTGGTCTGGGGATCCCAACTGGTCCCGGTGTAACCAGGTGGTGAGTGACCCTGGGATCCTCTTCCTGCAGTACGACGAGGATGGGATGGTGGAAGCTGTGGGGAAGCACAACCCGGTGAGCTTTGCCTTCGAGGTGACCAGTGACTTCATGCACTACAGGAAAGGAGTCTACTCAAAGTGAGTGTTCCCGGAGCTGGGAGGTGAGAGTGGGGGAAGGGGTTGGGGCTGGGATCACTGGTGTCCCCATTCCTCCCAGCTGTTGGCACAGGGACACTGGGCTGTGTTCTTGCATTTTCTTTTAAATAGAAAATGTAAGAAAACTGAGCTAGAGAATAGAAAAGAGAAATGAACTGAGCCTTGCCCAACTGCTGTCCCGGGGGGATGAGACCACAGCCCGGGGAAGAGGGAGCAGCCTGTTCGCACCCACTTTGCTGCTGGGAACCAGTCCAACCTGAAGACCAGGCTGCTTCGGAATGAAGCTCAGCAGCTTGGGAGATCCTTCTGTCCCCGTGGCAGTGCCTGGCCCAGGGCTGCTGTCTATGTCCGTGTGTCCGAGCGGTGTGGGGTGGCAGGGTCAGCCAGCAGCACTGGGGCAGGGATCATCCCCCTGGGCTGGGCACTGGGGGAGCCACCCCTGGAATCCCGAGGTCAGTTTTGGGCCCCTCCCTCCCAGAAGGAGCTGGAGGAGCTGGAGCGTGGCCAGGGGAGGGCAACGGAGCTGGGGAAGGGTCTGGTGACACTTTGTGGTCGGATTCCAGCTGGAGGAACACACTGAGGTGTCCTGTAGATTTACAGCCTACAGTGGATTTCGGGCGGAGCGTGTAGGGGTAGGGAGGCTCCAGGGCTTTCAGCTCATTCCCAGAGCAACGAGCAGCAGAGTCCAAAAAGTCCGTCTGCTGTGGGGATTTACTGAGCTTTTACTTCTCTGCACTTTGAGCACGTTTAAAACCAGGTGCCGTAGGGATGGGAGGTGGTCGCTCGTGCTGCCTGTTTGGTGTCACTGGAGGCACCTTTCAGCAGCTGCAGTTTAAAGTGGGAAATTCGTTGGAAAAAGGAGGAATTGTGCATTTAACCGAGGGGCTCGCTGTTCTGTGAGCACACTGTGGAGCACAGCCCCGGAACTCTGGGGCAGAACAAACCATTACTGGGATTCAGCTCCTGGCTTTCACTGGGAACGTTCCTTTGCTCCATTTTTCCCTCATAGGTCGCTCTTGCCTGGCAATGTGGACGTTGACTCTGACCCAGCTGCCGGGGCCTGGAAGCTCAGGGTGTCCCTGAGCTTTTCTGGCACTTGGGGTGCAACCAAGAATCCTGGCCGGTCCGTTAGGAATTCTCAGCTGGTTTTTCCCTGTGCTCAGTCCGTGTTGTTTGCCCCCGTCTCCGCAGCCCGCGCTGTGAGCACACCCCAGACAAGGTGAACCACGCCGTGCTCGCCGTCGGCTACGGGGAGGAAAACGGGACTCCCTACTGGATTGTGAAGAACTCCTGGGGCTCGCTGTGGGGCATGGATGGGTAAGGAGCTCCCAGCACCGCCGCCCCCACCCCTGTCTCCAGGAAAAGCGGAGTCACACGCATAGGATTCCACCCACCCCCATCAGCCTCTGGGTTTCCGAAGCTGAAATTCTGCAGTAGTTTGATGCTCTGAGAAGGGGCGGGAAAATCATCGCAGTGAAGACGTGGTTCTGCAAACCGGCCCCGGGGTGACGGGTTAGAGCGGATCGTTGGATCGACAGACCCTCCGGGGCTGGGCCGGCGCGGGCGGAGCGGCTGCTCCACGGCTCTCGCTGGGTGCCGGGAGCACCACGGCTCTGCCACGGTTACCTGGCCAGACGAGAGCAGGCTCTGGAGTTTTTGCTCCAGTGTCACCAGTATTTCCAGCTGCAAGTGAAATATTTTTGAGTCAGGTGCTAACGCTGCTGGTTTGTGCTGTAAGGGGGGTGGGTGAGGACTGGCAGGGACAGCTCCTCCTGACCGTGTCCCGGGGCTTTGCTCCTTGTGCTGGCATGAGAACGGAGCTTCTGCACAATGAGAGCAGGCACCACACAGGATCCCAGCGTGGGGGTTGGAAGGGCCCTCTGGAGCTCCTCTGGTGCCACCCCCCTGCTCCAGCAGGGTCACCCAGAGCAGGGGGCCCAGCAGTGCAGGGTCCAGGTGCCTTTGGAATCTCTCCGGAGAAGGAGACTCCCCAAGCTCTCTGGGCAGCCTGGGCCAGGCTCCAACCCCCTCCCACCAAAGAAGTTTCTCCTCCTGCTCCCAGGGAACCTCCTGGGTTGCAGTCAGTGCCCGGTGCCCCTTGTCCTGGCACTGGGCACCCCTGAGCAGAGTCTGGCCCCAGCCTCTTGCCTCCCGGGGGCCCTTGAGCTCTTGCTCAGCCTTGCTCAGCTCCCCTCTGGGGCTGCTCTTCTCCAGCTGAACAGCCCCAGGGCTCTCAGCCTTTCCAGGCCACACAGATGCTCCAGGCCCCTCAGCAGCTTCCCAGCCTCCCCTGCACTCTCTCCAGCAGCAACTGGTCTCTCTGGAGCCAGTATCTATGCTGCTGACTCCGCCGGAGGAGGGAACAGTCCCTCACAGACCTCTCTCTTTTCCAGGTACTTCCTCATAGAGCGAGGCAAGAACATGTGTGGTCTGGCTGCTTGTGCGTCATACCCGGTGCCTCGGGTGTGAGAGGCGAGCGGGGCTGGGAGAGTGAGGGGCAGATTCTGAACGAGCTCCCGAGCGCTGAAATCTGGGCAACGAGGACAAGGCGAAACACGTCGGCTGAAAGTCGTTCCCTGCAGGCGGATCCCTCGGCTTCCCGAGGGGCTTCGGAAGCCCCGCGTCTCCTCCCTGTGGCACGCTCCCTGCGCCCTTCACTCGCCCCGTCCCCCCAGCGGTAATGGCAGCGGGGGCTCCGCTGCCCCGGGGCAAACGCCCCAACCCCCTTCCCACAGGGGCCGCGTCCCAATCGCCAGATAATAACTTCTAGGGATTTTTAATTTTTCTCTGAAGGAGATTTGTCCTTTCTCTTGAGAAAGATGGATGCTGTGATTTTAAAGTCCTCTTTGCATTCATTTTTTTTTAGTATTTTTTGGTACTAAAAAAATAGGGTATTTTAATTCATAAGAAATAGGAGAAGAAATACATGATTTTCTTTTGTGAATCAATGAAGAAAGCGGGAAGTTCACTGCTGATACTTTGCAACGTGTAATGGTGAGAGGAGGCCCTGGCTCGGGACGGGGCGGCTGTTTTCTGTTATTTCTCCCTAAAACCGGCCACTGCCTGAATAAAGCTGACTCCTCCCTGCTGTTCTTGGTGGGTGCTCCCCAAGCATGTGCTGCGTCTCACTGGAGGGAGGTAAGGCACAGGATCGTTTTGGGTGGGAGACCTTTGAAGATCCTGGAGTCCAAGTGTTCCCCCATCCCTGCCAGGGCACCACTGAGCCCTGTCCCTCAGCACCACAGCTCCACGCCTTGGAAACCCCTCCAGGGATTAGGGGGACTCCAGCCCTGCTCTGGGCCACCTGGCACAGGCCTGGACAACCCTGGAGGAGGTTGAAGAAATTGTTCCTCAGCTCCAACCTAAACTTCCCCGGCCAGCGGCGTTAACTCCGTTTTCTGATCGTGACACAGGATCTGGCCGAGGGTGTCTGACGGCGGCACCGTCCCCCCTCCTGACCCGAACGTGCGCAGCGTTAAAGCCTCCACGGGGTTACGCCACTTTAATTAACCGCTTCGAAGCGCCCGGGGCAGGACGGCGGTGCTCGGGGGCTGCAGCCGCCNAACCTGGGCCAGGCTCTCACCACCCTCAGCACCAACAATTTCTCCCTTCTCTCCAGTCTGAATCTCCCTCTTTTAGTTTAACCCCATCCCCCCTTGTCCTGTCCCAACAGGCCCTGCTCCAAAGTCTGTCCCCATCTTTCTGACAAGCCCCTGGAAGCCCTGACAGGCCCCCAGAAGGTCTCCCTGGAGCCTTCTCTTCTCCAGGCTGCCCAAGCCCAACTCTCCCAGCCTGGCCTCCCAGCAGAGGGTTCCAGCCCTCCCAGCATTACTGGGGCTCCTCTGGCCCTGCTCCAACAGCTCCCTGTCTCTCCTGGGCTGAGGACTCCCGAGCTGGAGCCAGCCCTGCAGGGGGAGGGTCTCCCCAGAGCCCTGGGAGCAGAGAGGCAGGACCCCTCCCTGAGATGGAGGTGCCCAAAGGATTTTTGAATTGTATTTTTCTTCTTTAGACTAGCTTGTTACCTTTTCCTCTCTCTCCATGAAATGCATTTTAATATATTGGTGACACCTGCCTTATAAGAATTTGTTCTATGCCTTTCTAGGGGCTTCACCTTCAAGAAGCCCTCTGTGGCCACCACCCTGCCCAGGGAGCCTTGGGGCCTCCCCACTGCCTCTGCCTTAAGGGACAAGGACGTGAACACCTCCCTGGCTGCGCTCCCCTCGCCCCTCCCTGCCTTGAAGGACAGGAAAACACAAATCCAGGATTTCTTTCCAGCACCCACAGCCAGCTCCCAGGGCCGGGGCCTCCAGCCGGCCCCTGTGAGCCCAGCACTTCCCAGCTCTCAGGAGGTATCCAAAGGCCCCATGGGCTGTGGGAAGAAGAGTGTGAACGAGGGGCAGCGGGATGCTGCTGGCCCCGTCATCATCATCGAAGATGAGTGGGATGACATTGACGACTTCGATTTGTCGGGAATCGAGAAGAAGTACAGCCGGGCGCCGGTGCCGTCGCCCAGAGGGCAGCCAGCCTCCCGCCTGGCCTCCCAGAGGTCCAACCCCGGCCCAGACCCGCTCTCCCAGAGCTCTCCTGGCTCTGCCGGGACCGTGGGTGACGGTCACGGCGCTTCGGAGCGTGAGGGGAGCTCGGTGGCGGCCGGACGCCGACCCTCCCGGCAGCAGTCGCCGCTCTGCCACCAGGATGCAGCTCCCTGCGGCGGGAACGTGGCTGCGGGCGAGGATCGTTGGGAGAAGCTCCCTGTGGATGTCACTGTGGCTGAGGACAGGGAAGAGGCTCACCCAGGTGAGCGTTTGTTTCAGAGTAGATGAGAATCTGTCTGTGTTTGCTCACCGAGGGCTTGGGTTCCCGTGTGCCGGGGGGCGCTGCTCCCTGAGGAGCAGTCGTGGCGACGTGGGTTTGTTGGGGTGACCCTGGTTGGGCCGTGCAACTTTGGATCTTTGTTTGTGAAATGAGTTTATGGTACTGAATCATCCGATGCCAGACTGGATTGGGTGGGAAGGACCTTTCAAGCTCATCTCATCCAACCCCCCTGCAGGGAGCAGGGACATCTGGAACATTTTTGGGCATTTTTGAGCAGCGTCCTGTGAGGCTGCCCTTACACTGAACAGCAAAAGGATTTGTGAGCTGTAGTTTTCTTCTTAAAGTATCTTGTTACCTCCTTCCCTCTTTCAGTGTAATGAATTTTAATATATTAATGATATTGGCTTTTCTTAATAGGATTTATCTCATGTAAATTTACATTCTAATTCCAGCGTAGGGACTGTGCTGCTCGATGGCTCTCTGCTCTTTATAAGTTAGTATTTCATCTAACAGTAGCTTTCAATAAAATCCCTTGTAGGAGAATAGACCTCTGAAGCTTTTCTCTTCTCACAGAGCAAGGTCCCTGTAGAGAACCTGTAACTTTTCCCCTTAAAAGAGGGTTTGTGGGGTTTTATCTGTTTGCTTTTAATGGGGGAGGGAAAAAGAATTTCTTGTTGTCCTTTAAGAATCCCAGTAAGAATTTCTTTTTGTCCTTTAAAAGTCGGAAACCGTATTAAACACCCTTTTCGAAATCTGGCTGGTATTTTTTCCCCCTCTTTTCAGTGGCATTTTTGCCTCTACCAGAGCAAGTTTATGGAGTTATCCAACAATATTCCTGCGCTTCTTTCAGGTGCTGTTGGTGGAAGTGGTGAGAGACAGAAGGGAAGCGGCGAGGAGGAGGAGGAGGAGCAGGGCCCCCCGGCACTGGGTGAAGCCGAGAGGGAGCTGCTGGAAGAGGATGATTACCTGGATGTCATTCCCCCCTCCCCTGAAGAAGACCTGCCTTCCTTCTCACCTTCTGTGAAAAGCATCAGGTAGGAGAAAGTGTGTTGCTAAAACTGTTAAAAAATACCAAAAAACCCCGTGAAAGTAGCCCTGGTTCCAGCCCTGCAGGTTGTGACCGGTCCTTGCTCGCAGGTGAGCAGTTGGCAGTTTTCTTCTGAAGCACCTTAATTCCTATTATAAAAAATATATTTATGTATATTTATATATATATTTATAAAACATTAATTCCTATTGACGTTTTATAAATATATTTTTTATGGCTGGTGTTTAAGGTGGCTTCAGAAAAAACAGAGTTATTTTACTTTTTTTGTAGTGGGAGGGGAAAAGAAAAGTATTGAAGCAAGTCTCTAGATGCTGCCACGTAGGGTGAGGGAGAGTCCGCTCAGCTACGCGGATTTTACTGGGGTTTGCACAAATGAGTGTTTATTTTACATACATCTGAAATGCTGTTGTGCTACAAGATGAACTTCTTTTACGGAAATGCCTTAATTTGCAGATATCTTGATTTTAATGACTTCTTCTTTTGATGTTAGTACCATTGTCAAAGAATCTCCTACTGGTGGAAGATCCACGGCTGGCAGCGGCGAGTCCAGGCTGGGGAAGGTCCCCACGGGACAGCCTGTCACTCAGAGGGACCTTGGTGTGCAGGACTCAGGTACTGGAAACGCTTTGAATGGGCATTCCTTGGATTTTGGGGGTGGTTTAGATGGTCCCCCTGTGTCTCCTGTGTGACCTGAGGGCATTAGCCAGCAGTGACAATTAGGACAAGGACAATTAGCTTTGTCCTGACGGGAGCAAGGAGGCAGGAAACTGAGTCTCCTACGGGATTTGCAGGTGTGGTGTAGATTCAGGAGTGCTGCCTGATCCCAGTTCCGGGTTTGCCAGCCTGGATACACCTCAGGCCTTCTTTTCAGAACTTAAAAGCACAGAGGGACCGAATGGGTCTGTGGCACAGACTCGTCCCAGGGCTGGTTCCCACCGATGCTGCTTTGGGAAACCTTGAGCTCAGACATCTCTGAGTTTTACCTGCAGAATGAAAGTTGTTCAGTGTAGGTGAGGCTCAGCCTGGTCCTAGGGCTGCAGGTTCAGCCTTTCAAGACATATAAAAATGTAGTTATGGTACTTTCTAGACGAGGACTGTGCTGTGATGTTTGGATCATAGGGAAGGGTCTGGAGCAGGAGTGTGGTGAGGGAGCTGGGCTTGTTCAGCCTGGAGCAAAGGAGGCTCAGGGGAGACCTTCTGGCTCTCCACAACTCCCTGACATTCAGGAGCTTGGAGCCAGGGGAGGTCGTGCTCTGCTCCCAAGGAACAAGCAGCAGGACAAGAGGAAGCGGCGTCCAGTTGCCCCAGGGGAGGTTGAGGTTGGAGCTGAGGAACAATTTCTCTAACCCCCTGCAGGGTTGTCCAGGCCTGTGCCAGGCTGCCCAGGGCAGGGCTGGAGTCCCCCTGATCCCTGGAGGGGTTTCCAAGGCGTGGAGCTGTGGTGCTGAGGGACAGGGCTCAGTGGTGCCCTGGCAGGGACAGGGCGACACTTGGACTCAATGAGCTGAAAAGTCTCTTCCAACCCAAACCATTCTGTGATTCCATGATAAGAGGTGGTGTAGTGTGTTTGGGAGGGGTACTTTGAGATAAGCAAAACATGTGAACTTGAACGTTTTTTGGACATCAATTTGAAAGATCTGTGACAAGGTCTGGAAAATGCAGAGTGATGGAGAATTAAAGGCAACAATCTGTAGACTGGTGAGTTTGTGCACCCAGACACAGTTTCTTTATGCAAACAGACTTAAAAAAAATATTGAAAGTAAATTTGTTTAGACTTACTGCAATTTACTGACCTTTGGGAGAGTGATACTATCTGGTTACACACTCTAATAAAAACCAACACCTCTCTCTGCTAAAATCCCTCCCCTTCCAGAGGCAGGCTTGTGGCTGGAGCAGCAGCTCTACGGCGCCATGGATGCCATCTGCCAGCTGGTGGATGCCATTCCCCTGCAGGAGCTCCAGGCCCTCTCCTGTGCCAAGGACCTTCTCCAGCAGCGGGACCGCAGGTGGGTTTGAATCGGCAGCCTCGGCGCTGCGGTGCCTGCAGGTGTCTCCAGCGCACCGCCTTCGGAAACCTGGGAATTACTCAACCAAGGAAGGGAAAAAACAGCCCCAGCTGCTGGAAGTAATAACGACCCCACTGCTCTGTCTGAAGAAAGGATCCTGCTCTGTGTTCAGCCTGGGGCACGGGCAGTCCTGTGTCTTTTCTCCAGATGACAAGCACCAGATGCTTCCAAAGAAGTGGAGAGGGGTGGGGTGGGGTGACCTGCTGGGTGTCATCTGGGTTCCTTGTAATGAGGGGCTTTCGAGAAGGCTCTGGGGAGACCTTCTGGGGACCTTTCAGGGCTTCCAGGGGCCTGTCAGAAAGATGGGGACAGACTTTGGAGCAGGGCCGGTTGGGACAGGACAAGGGGGGGTGGTTTGAAACTAAAAGAGGGAGATTTCGACTGGAGAGAAGGGAGAAATGGTTGGTGCTGAGGGTGGTGAGAGCCTGGCCCAGGTTGCCCCGAGAGGTGGTGGCTGCCCCATCCCTGGCCCCATTGCAGGGGAGGTTGGATGGGGCTCTGAGCAACCTGCTCCAGCTGCAGATGTCCCTGCTCCCTGCAGGGGGGTTGGAACAGATAAGCTTGGAAGGTCCCTTCCCACCCAAACCCTTCTGGGATTCTGTGATTACTTTTATTCTCTCTGAGACTTGGTGCCACTGACTCAGGTGACTGTCTTCTCCACGTACTTCTCATCCTTCCGTGTGCTCGCTGCCACTGCTTCTGTAACTGCGCAGTCTGATGACCCCAGATACAGAGAGACGACGGAGATTTGGGATTTTGGTTTGTGTGTTTTACTGGACTGGGACTCTGTGCTCTCTCTGAACGTTCTCAGCAAAACCAGTTTATTCAGTTCCCTCTTGTTGCTGCAGTCAGACTGAGTCCTTGGGAAGTCCATAAAAACTTCATTTGGTCCAAGCTCATTTTCACTGTTTTAACTTCAGCTTTGTGCCTCTAAGGATTTATTCTTCTGTGCTCTGCTTTGCCTCCATCAGTTCTTTGCTATTAGGAATTCTTTAGTTTATGTCTGCAGAGAAGATACAGCAATCTGTCATTATTTTATTCAAATGAGTTCTGGTATTGTTCGTTCTTTCCTAGGTTAGTTTGAAAGGTTTTTAAAATACCCTGACATGTAAAATGTCAATATTTTCAATAGGAGAGACACAAAAGTGTTCGGTGTTTGTTGTACAACTTGAGAAATCATTGCTTGTGACTAAATATTTTTTTCCTTTCTCCCTCCCCTCGCCCCCTGTGTCAGGAGAAGGCTGCTGGCAAGTTCTGGCCCTTGGAGCAAAAGCAGCACAAACAACCTTCTTCCCAGAGCTCAGAAGGTGTGTGTGGAGCC
The DNA here is from genome assembly GCA_013396935.1 of Baryphthengus martii. NCBI lineage: Eukaryota > Metazoa > Chordata > Aves > Coraciiformes > Momotidae > Baryphthengus > Baryphthengus martii. Next base: position 100,922 of record VWZK01003190.1, read on the forward strand.
GGGCCCATCCGCCCGTCCCGGCACTGCTCTGTGTCCTGCCTCGAGCTGGATCTTCCCTTCTGACAGGAACTCCCCCAGATCCACCAGCTGGATCTTCCCTTCTGACAGGAACTCCCCCAGATCCACCAGCCTCCCAGCTCTGCCCCCTGGGGCTGTTAATTCGAGCGGGTTTTCTACCCAACAGAATCCAACCTTGGATACCTCTCATGCTTCAAAGCAAAGCCTTGAGGAGAAGCCCTGCCCAGGAGCTACGGCACCGTCGTCTTCCAAGGGAAGCAGCGCTGGGAGGGCTTCCCTCAGCCTGTGTTCCCAGACATCCTTTGTTGGCGGCTGGTCTGAAAATCCAGCGCTGAGTACGGGTGGGAACCCTCAGCTGCTGGAGAGCACAGCTCCGAGAGCTCCGAGCAAAGCCCCTCTGCTGGCAGAGGAGACCTCGGCTCTACACGAGACGGACTTTGACCTCGACCACTTCGACATCGATGATTTTGATGAGGACTGGGAGGACTTGGTGAACGTTTCGGCGCCCGAGGCACCGTCGTATCGGCCCATCAGGGAAGGGCCGCCGGCCAAATCGCTCTCCTCAAAGATCCTGTCCAGAGCCAAAGGATCTGCTGCCTTCTCCAATCCTGCTGCTCCAAAATCGGGCTTCTCAATGGCACCAAAGAACTGTTCAGGTACATCGTGCTCACTGGGATCACGCTCTTCCCATTTCTACATTTTTATTTACTTATTTTTTGACCTAAGACCAAGTAACTTACTAAGATCACATCAATGCCTTCGGTTTCTTGATGAATTTCTTCTGAATTCTCTTTACAAAGTTCATCTTTTGTTTGTTTTTTGGTTTTTTTTTCCTCCAAGTGGTGCCAAACTTCTCAAGCATTTATTTGCCGCTCAGGTCACAGGCTGCTGAGAAATTGAAGCTGCTAAAGTTGGAAAGGAGAATGTTATGTTTTAATTCAGTGATGATTCTGCCGTTGTTTGTTCAGAGCTGTGCAGCAGTTTTAGCCGTTTATGCAAAAATGTTCAAAACCAGGCACGTGTTGAGGCAAATCTGATCCCTCTGGGTCAGGGGGTGGGTCACCGGCGTTATGGTTATGGTAGAAAGGAGCTGCTGAAAATATTAACCTGTTTCATCAGCTTCTTTGTCACTGATTCGCTGGCACCTGCTGTTGGGTACCCAGGACCGGGGAACCTGCTCAGTGTGGGTTGTGGCAGAGATGGAGCTGGGGAAGGGTCTGGAGCAGGAGTGTGGGGAGGAGCGGCTGAGGGAACTGGGCTTGTTCAGCCTGGAGCAAAGGAGGCTCAGGGGAGACCTTCTGGCTCTCCATAACTCCCTGAAAGTCAGGAGGTTGGAGCCAGTGGGGATCGGGCTCTGATCCCAAGGAACAAGCAGCAGGACAAGAGGAAGTGGCCTCCAGTTTCCCCAGGGGAGGTTGAGGTTGGAGCTGAGGAACAATTTGTTGCCCTGCAGGGTTGTCCAGGCCTGTGCCAGGCTGCCCAGGGCAGGGCTGGAGTCCCCCTGATCCCTGGAGGGGTTTCCAAGGCGTGGAGCTGTGGTGCTGAGGGACAGGGCTCAGTGGTGCCCTGGCAGGGATGGGCAGCGCTGGGACTCCAGGAGCTAAAAGGGCTCTCCCAACCAAACAATCCTATGAAGTTTGTCAGTGTGAGCATTTTATAGAGTTGTGGGTAAGAAACTTGTTTCCAGAGATTTCCATATAATCAAAATTCACACTTTAGCTGTTCTTAAATTCCAGATGAATGCAGTTTTGGTTTTAGCAAGTCCTGATTAGAGGTTAAAAGGTCTGAAGGGCTGATGTGGTGGCGAGGGTGGCCATCACCACGACCCCGCGTTACGCTGCAGGAAGGGTGGTGCCACTTAGTGCTGTAACTTACTCCTGGTACGTTTTCTTTGTCTCGCAGATGCACTGGCTCATAACCCTGCGCTGGAACGTTTTAGGGGCATGAAATTTTCCCATTCTGTGGAAATGATGAATATATTTCACAAGAAGTTTGGTTTGCACTGTTTCCGGACCAACCAGCTGGAGGCCATCAACGCCGCTCTCCTGGGGGAGGACTGTTTCATCCTGATGCCCACTGGTAGGTGCCCCCACACGTGGCAGAGCTGCAGATAAAGACCTGAAGCTCCTTTTGCAAGGACCCTGACAAACTTTTCCTCTGAGCTTTTCTGGATAAATTGTGCTGCTTGAATTCTGTGGCCACAGGACCCGTGGAACGTTGTTTGTGCTGCGGTGTGTGGAGCGAGGTGATTGAATTTCTGCTTTCTGTGATATAATTTCACGTGATAACTCTTCCTTATCCTGCACATCTGAGGCAGACACTGGGAGAAGTCCATTGTTTCTGAAAGTACTGTATCATGGGAAATAAGAAATAGGTTTCCCCTCTTCCACTCTTCCTCCACAGTCTCCGTGTCCTCTTGGAATCTGACACTTGTTCTGTTCAACCCTCACAGGTGGTGGCAAAAGCCTGTGCTACCAGCTACCGGCCTGCGTCTCTGCCGGAGTCACCATCGTCATCTCCCCGCTCAGGTCGCTGATAATCGACCAAGTTCAGAAGCTGAAGACTTTAGATGTAAGTCCCAGCAGCTTTATTTAGTGCAACTGCAGATGAGTCTGTTACAGCTGTGACATTTTACAGTAAATCTTGCGCTTCTCGAGTATAAACTGCAAAACCTGATTAGATGAGCCCAGTGAAAGGCACGTGTCTGGGAAGAGCTGATGTAGATGAACCGGAATATCTTGGCAGTCGAACGCTGAGTTCATCGATGCCCCTCTGTGCTTGTTACCGGAGCTCCGTTCCCCGGTACAGGTGCCTGATTCTTAGATGCCAACGGTTGTATTTAGGCACCTGGGCAGAGCAGCCGGGTTCTGCGGCAGGAAAGCACAAACAGATCCCGTGTTTGGAGGGTTCTGGAGATGCTGAGCACTCTGTAGAATCATAGACTGGTTTAGATTGGAAGGGACCTTAAAGATCATCTCGTTCCAACCCCCCTGCCATGGGCAGGGACACCTCCCACTAGAGCAGGTTGCTCAGAGCCCCATCCAATGTGGTCTTGAACACTTCCAGTGAGGGAGCATCCACAGCCTCCCTGGGCAACCTGGGCCAGGGTCTCACCACCCTCAGAGTGAAGAACTTCTTCCTAATGTCTAATCTAAATCTCCCATTTTTTAATTTCAACCCATCCCCCCTTGTCCTGTCCCAACAGGCCCTGCTCCAAAGTCTGTCCCCATCTTTCTGACAGGCTCCTGGAAGCCCTGACAGGCCTCCATATAGATAATTTTTTTTTTACTCTAGATTGCTGCTACATATCTGACTGGCGACAGAACGGATGCGGATGCTTCAAAAATATATATGCAGTTGTCAAAAAAAGATCCTGTAATAAAGCTTCTGTACGTCACCCCCGAGAAGGTTTGTGCTTAATTGGAATGGTGAAATTGTGGAGGCAACAGGAGGAGGGTTACTGGGAAGGGTTAAAGGGGAACAGTGAACTTAGAGTAAGGTTCTGTGGAAGAAATTGTTAAATTCTTTTTGGATAATTTGATAAGTCTGTACAGATGGAACTAATTTCAGTAATTAACTAAGGAGGAGAACAGAATATGGCTATATGATCTAAGCTGGTGAAACAAAAGGCCCACGCCCATCCATTTCCATACTTCTTGCTCCGAATTCAGGGCTAATTGTTGTCAAGTAGCTGTCAGAATCTGAATTCCCGTGAACAGGCTCGTACAGGGGAAAAATATGTAACTGTCGAGGTAATAGGTGAGTGTCAAATGATTGCCTTCTACTTAATTACACCCTGCCTTTAGAAATGATGTTCTCCTGTAAGAGCTTTGTCAGAGGGGACTGTTCAGTGTGAGGGTTCCGTTTCTTCAGCGCTGTCGTCCATCACCCAAGTCATTTAAATTTACTCAGACCTAGGACCCCGGGTAGTGATCCCAGAACCCCGCGCTGATGCCACGTCAGCCGCTGCTTTGCCGATGGAAACCAAGCTGATCTGGCACCTTTGTGCCATCAGGCCCCTGCGGTGCAGTCCGGAGGAGCTGTGTTCCGTGTGCTGCGCTGGGGTGACCTTGGCTCTGCCCCTTCGCTCTCCACCGTGTCCCCAGGTGTGCGCGAGCGGCCGGCTGGTGTCAGCCCTGGAGAACCTCTACGACAGGAGGCTCCTGGCGCGTTTTGTCATCGATGAGGCCCACTGTGTCAGCCAGGTAAACACCTCCTCTGGGGCTTCAAACCAGCAGAAGGCTTTCATAGAATCCTAGAATGGTAGGGGTTGGAAGAGACCTCTGGGGATCAAGTCCAACCCCCCTGCCAGAGCAGGATCACCCAGGGCAGGCCACACAGGAACAGATCCAGCGGGGGCTGGAATCTCTCCAGAGAAGGAGACTCCACCACCTCTCTGGGCAGCCTGGGCCAGGCTCTGGCACCCTCACAGCAAAGAAGTTTCTCCTCATGTTGAGGTGGAATCTTCTGTGTTCCATCTTATACCTGTTATTTCTTGTCCTGCTACTGGGCACCCCGGCAAAGAGCCTGGCCCCTTCCACTTGACCCCCACCCCTCAGAGATTTACACACATGAATCAGATCCCCTCTCAGCCTTCTCTTCTCCAGACCAAACAGCCCCAGGGCTCTCAGCCTTTCCTCACAGGAGAGATGTTCCAGTCCCTTCATCATCCTCGTACCCTCCTTCAGACTCTCTCCAGTAGATCTCTGTCCCAGTAGATCCCTGTCCCTCTTGAACCGGGGAGCCCAAAACTAGATCCAGTGTTCCAGGTGTGGTCTCACCCAGGCAGAGTAGAGGGGGAGGAGAACCTCCCTAGACTTGCTGGACTAGGCAGGTTCTCCTCCCTGGTGCTTTGCTAGAGCATCTTACTAGGAAATGCTGAAATTTTGTTTCAGTGGGGTCACGATTGACAATTTTTAAAAATTGTTTGTTTGTTTCAGTGGGGTCACGATTTCCGGCCAGACTACAAACGACTGAATATGCTGCGCAAGAAGTTTCGCTCGGTTCCCATGATGGCTCTCACAGCCACCGCTAACCCCCGGGTGCAGAAAGACATTCAGAATCAGCTCGAGATGCTAAAGCCACAGGTGTAAGTCCCTCAGCAGTTTCCCGAAACAACTTGTTTGTGCCACAGAAATTTTGAGTGGAAAACTCAGTAAAGCAAGAAAAGCGTCACGGGGCCAGCTGAAATACTAGTAGTTGTGTCTGGTTGAGTGAGAGTGTGTGCATGGAATTTAACACCAGTTATATGCAAAATACTAAAGTAAGAAGTTAAAAAAAACTTGCCCAGCTCCCCCTTGCATGATTAAGGAAGCTGTTTAATAGCAAATAAGACCAGGAACTTCTGTGTCTCAATGACAAAAGGTGCAAGTTGTATTTTTAGGGTGTTTTTCATGAGACTGCTGGAAATCTGCAAAAGCTGGAAGTGTTTTTTCATTGACATTGGCAGTAATGTAGATAATGAGGCACCGTTGGGCTGGGTTGTGTGGTAGCTTTGGTTTGTTCACAACCACGGGAGAAATGCAGGAATTTTAGACCCTAAGTGTGGGCAAGGTGAATCTCCGTGGGAGCAGTGGAGCAGGAATTCCTTTGCCGATAGTGCAGGACAAGGAGCAGCTGAACTGAGGAGCACCCTTGAACTGTCATGTTCCAGGTTTACAATGAGCTTCAACAGGCATAACCTGAAATACGATGTGCTGCCCAAGAAGCCAAAGAAGGTGGCCATGGATTGCTTGGAATGGATTAAAAAATATCATCCACGTGAGTAGTGAGCAGCGCAGAAAACTTGTCTCGATTGCACCTCACCAAAAAAACCCAGAGAATTGGGTATTGGCAGGTTTGATTGTTTGGCCAGTGGAAGGGAATAAAGCTGTACTGTAGCACTAATATTTTTTTTATATATATTTGCAGATGACTCTGGAATAATTTACTGCCTTTCACGTCACGAGTGCGACACGACAGCGGCCATCCTGCAGAAGGAGGGTCTGGCTGCGCTCGCCTATCACGCTGGCCTCACCGACTCCAACAGGGACCTGGTACAGAAGAAGTGGATCAATCAAGAAGGATGCCAGGTAGGAGAAAAGCAGCTGGCAGGTGGGGAAGAAAATAGAATTCAGAGCACTTTTATCGCTCCTGGCCTCGTAAATGAAAGTGGAACTGTGTAACGTTACTGCCAAATCAGGTGCGGTAATAAATAACTGATCGGAAAGGATCTGCCACAGCACGTGAGCCATTTGTCTGGGGAGTTTTACAAACCAGAGGCTGCAGCACCGCACCAAGGTATGATACAGGCAGCTGGAGATGAGCCAGCATGGGTCCAGGGGGCTAAAGAAGCCACTGGCATCCTCTCTCGGTCATCGCTGGGGTGGCAGCAGGGCCATGGCAGGGATTGTCCCCCTACACTGGGCACTGGGGAGGCTGCCTCTCAAATCCTGGACTCACTTTTAGGCCCCTCCCTCCCAGAAAGAGCTGGAGGGGCTGGAGCATGGTCAGAGAAGGACAACAGAGCTGGGGAAGGGTCTGGAGCACAAGACTGCCCAGGGCAGGGCTGGAGGCCTCATCCCTGGAGGGGTTTCCAAGGCGTGGAGCTGTGGTGCTGAGGGACAGGGCTCAGTGGTGCCCTGGCAGGGGTGGGGGAACAGGTGGGCTCCATGATCTTGAAGGTCTTTTCCAACCAAAACAATTCCACGACTGTTTAATGCTCCAGGAAGAAGGAACCAAACAGTACAAGGCTTCTGAATCTGCTCTCGACACGTCACTGAGTCCTACACTGAGACTCACATCGGGAGCTCTCCCTTTATCTGGAGTAGCCCTTCCAAAAGGAGAGATGGTTTTGTTATTTTGTGCTCATCCTGCAGCGTCACAGCTGACGCGGAGGGCTCTGCACAGCTCCCTCACCCTGTCTGTTTGGGGCACACTGCACTGCCTGAGGAACTTCCATAACCCCACATCACAAATCCCACTTTCCTTCCCAGGTTATATGTGCAACAATCGCCTTTGGGATGGGCATCGATAAGCCCGACGTGCGCTACGTCATCCACGCGTCCCTTCCCAAATCCATCGAAGGTTACTACCAGGAGTCTGGCCGAGCCGGGCGGGACGGCGAAATGTCCCACTGCCTGCTCTTCTACAGCTACAGCGACGTCACCAGGCTCAGGAGGCTGATTCTCAGTGAGTCCTCCTGGTTGTAACCTAACAACAGGCCAGAGTGACGGCCTCGCTTAGTCGCTGGAGTCCGTTTCATTTGGCCTGTGGTACCGTCTCGTTTGGAGGTGCCATTTATAGCACAGTGTTGCAGTGATGGGAGAACTGGGAATCTCCTATTTACTGGAAAGGTTTTCTGTAATGAGAGAAGGCTCCAGGGACACCTTCCTGGGGCCTGTCAGGGCTTCCAGGGGCCTGTCAGAAAGATGGGGACAGACTTTGGAGCAGGGCCTGTTGGGACAGGACAAGGAGGGATGGGTTGGAACTAAAAGAGGGAGATTTCGACTGGAGAGAAGGGAGAACTTGTTGGTGCTGAGGGTGGTGAGAGCCTGGCCCAGGTTGCCCTGAGAGGTGGTGGCTGCCCCATCCCTGGCCCCATTGCAGGGGAGGTTGGATGGGGCTCTGAGCAACCTGCTCCAGTTGCAGATGTCCCTGCTCCCTGCAGGGGGGTTAGACCAGATGAGCTTGGAAGGTCCCTTCCCACCCAAACCAGTCTGGGATTCTATGATATTTGTTGCTTGTACTTAATTTTAGTCAAAAACCTTTTGCTTCATCCTTTCTCTTGATTCGTGTCATTCTGTCTCATCTCCCCTGTCCGCTCTAAAGCTTCTGACGCAGAATCTGTCCTCGGTTCATTCTGCACTAACCTCACCTTTTTTTAAGCGAAGAAGAATAATGTGTTTTCTCTCGCTGGTGATATCCAAAAATGCAGAGGTGCATATTCAAAAAATACAGTCGATTTTGTTGCCTTCCAGTGGAGAAAGATGGAAACAGTCACACACGGCAGACCCACTTCAACAACCTGTACAGCATGGTCCACTACTGCGAGAACGTGGTGGACTGCCGGAGAATTCAGCTGTTGGCCTACTTTGGGGAAACGAACTTCAATCCCACCTTCTGTAAAGATCACCCAGAAGTAATTTGTGACAACTGCAGCAGGAAGAAGGTAAAAATGGTAGCCCTTATTTATAGTAATCGTTAAACTGTATGGAGTTAGAATCAGCAAACTAATTCTGCACTTAGGTGCATTAAGAAATGGTTACGTGACATTTGGGAAGACAAACGGTGAAAATGAATAAGGAGTCTTGTGTTTTGTGCTGCTGGATCTGTCAAATTATTTTCAAGGTTTAACCTGCAGTAGAATTACACAGACTGTCTATGGATTTATGATGCTCCTCTTTCTGCCAGAGCAGGACTAGTGAGGTGTGGGGGTGTTCCTTAGATTTTCTTGGCTGCAGGAGGCGGGAGCTGAGAGAAGATCCCCTGGAACGGCCACGGGGCCGTCCCTTCCTCTGCCTGCTCTGATGTTTTCATGGCAGCTCTGAGCTGCCAGAGCAGCGCAAGTGCCACGTTAGGAGGTGAAGTTCTGCTTGAGGTGGCCAAAGACGAGGGTTTGTGTGTCTAGGGTTGAAGTAAACTCGTCAGTGGCGTGAGCAGGGCTAGAGGAGATGTCTGACGGCTGTTGGAGTGGGCAGGGAAGGGTCAATGGTCTCTATAAAACAGGTCAGTGTTGTCCCTTCTGCTGCTGCTTCTCAATCCTGTGTTTACCTCATCAAGCTGCCATCGTAACAAAAACTGCCTAAAATAGCACATGTTCAGCCCAGTCTTCTCATTCCAAAACATTTCAGAAGTGTCAGTCCAGTGCATGGCAGCAGAATAATTCCAGGGATGCTTTCCGAACGATGTCCCTCCGTTACCCGTGTTCCCGCAGCAGCCTTGCAGCTCACCCTATGGAACACACACCACAGAGATTATACCCGATCCGCTGGGATGGGTCAGTGCATTTTCCAGAGTATTATCCAGTCCTGGATGCCTGTGCCTCTGCCGTACCACTGTGGGTGCCCTAACTAGAAAACCACAGTTTCTCCGCTCAGAACGAAATGAATTGATGACCGGAAAAAGCTCAGTGGTGAAAAACAAGAGAGGCAGGTAACGCCATTTCCTAACCGAGGCTCTTTTGATAGGATTACAAGTCAAGAAACGTAACAGAGGAGGTGAAGAGCATCATAAGGTTCGTGCAAGAGCACTGTGGACAAATGGGACGAACACACGCAAAGAGAAACGCCGGTTCCGGAAGATACACCTTAAATATGATGGTCGACATTTTCCTGGGTGAGTTCTGTTCTTCTGGAAACAACAGTAGAATTGGGGCATAAATTCCTGACTGGGGATCAGCTGTTTAAAAGCTAGTGGTTTAAAAGATTTATTTTGCAAAATTCTTCTTCCCAGGCATCTCTTGGTGGTAAATGATCCAAAATAAATGAGACCGAAGCTTTAATCTGTTTTGGGTTGCTAATATCAGTTTTCTGGTGGTGCTCTGAGTTTTGATGCTTAAATGAGGGGATTTTTTTTTTTAATGTGCACAGACTATGGAATATCCCAGGGAATCCTCCACAGACCTGTAAATACACAGGGGCAGCAGCTTTCTAACTACAGGCCAATCCTGTGATTCCTTCTGCACAGGTAAAACGAGTGCGAAGATCCAGTCTGGAATATTTGGGAAAGGAGCCACCTACTCCAGGCACAACGTTGAAAGACTCTTCAGAAAACTGGTCTTGGACAAGATTCTGGATGAGGATCTTTACATCACGGCCAACGACCAAGCGGTAGCGTACGTGATGCTAGGAGAGAAGGCCCAGGCTGTGCTGGATGGAGCGCTACAGGTCTGTGATGATTTATTTTAGTGTTTTTTTTCCTTTAATGTATTGTCACAAGGAACAGCTTTTAGGCAGCACACAACTTAGGATCATTTAAATGTAATTTATCTACCAGCTGAAGTACAGGAGCTCAGCTTTAGCAGACGCAGGGAACAAAATCCAACAAACGCGATTTCAAGTCCAGTATTCTAATAAAGCTGTGAGGCAAAAGGTGAGTTTGAGAGGATTGGAGAGGATTAAATTTTTCTCCTCTCCCCCATCCACCCAATTCCATCTTGTCAAGGAAGGACAGTCCTGACCAAGACCAAAAAGCTAGCTAAGAAAAGAAGGAACAGCTCGACCTTCTCCATTTTCTGCTCTATTTCTTTCCATTCGTTGGTGAGCTCTGATGGAAAATGTGCTTCAAGAAGGTCATGGAACCAGTCCCAGAATTACTTGAGGCAGTGTCTCCTCTGCATTAGTGCAGCGTTTGGAGAGGAGCAGAGCCCTCAGCAGCAGACCCAGTGACCTCTGTTTAAAGCTAGCTCTGAACTGAGTTCTTGGGGAATTGTTTCCCTGTGTTGTGTTTACTCTGCCAGTTCTTTGTAGAAGAATCTCAGGGGTGGTTGAGCCGTCTGTAAAAAAAAAAAAAAAATCATTTAAAAAGTGTGTAGTGGGTAAATAGCTTTTCTTTTTTTTTTCTTTTTTGGTCCATCAAAGTACGCTTTTGGTTTCCTTCACCATTTTCTTGTGTTATCAATCAATCTTCTAATGATGGCCCTACAGTCACTGCCTGGGCAAAAGTTTCTGATGGGTTTATTTTAACAGGTGGAGTTCCACGAAACGGAAAGTGCCAGCGCCATCCGAAAGCAAAGGGCTTCCCTGGCAAAGATGTCACAGCGGGAAGAGATGGTTAAAAAGTGCCTGGGGGAACTCACCGACACCTGCAAAACACTTGGGAAAGTCTTCGATGTGCATTATTTCAATATTTTCAACACTTCAACGCTGAAGAAAATTGCAGGTACCGTCAGCTCCCCATCACTGGGAGCCCCTCGGCAGCGGGGCTGCGGGCGCTGCCAGAGCCTCTTCTGGCAGAAATCCTGCACCTCCTGACACTGAGTGGGAACAAGAAACTGAGCGAGTCCTGCGGGAGTCGCTGATGGGGCAGGTTCCTGGGAGCTGCAGTTTCTGCTGTAGCAGCCCTGCCGGGTAAGTACAGGGGACACCCAAGTGATCAGAGTCCTTTGGGTTGGAAAAGACCTTTCAGCTCCTGGAGTCCCAGCGCTGCCCCACCCCTGCCAGGGCACCCCTGAGCCCTGTCCCTCAGCACCACAGCTCCACGCCTTGGAAACCCCTCCAGGGATCAGGGGACTCCAGCCCTGCCCTGGGCAGCCTGGCACAGGCCTGGACAACCCTGCAGGGGGTTGGGGAAATTGTTCCTCAGCTCCAACCTAAACCTCCCCTGGGGCAACTGGAGGCCGCTTCCTCTTGTCCTGGTGCTTGTTCCTTGGGAGCAGAGCCCGTCCCTCCCTGGCTCCAACCTCCCGTCAGGGAGTTGTGGAGAGTGGTAACTTCAAAGCATTGTCAGACAAAATTTTTGGGCTAGTTTTTGTGCCGACCAACTGGAAGCAAATCTGCCAGAGTAAAAGCTTCCTGCCTGAAGGACTTAATGCACAGGGTGGCACTAAAGGGAATTAGTTTCCTCCAGAACCCTCTCCCATGATCTCTCAAAAAGAAAAAGTTAATTTGTTTGACATGTCTGATAGGTTCTTTGTCATGTTACAGAAACCTTGTCATCCGATGTGGAGGTTTTACTGCAGATCGATGGTGTCACAGAAGACAAACTGGAAAAATATGGTGCAGAAATAATTAAAGTGATGGAGAAGTACTCGGAGTGGACCGTACCAGGTTTAGTAAACTTTGTACCTAAACGTGTACTCTCCTGTTCAGTGCCCTTCTCTCCTCCATTACAAGTTTCCCTCAGAAGTTACCTGGTTTTAAATACAACTAACTAATTATTGCAGTTTAATAATTGTCAAAAGGGAGCAATTGCACATTTTCAGAACATACAAAGGGTTTTGCTGTCAGAGAATCACAGGATGAGTTGGGTGGGAAGGGGCCTTCCCAGGTCATCTGGTGCCACCCCCCTGCAGGGAGCAGGGCCATCTGCAACTCCAGCAGGTTGCTCAGAGCCCCATCCAACCTGCCCTGCAATGGGGCCAGGGATGGGGCAGCCACCACCTCTCGGGGCAACCTGGGCCAGGCTCTCACCACCCTCACAGTGCAGAATTATCTCCTCCCTCATTAAATTCAGCCTATTTCTGAAAGGCTGGAGGGGGGAAGGAGCAGTGAGCAGAGTGCTCTGGCCCGAGCCTTTTACTTAGTTAGTGGGATTTATGTCATGTGCTTAATTACAATGAGAATTGTAACTTTAAGGTTAAAGGTCCTGCACCTCCAGTGTATTTTTCCACCTGCATTTACTATTCCTGGAGTAGTGTTGTGACCACACAGATCATCAACTACCACCACTTTGTATTTGCCATCACAATGGAGGTCAGCAAGTTCACCTCTTACTGACTGGCCGTTGCCAAAGCCAGGTGTGAAGGAGCCGGGGGGGGCATCAGGGGGTGGTGTTCTCCGGGTGTCTGTGCACAGCTCTAACCTCACGCCGCTCAGCTCAGGGGAGAACTCGGCCCCGAGAGAGGTGAATGTGGCACCTTCACGCGAGCGCAGCACATGCCCTGCCGTGTAACGAGACTCGTTAGTGGAGCTTGGCTCTCGGATTAGCCACTGGGGCTGGCGGCTTTCAAGTGATTTGTGTTTCTCTTTAAGGAGGCCGAGCTTTGGCACGCTGCGAAGGGAATGAACACGCGGCTACAAACAGGGTTTAGGTCTCTTATTCTCCTGCCTGTGCACAGAGTCACAAACTCCTTGGCTGAGACCGCCTGAGAAGGAGCTCTCGGCTCCCTGAGCCTTCCAGTGTCTCCTGGAGCTGTTTTTAAACAAGAGTCATATTTGCCTGTTGTATTTATGGTCTGTTCTGTAATTCTCCCCCAGCTGACACAGGGAAGCACCTAAAGGCAGAAAGCCCAGTTACCCAAACAGTTTAGCCAAGAAGCCAGGCTGGAGAAAGCCAGACGGGCCAGTGCTCGCTCAGCTCATGAGAGAAACCCATGAGATAAGCCTCTCGCCAACCTCCCAGAGAAATCCCTGTCGCTGAACCTGCAGCGTCACCGGGATGGAGGTGGTGCAGAGGAGGCTCTGAGCAGCGAGGACAGGTGCCTGGTAGAGCCGCCACGCTGGGGCTGAGGGTTTCGCCTGGCCCAGGCAACGTCTCGGTGTCGCTGGCTTTAACCTGCTGTCTGTCTGCAGAAGATGCCGCCTGTCCTGGCACGGACACTGTCCCGGGAAGCACCGGCACTCCTGAGGACGATGAAGAAGCAGAGGAGGCAATTACCACCTCCAGCTATTTTTCCAATAATGGAAACCAAAGAAAGAAAAGGAAAAGGGTGCCGAACTTCAGAGACTCGAAGAGGAAAAAGACGAGCGGTGGCCAGAGCCAGCAGTTCCACCCCAGAGGGTACGTTGCTTGTGGTCGGTTGTAACTTTCCTTGGTCCAGCACTGCCCGGTGCTGAGCCAGAGTTGCACTGGAATCCTGCTGCATTTTCCTGAGCGGCACTAAAATGATCAGGTACCCGGTACAACTGCTCTGCTTTGGTTTCCTGGCATTTTTTATTTAAAACACTCCTGGTGAGGATGGAGTTTGTTCCTCACTCTCGGCTGCCACACACTGAATTTTGGCAGTAAACAAAAAGCAGAAAACTCGTTGCTCTCTGTCCTTGCCAAGGATGGCTCCTCTTCCCTCCTTTTCCTCAGCCTGGTCGTTGCTTTTTGCAGCAAAGGGCAGTTCCCCAGCTCAGGAGGTTGCCCTCGTCCCCCCCTTTTTCACCTTCCTGCCTGCTGAAGTACCAATCATTAAGGACTCTTGACCCTGAAGTGTCACTTAGGGCTGATAGTCTGGTTGGATGAACCCCAGGCGGGGTTTTCTCACTGTTATCCAGCCCTTAGGCCAAGGCCAGAGCAGCAGCTACGTTTGATTTGCATTTCAAAGGTATTTTAGCCAGCCAAGTGTATTAAAACAATAAATAAAATTAAAAAAGGAAAGTGTCCTCTCTTAGCAAATGCAGCAGTGTGTCTGTAGGTTATCTCAGCAGTGCAGGGAAGGGGACAATAAAGCAACTGCTGGATGTCTGGGAATTCTCTCTGACTTTTCAGGGGGTACAGCAAGTACCGAAGGACCAAGAGGCCGTTCAGCTCAAAGGCTTCAGGAGCTTCCTCTGGCTGCAGCTCCGCCGCCTCGTCCAGCGTCAGCGCCACGCAAGGAGCCTCCGGGAGGCTGGGGATTATGGCACCTCCCAAGCCCAAAACCAGACAGTTCCTTCAGCCTTCCTACTCGGTATTGTAAGGAGGGACCCTCAGGGGTGTGCAGGAGCAAGCCCTGAAGGTGTAATCGCTGTTCATTAAATTTTGGGTTCTTTTTGCAAAGTGTTCTGAGCCTTGTCCATTTCTCAGGTACAAAAACTCACATTAAATAAATGTTTTTAAACTCATGAGTTTATTTGGACCTTTCTTCCTGCTCTAAACAGAACTCTTCATCCTGGGAGCCTCCAGACCCTTTCTGCTCCACTGCTGAAAACGGTCACTTGTTCTCTCCAGAGTGAGCTGAGCTGCAGCGTGTGTTACTTGTAGAGCATGATTCCATCACCCCTCCTGCTGCCCGTGGTCCTTCCAACAAAATTTTGACACCTCACACATCAGTCCTGTGCGCACCCAGGGGTGGAGGCCCTCTGGAGCTCCTCTGAAGCCGCCCTCTGGAGCTCCTCTGAAGCCACCCCCCTGCTCCAGCAGGGTCACCCAGAGCAGGGGGCCCAGCAGCGCAGTGTCCAGGCGCCTTTGGAATCTCTCCACAGACGGACACTCCGCAAACTCTCTGGGCATTCCCGAGGACCCAGCCGCGGGCAGCGCCCGGCGGGAAGGCGCCGTAGGCGGGAGGCGGGAGCCCGCCCGGGCCGC
>VWZK01003190.1:116115-126938 GCA_013396935.1 Baryphthengus martii
TGCTCGGTTCCTACGGCCCCGAGCGGGCCCCGGCCGGCAAGAGGCTCTGCCTGGAGCCCCCCCGGGCCCCGAGCCCCGGCTCCCCGCACGAAAACGGCCTGGAAGACGTTTGGGACGCGGAGAGCGACGGGAGCGAGGCGGGGGAGGCGCTGCCGGTAAGTCCCACGGGGACCCCCTGCTGGGTGTGGGGCTCCCGGCCCCAGCCGCTGCCCAGCCGGGCACCGCGGCTTTGCTCCCTGATGCAGAGATGGAGAGACAGTTGTTTCACACTCGTCAAGGAGCACATTTATTATGTTTAAGTTTTAAAGTATTTTTCTCAGTTATCTAAGTGTGGTTTTTTTCTTTTTAACCTCTCTGGCTGGCAGTATCAAACTTCATTTTACCCTTTCAGAAGGTCTGAGGAGTGAAAAAAATGCTCTTGTGATCAGTCACTGTGTAAAAAAAACTGACAGCAAAAGCACCGGTCTGTCCTTGTGCTGTCAATAACCATCTTCCAGTCGTAGCTGTGATACAATCATAAGATACTTTTCTCAATGTTCACTTAAATTTAAATCATATTTCACCTTGTCCAGTCCCCCTTCTCTATAAAAGATCAAAGTGATCTAAGACGATTCCATCTGTGATGTGCAATGTTTGCTGTGTTACTGAAGTTTTGAGTTGTTTATTGAGTCACTTCAGTACTGGTTTTGTCTTGATGACCTGCCCTTTTTGTAGAATTAGTGCCGGGAGTAAGTTTTGTAATGCAAGTGAATACCTGTGTGGGCAGGTTTGGGTACTGATACGGGATCAAACCCCATTTGTAGGGGTGTGTTTATAAATATATCGAACCACTTTTAAATAGTTCAGAGAGACTCACTTCCCAGTTGTGAGTGCGATGAAGAGTCACTGGCTTTTCTTTTTGCAGGATGGGTACTCAGAGTTATCAGCTTACGAGAGGAAAAGACTGAAGAATATCACAGAAAACGCCAAGTTCTTTGCTGCTTTACAGCTGCACGAGGTTTGTAGAGATTCAAAGCAGCATCAGAACACGCTCTCCATGTGTGGTGATCGTGGTGTCGTACCCCTCACCATGAGGAAAACCACGAAAACTTCCTGAGACACCTGGAGAGCTCTGACTGGATAAACCTGCTGGGGTTTGTGCTGCTAGTAGTCCTTCCAAAGAAGGGCAGTTGCAGGTGAAACTCACAAAAAGTGAAGAAAGCAGAACTCCCCCAGTTCCATGTCCATGCCAGTGGTGCCCACCCCTTGCCGGTGCCTGTGGCCGCGGGGCTGCGGATCCAGCGGCACCCGAGGAGGTGGCCCTTGGGCACAGCGCTCGCCTGGGGAGGTGTGAGAGCTGTGCGTGCAGCGTCCTGCTCGCTTGTGTAACGGGTGCTCCTGCCCCGCCCCCAGCTCTGCCTTCCCTGCGGGGCTCTCGGCTTTGGGATGCCTGGTTGTCCCGCGGCGGGGCTGTGGGCACTGGGCGGCAGGTCCTGGGCTGTCAGGAGGGTTCAGCTCCCCGCCCTGCGCCCGAGAGGCTCCTGGGGAGAGCCTGCGGGGCCTGTGCTGCTCAAGTCCTTCCTGTGTTGGGGCTCGTTTGGCGGGACACAAGCACGTTATACTTCTCCTCGAGTCAGTGAAGTTGTGTGGAAGGTAAAGGCAGTGGAATTGCAAATGCTGTCTCATGAGTAGGTCTGTCCTGGGCACTGGGGAGGCCGCCCCTGGAATCCTGGGGTCAGGTTTGGGCCCCTCCCTCCCAGAAGGACCTGGAGGGGCTGGAGCGTGGCCAGAGAAGGGCAACGGAGCTGGGGAAGGGTCTGGGGCAGGAGCGTGGGGAGGAGCGGCTGAGGGAGCTGGGCTTGCTCAGCCTGGAGCAAAGGAGGCTCAGGGGAGACCTTCTGGCTCTCCACAACTCCCTGACATTCAGGAGGTTGGAGCCAGAGGGGGTCGGGCTCTGATCCCGAGGAACAAGGGACAGGACAAGAGGAAGCGGCCTCAAGTTGCCCCAGGGGAGGTTTAGGTTGGAGCTGAGGAACAATTTCTCCAGCCCCCTGCAGGGTTGTCCAGGCCTGTGCCAGGCTGCCCAGGGCAGGGCTGGAGTCCCCCTGATCCCTGGAGGGGTTTCCAAGGCGTGGAGCTGTGGTGCTGAGGGACAGGGCTCAGGGGTGCCCTGGCAGGGATGGGGCAATAGTTAGACTCTGGGAGCTGAAAGGTCTCTCCCAACCCAAATGCTTCTGTGATTCTAACCGAATCTTTGCCCTTCTTTCTGCACTTCTTCCTTCTCCTACGTTATTATTTTTTTAAATCCATAACCCATC
Organism: Baryphthengus martii; assembly: GCA_013396935.1. Classification (NCBI taxonomy): domain Eukaryota; kingdom Metazoa; phylum Chordata; class Aves; order Coraciiformes; family Momotidae; genus Baryphthengus; species Baryphthengus martii. The sequence goes on from VWZK01003190.1 coordinate 118,413, forward strand.
CCTTCTCGGGCAGTGGTGAGCGAGTTACCTCCACAGCTGGCTGGACCTTTGCTTGCTGGTTGCCCCAGGCTGCAGGACATGGTTGGGCCTGTCCAGTCAGCACTTTGGTCCTTACCACCAGACTGAAGCTTGAGTAAAACCAACTCCTTTTCCCCCTGGCTTCCCCCAGGGAAGTCAGCAGAGCCCAGGCAGGCTGAGTGTAGTCACAGCGTGACCACAAAGTAGTGAACAGTAGTGAAAGGAGCTCCGTCTCCATCACCAGTGGTCACCAGTACGAGCTGCTGAACCCAGTGATCCGGCAAATCCCTTCATGGCAGGGCTGATGCTGCTTTGGCAGGAGCAGTGATCTCAGCTGAGACTTCTCTGGAGTCCAAATAAGTTAAATCATCAAATCCCAGACTGGTTTGGGTGGGAAAGGACCGTTCTGACTCATCTTGTCCCACCCCCTGCAGTTTATTGCAGCTGTTAGATACTTGTATTTTATGCAGGTTAATCTCTTATGCTTGTTATATATTTTTTAATCTTTTTCTGTTTGTTTTCTTTTTAAGTCAGCCGCAAGACTTCACCAGATTGCGACTAAACGACAGTCTCACGTCACCAAAAGGTAAGACAGCTGTACCTGAGCTCGGTGTCACTGTTCCCTCACGGGGTGGTGGATGCCCCAGCGCTTCCACCTCCACGTTACCCTGTGTCAGGAGAGCTGGTGAGGAGTGTCCTTAGAACCTAAACTGGAATCACCGAGTATCCCGAGCTGTGTCAACAAGGAGCTCCTCTGGGTAGTGTCTCCCCTCTGGAAAACAAATGACAGTATGAGTCGGATTTTTGGCCAGTTACAGAATATGTTCTTTTTCTGGTGTTTGTATTAAGGTGTTTCGAGTACATTTCATTTTTTTTCCAACAATATTTTTGCGTGATGTCTGAAGAAAGAAACATTACATGATGAAAACCATGGGAAAAGGTGTGGGTGGGAAAGAGATGGGGAGAACTAGGTACGAGGGAGAGGGTTACCGGTTGGTGTGGGAGAAAAGACATGGGGTGCAGTGCCAGGCAAAGCAGAAACATCCCCGTAAAGAATGAGGTAACGATGAGAGAAGACGGCTGGACCCGTGAGCGGCAGGATGGGTTCCAAATAAGGAGGGCTGGGGAGAGAAGCGACGGCGTCGGGATGCGTTACGAGCGGGATAAAGCGATTGTACGCAGGGAGCAGCAGCCCTCCTAGAGGGAGGAGGGACGAGCCCAGCCGTTGGTGGTGGGGCTGTGCACCTGGAGTCTGGTAGCAGAATGCAGAGGATTTCTGTTTTATTTCTAATTCTGAAACCTTCTTCTTCTAGAGTGAAGCCGAAGAAGGTGGAAGACGAGACGGTCCGCCGGCGATCTATGCGCCTGCAGCGAGTGGAGCCGACGGGGATCCCGGAGCCGGAGGTGCCCGCCCAGCCTGGAGCAGAAGAATATGTAAGATCAGGAGGGGCTGGAGGAGATGGGGGGTGGGGGGTAACCTAAAGCTGTTTGGAACTGGCGCTGATGGAGCTGACTGGTGATACCTGTCATCGCTGGGCTGGCGGTAAAGCCCGTGGGACGTTCAGGGGGTGCGTTGTAGGGTGGCAACAGCAAAAGAAAGTCTTTCAGCCAGAAGCATCTTGAAATGCTGGCTGCCCTTGTCCTCTCCCAAAGTCAGTCAGTCAGTCAGTCAGTGTGCTGTGGCTCAGGCAGGTAAGATATTGCAGTTGTGGATGCTCAGAAGGGTCCTGAGGTAAAACATTCCACGTTTTTCAACAGCTCCTAGGTGTGCGCAGCTTTAAATTCAAAGTTTTATTGCTCTGGTTTAATGTTATTTCACTGTAACTCTTGATCTGGCTTATTTTCTTTTGAAGTATTTACTGCTTTTTTGATGTATTTATATAGCAACAAGTAAAAATTCTATTGCTCATAGAGATGGGAATTTAAATCTTGTGTGGTGCAGCCGAGTAAATCTCTGTCATACGGCTCTCGAAGATCAGCCTGGCTGGAGGATCAGGGAGGAGAGCAGGAATCACAGCGCAGCTCTTTCTCTTTGCTGTTGAGTTCAGAAAAGTTCTCATTGGGTTTTTTTTGATACAATTTTTGGTACAAACTTGTTTTTTAATGTTTGTTCCATTGTATTATCATAGGTGTGTTCTGAGGGTACCTGATGTGTGGGAAGTAACGACTCATCCTCTTTGTGATTTTAATGGTTTTGAGGTAGGAAAATTGCTGATGTCGTTCCAGCCTCAAGTTCCAGCTGGACCTCTGCCCATGGTTCCAGAAGATCAGACGGGGAACAGCCAATTGCCAGAGGACTTACTGGCTATGTGGATGAGCATAAGCGAGGTATTGTTAGTTACCCTTAGCTGGTTTTGGATGATGTCCTGGAGCTTGGGTTCTAATTCTGATCAGTATTCCCTTTCTGTCTGTAGGTGAAAGCTGACAGTGTGGAGAAGCACTCGTGCGACATGGAGAGGTAATCTCCAGCCAGCAGCTAAAACTGGCGATCATCATCTTCTCCTTTTTTGTTCTCGAGTCGCTAACGTTCTGCTGGTGGTGTCTAGGTACCGAGACAGCCTGAGCAGCATGGTCCTCAGCGAGGAGAACATCCGAAAGGTGGTGAAATACCGAGTCTGTTCCATGGCCATCCATCCTTCCGAAAGCATCATCTTCGTGGCAGCTGGAGACAAGTCCGGGCAGATCGGCCTCTGGAACGTGGTGAGTGATCAGCGTGCTCTTCAGCTGGAGGAGCCGTGCGTGACGGGATGGGTGCAGGTGGGGCACAGCCTGGAGCGGCCTTTTGTCAGGGTTGGGTTTGCCCCGTTCTCCTGGGTGACACCAGGGTGTCTGTTAAACCCAGAATCGCTTAGAAGGTCTGTCCGGTCCTTTGCAAGCCCAGGTTTAATGGAAGGAGAGGTTGTACTGGTACAACAACATCATGGACCTGTTGGAGCGGGGCCAGAGGAGCCCCAGCGATGCTGGGAGGGCTGGAACCCTCTGCTGGGAGGCCAGGCTGGCAGAGTTGGGCTTGGGCAGCCTGGAGAAGAGAAGGCCCCAGGGAGACCTTCTGGGGGCCTTTTAGGGCTTCCAGGGGCCTGTCAGAAAGATGGGGACAGACTTTGGAGCAGGGCCTGTGGGGACAGGACAAGGGGGGATGGTTTGAAACGAAAAGAGGGAGATTGAGACTGGAGAGAAGGGAGAAATTGTTGATGCTGAGGCCTTGGCAGGCCTGGACAACCCTTGTGGGGAAGAAATTGTTCCTCATGTCCAACCTAAACCTCCCCTGGCAGAAAACACACCATCCTGCCTCCCCTGGGCCGTTACCCAGAGCACACTGAGAACACTGAAAAACAGACTTGACTCGGGCAGTTGCAGCAATCGACAGCAGCCGCCTCAGGATGAATGTCTGTGTGCCCTGAATCTCACCTGTTTCCCAGGACCATAAGTCTGAGGGAGGAGCCCACATCTTCGTTCCGCACAGCCACCCGGTCACCTGCATGCATTTCTCCCCCTGCCACCCTGCTCACCTGCTGTCCCTCAGCAACGAGTCCCTGCGGTGCGGGGACGTCACCAGAGCCGTCTTTGACGAGGTGAGCGCCGCGATGCCGCGGTCCGCGCCGTTGCCTCGCGCCCGGGTGGTGATTTGTTAGTTGTTTTAACGAGGAAGTTCACGGTTCCGCTTCCACAAGGACAGGCAAATTAACCTTTAATTAACGTCATAAAACCAGGGAGATGCTTCCAGCTCGATGAACCAGTAGCAGCTGGGTACTCGCAGTTTCCTTCCTGCAGAGGCAGTGGCTGTTGCTGACCGGGCTGCGGTGTCTCCGTGCTGCAGCAGCTCCCGCCTCTTTCGCAGGCGGTACCTCTGAGTGATGACAAACGACAGCGGTTTAAAGAACTAAACCTTACCAAACGCCCCCACCCAAGGAAGTGCTACAAGCCAACGCCAAGCACGAGTTGATTTGGCTTTTCCCAGGCTTTAGGCGAGCGGATGCTGTGAGTCTCGGCGGCGAGCCAGGGGCTCTCTGGTGCTCGAGGTGTTCGCTTGTTCGGGCAGCTGCGTCTCTCTGCGCTGATGGGCTCTGCAGCACTGGGAGACAATGAACTACAGCACTTTCAAGCTGCTTTTCCCCAGCCCTCGCAGGCACTGGAGTTTTGGTGGGGTTACAGGCAGATTGGTGCTTAGGAGGCCAGGAAGGTCCAGGGGGGCTCGTCCTTTGAGACAAATGCTTGTGAGAGTCACAGAATGGTTTGGGCTGGGAGAGCCCTTTCAGATCACAGAGTCCCAGCACTGCCCCATCCCTGCCAGGGCACCACTGAGCCCTGTCCCTCAGCACCACAGCTCCACGCCTTGGAAACCCCTCCAGGGAGCAGGGGGACTCCAGCCCTGCCCTGGGCAGCCTGGCACAGGCCTGGACAACCCTGCAGGGGGCTGGAGAAATTGATCCTCAGCTCCAGCCTCAACCTCTCCTGGGGCAACTTGAGACTGCTTCCTCTTGTCCGTTTGTTCCTTGTTCCTCTCCTCTGTGGGAAGTGTTCTGGTTGTACAGAAGGGTTACCTGCATGGATAGCTGTGATTTGAGTTGTTAAATTGGGCAGAATTCCTTGGTATTTTTAACATACTAAAAAGGGAATGCATGAAGTCTACAGCCCGTAGAGCATTTTGGGTTTGTGACTCACCCCGTGTGTTTGGCTGAGGAGCTGAGGTTCCATCTGCCCTTCCCTGTGCTCAGATCTGCCGGACTGAAGGGAACTTCTCCTCCTTTGATTTCCTGGACGCTAACGCCTCCACGGCCATCCTCGGGGACTGGGATGGCGACGTGGCCGTTGTGGACAGACGGACCCCGGGAACATCTCCAGAGCGTTCTGCGGACATTGGCTTCAAAAGGACGAGGACAGTCCACGTTCACCCGCTGGACAGACAGTATTTCATCGCTGCTGGCTCAGTGTGCGTAGCTCAGGAGGAACTGCAGTTAGGCCCCATCCGTATCGGTGCCCCAAACCGGCTCAAACCGGCCTGTTGGGAGGGCGGGAGCAGCTGCTGAGGAGGCAACTTGTCAGCCTCGGTGTATAGCTAGAGCTTCCCCGGTCTTTGTAGAGGAGAAGATTTAGTTCTTAGAATTTAAACTGATAAAATTTGTCTTCCCTTCACCTTTTGGTAACGGCCACAATTGGGTAGAAAATGCTTTTTGGAGTCACTGTGGGTTTGGGGCTGGATTTGGTGCTCTCAGAACCCTTGGGAGCTGGAGGCTGAGCTGCAGTAAAGTTCTAAACACTGCTCACTGAAAACCCGTGGTGCCCCGTGAGCTGGTTTTGTGGTTTGTGTTCTTTTAAGTGGAGAACAAGAATAATTATTTATCAGCTGGTAAAACGCTGCGTGTGGCGTGTGTTGCAGGGATGTTGGTATTTATGACGTTCGCTACCTGAAGTCCAAAGGCAACAAGGCTGTCAGCTCCCTGAAAGGCCACACCAAGAGCGTCGCTTCTGCCTATTTCTCGCCGGGGACCGGGCACAGGGTGGTGACGGTGTGCGCCGATGACATGCTCAGGTGAGGAGAGGAGGGATCGTCTTTAGGTGAACTGTCTACTGGAATTCTTCCTTCCTCCCCTCCTTCCTTCCTTCCTCCCTCCCCTCCTTCTCTCCTATCTTTACCCATCACTGAGAGCTTTCTGTCTTTATTGCTTCTTAAAAAAGCTACAAACTTTTAGTGGCATTGGCACTTTTAACATTACTTCCGCTGAAATGTACAGGTGCTGCCAGTCTTTCAAACAAACAAACAAACCAACCCAAAACCAACCACCCAGAGGCGGGTCTGGCGGAGGCAAATACAAAATGCGTGGAAACAAAATGTATTTTTAGCTGTGGGTGCTTGAAAGGGTGACGGTGTCAGCTCTGCTGGAGCTCGTCTGCCATCTGATAACTCAAAGTGCTGAGAGCTGTGCCGTAGTAGAGATGTAGGTTTTTACTCTCGTGGCTTTGTGGCCATAATTGAGGTAATTAACCACGTAAACCCCCAGTTGCACCCGCCCATTGGCCGCACACGCTCCGGAGCCCACAGCTGTGCCAGAGCATGGCAGGTACCAAACGGGAGGCTGGAGACGGGGCCTCTGCTCAGCAGCTTTCTGTGACTTTGAGAGATGGGGGAGCGCGTGTGTTCCGGAAACCTTCCGAGTGCGGTGCGGGTCTTACGGCATCGGATGCTCGGCTTGGAATTTGGATCTTCTTCCCCGTACAGAGGAAGGAGCTGCTCTGAGTCCTGCCGTGCTGCAGCGCTTTCTTTCCTCTGAGGCACTGGCTGTGGATCGCTGAGGACCCGCTCTCTGTAGCCAGGTTTTGCTCTCTGCCTGTAAGAGCCTTCAGAAGGGATGACCTCCAGGTCTTGCTCAGAGCAATCCAGTTAAAAAAGCAAATTTAATAATTGCAGTTGGAATGTTGGTGCCGTTCGATCTGGGCAGCCGTGTGCTGTTGGTGACTGTATTCCCGGCTCTGCTGCGGACTGGCCTGTGCTCTCCCAGGAAAGTTCTGCCTCTTGGCATTTCGTTAACACTCTGCTCTGTGTTGCAGGGTCTATGACACCTCCTCCTTGACATCAACGGCGCCCGTTCTCAGCACCGTCAGGTGAGCTGGGGGCGCCGGGCTGAGGTGGCCACATCACAGCCGTCCCGCTCCAGCGCGGTCGTGGCATAATCAGAATCACAGCGTTTGGGTTGGGAGAGCCCTTTCAGATCATCAAGTCCAACCACTGCCCCATCCCTGCCAGGGCACCACCAACCCCTGTCCCTCAGCACCACAGCTCCACGCCTTGGAAACCCCTCCAGGGATCAGGGGGACTCCAGCCCTGCCCTGGGCAGCCTGGCACAGGCCTGGACAACCATTTCCATGAAGAAGGTTTCCCTACTGTCCAGCTAAGCGGTGGGTGGGCAGAGGCCACAGGCTGGTGTGTGTCTAGACAGCCTTGGGGCTGTTGGACCCCTCAGACACCCTGACAACTTGCCCTGGTCCTCCATGGGTGGTTTTGTTCATAAAGCCCGACTGGGGCACAGGCTGAGTTGGTGAAGTCCACAGGGAAGCTTTAGTGTCTCTCATGGAACAGACCATCCCGTCACCTTAAAAATGTGTTCTCTCTGGGAATGCTTCTCTTTGCGCATTTTTAAATATCAGAGGTCACTTCTTAACAGCAAGGCACATGGTTTTGGGTGGGGTGCCAGGCAGGAGCGCCTGGGTTTGGGTGGAGTTCTCCAGAAGGGCGAGTCCTTGTCAGGGGTGGGTTGTGAAGAAGCTGGAACTAGATGAGCGATGGGCTTGAAAAGTCTGAATTTGCAGTTTGTCAGAAGGCAAGCTGGGGAGGGACCATCTGGGAGTGTAGTGATAGGAACAGGGGTAATGGTTTGAAACTGAAAGAGGGAGGTTTAGCCTGGAGAGAAAGAGAAATGGTTGGTGCTGAGGGTGGTGAGAGCCTGGCCCAGGTTGCCCCGAGAGGTGGTGGCTGCCCCATCCCTGGCCCCATTGCAGGGGAGGTTGGATGGGGCTCTGAGCAACCTGCTCCAGTTGCAGATGTCCCTGCTCCCTGCAGGGGGGTGGCACCAGAGGAGCTTGGAAGGTCCTTTCCTACCCAAACCACCCTGGAATTCTGTGCTTGCCCTATTTTTACTAAAACAGGCAGCCCTGAAGCACCACCACTAACAACCCCCTGTCAAAGTACCCTCTCTCTTCTTGCCTCTCTCGGCAGACACAACAACAACACGGGCCGGTGGCTGACAAGGTTCCGGGCGGTTTGGGACCCGAAGCGGGAGGACTGCTTCGTGGTGGGCAGCATGGCCCGGCCGCGGCAGGTAGAAGTTTTCCGAGACATGGGGAAACTGCTGCACTCCTTCTCCAACCCCGACTGCCTGGGCTCCGTCTGCTCCATCAACGTGGTTCATCCCACCAGGAACATCTTAGTGGGTGGCAACTCCAGTGGCCGCCTTCATGTGTTTAAAGAATAAAACATGGGGCTCAGAGATTTGATATTTTTTTTTTTTTACATTAAATTTGTTTAATCCGTACGAAGCTGTTTCTAAGCTGTGTTCTCAGGACAATAGTGTACTTTGAAATAAATCTTCTAAACTGCCTTTGGCATTTCCTTCTTTAATTAAGATAAAATATTAATCCTGCTGTCACGGTTTGTACCCAAATAGGTATTTTTCCTCAATGCTGAATTTATTTAAACAAAAAAACAAAACCACCTTGCATCAATTGGATAGTTGCCACCTCCACGCGGCCCTTTTTTGTGACTTTGATTAGGAAATTGGGGCATTCGTCCTGCACCAGCTCCTGGGGTGTTCTGTCAGCTCCTCCGGCCAGCAGGTGTTCAGCATCCTGACCTCAGCAGACTTGTCCCCAAGGAAGGTATCTGGTGTCTAATTAAATTCTTTGGGAGGCAGGAGGAAGGTCTCTGGGGGCTGAGGGTGCCGGGCAAGTCCTGAGGAAGCTTGATGGTTATGAGTTAAACTTGGAGTGGACATGGACCTGTTGGAGCAGGGCCAG
>VWZK01003192.1:0-16055 GCA_013396935.1 Baryphthengus martii
AATATATGATATATATATTTTAGAATCTGTATTGTATAATTCATAAATATTTCAAGGTACCTGCAAACCTAGGTGAAGAGCTACTACATCTCAGGAAAATAAAAAGGCAGCTATTGTACACTCATTGAGTTCTGTACAATAAAACCATGTTCATGAACAACTGGACGCATACAAATATTTATTTACAATGCCAACTTTCGTCACTGCTTCCCCATCCTAACTTCAAAGTAATCAACTAAACTAAGAAAAGAAAGCAAGGAACTTTTACAAACCTTGTTGCTTTACATCTAAAGTCTAAACCCCAAATATAAATTATTGAATACTTTATTTTAAGAACTTAAGCATTTGTTCACTGCATTTTAAAACAGATGCTGTAGATACAGTTGTAGTCTTTTTGCATTTACATAGATCTGGTGTTATTAAGAATATCCACATGAGAAAAGGTTACAAAGATGTTCCTCGTAAGAAGGTGAATCAGATAGCATATATTGTAATATAGAGTACTTTTTGCTGTAGCTGACTGACACATTTAGAAAAGCTGATACTTTGATGAGAAGATCAACTGCATGATATTCTCCTAGAATCTTCTCCAGAGTCTCAGTGCAAACTAACATAAGGATGCAACGTATCTGTCAAGAGAAATAAACACATATAAAACCAGACATTCATTTTCCTCAAACTAAGCTCTGAAAGCATGTACAACAAAATACCGGGAAAAGGTGGAAATGCCAACTTTACAGCAACAGTCACATTTCAAATAAAGAGAAGCTTTTATATGAAGTTGTATCCACAGTCCCTAGCATAAAATATTAATAGTTCCAGCTCTATCACTTTATAACTGAGGAAGAAGTGTTCCTGGGAGACAATAATAAAAAAAATTCTGCTGTTCAACAAGTATACAGTATTTGTAATTAAAAATGTTTGTCTGTTGGTTCATATATACGGACATTGGTGATACATGCTTAATGATTTTAATTCAGGTGAGATCAGAGCTTAACATAAAGCAGCCTCTTATAAAACTGTAAAGGACTATTGTTGAGCTTATATTACTGAGGCATTAAATGATCTTATTTTTAATAACTTGTTAACCTAATATGCTCTTCCTGTTTTTTTCCTGTGAGGAGAACTCTAGTTAAATGTTGTATTCATTTGTCCTCTTTTCTTAAAATAGCCTAGGAGGAACTGAACGGCATTGTACTTCCCATCTCTATATATGCTGGAGGTCAGGGATTTTTGTTTTGCACAGGGCACCTCTGCTTTACTCTGTTTCAGCCCCCTACAACGTCCAGAAGAGGAGGCAAGCTGCTTTTGACAACGTGAACCTTGCTACATTCAATGGAAAGGGAGCTAGTTGTGGTCAGATGTGGGCAGCAAGTTGTCGTTTAGAAAAGAGTTCCCAACTAATGGATAAAGTATTTTTAAGCATGCTGGAATGCTTCCACAGCCAAGCTGTTATAAATGAATAGGTCTTTTGTTGTGAGTCTTGATCTCTTCCCTCCTTCCTCCCTTTCTCCCCCCACCCCGCGCTCTTTCTCAGGATGAGTCAATATGCTTCTAATTGGATGTCCTTTCTGGACTTTTTTTCCAGGTTTTAGGCATTAAGAAAGTTCAAATCCTTAAACACATAGACCTGGTGCCCAGAAACCATTTTTTCCTTTAACAGATTTATTGCTTCAAGACGTATTCATTTCAGAAGGCTCAACAGTATTGTTATGGGTTTTTTTTTCGCTGTACACGGGAAATGTAAAAGCAACTCAGTTGTACTTCAGTGAAATGACATTATCATCCCAAGAATGAACAAACTGATTTGTTATGTCCTTAACAAGGAGCCAGTCAACTTCTAAATAGTGTTGTAGGATTGTTCTGAAACCATGGCACAGTATGCTTTCAGAGATAACTACCCTGCTGTCTCGATGGTAGCTTGTATTTTGTCATCACGTCCTTTCTGACTGCCTGAGGAAAGTGAAAGTGGGTATAGCCATCTCTGTCAATAATACTTCGGGTGAGACAGGGCAAACTTGAATGCTAATAGTTGGGCAAGACTGAAAATCTGGTAATGATGGTTCCTAATGGAGCCTCCAGACATGGTCCTGTGGAAGATGATTGACAGGTGTATTTGTTGATTTTCCAAATTTTTGTATTGGGACTTTTAACAAATAATTACTGCTTGGAATTCATTGGTATCTGCCATCCCAGAATCTCAGGTGAATATAACCTTCCTGGGAAATAAATACTGCCATTCTTATTTCACAGATAATAAAAAGAAAGCATGTAAAGATTAAGTGTTTTTGCTTGTAGATAGAGTGAAAGTTTGTGGTAGATCTTAGAAGAGAGTTGAGGTTTCCTGCATTAAAAAAAAAAAAAGCAGCGATAGATGCAAAAGAAACTGTCTTTAAAGGAACGCAGCTGGGACTCAGAATTTAGATGCACTGAGTCTGTATGCAGTTTGAGGCTTAAGTGACCTATAGAGAAAAAAATTTAATCTCTCATCACATTAGAGTTAAATTTTGCACATTCCTTTGTGAAGAACAGAATGTAATGATTGAACAGTATAAATCACTTACATGTAGAAGTGGTCTCCTGTATGGACAAAGTTTCATGTCTGAGGTAAAGAAAAAGCAGCTTTTTGCAAATTAATATAAGATCTCATCACGTGTGGATGTGAAAGAATTATTGTACACTTTCATTACTGACTTCATGTGCTTTTCCTTGAAATAGCCGGTGTTGCCTGCTTTCTGAGACAGACTGCTCTAAGAGAGTCTCCAGAGTGGCTCAACACAGCCATTCCATAGATCTGCTCTTTCACTGCATAAGACAATGCATATAACAGGAGTTACAGAGTATCTGTGAGCAAAGGAGAGTGAAAATTAATGTCCCCCCTGCAACATTGTGTTTCTCGATATTCCTACTTCCTCATCTCTCCCTTCTGAAATTACCTAGGGAGAAGAAACTAGACATTTGAATTGGATATCCAGCAGCTGTAATTAAAAGTACTCCTGTATTTTACTGTGCAGTAATAGTTCATCTCCAGTCCTTCCCAGGATGCTGTTAAAAAATACTATGAAGTATGTTCACTAAGTCAGATTTCCTCACTTTTATCTCTGTGAATCATTACTAGTGGATATGAAGTGAGAACATCAGGAAACTGAAGACAGAAAATTGTTGGGATGAATGGTGTCTTCTTTTTCTGCCTAACAGAAGAGTCAGCTTGCCAGTGGAAGCAAAGTTATCTGCTTTCTGTGTAGTCTACTTGGACAGACCCTAGAAACCTGCCTGCCCAACTCTTCAGCACCTTGCTTCCACTCTCCTTCTTCATTTCCGCTAAATGAAAAGAGGATTTAATTTTATACAGTTTTAGGCTGAAGCATATGAGTTCAGAGGAATAGGACAAAGAAGAATAATGATCAGAAACGTCACTGGGTGTGCACAGATTGGTTTCCCCAGTTCTGGAAGTCACCAGATTACAACCTAACATTCTATGGTTTAGTAGTTCAGTTACAGAAGAAGTTATATTGATTTTACATGAGTACCAGTGACACCTTAAGCATAAAAAAAACCCCAAAACCCCAGACATGGCTGGTTTGTATATAGCAGACTACTGTATGGGTTCTGTGAATGATACGAGTCTCGGTATTCGCTGTCTAAATAAATATGAAGTAGTATCCCAGCATTGGCCTTTTACTTGTGACTCACAGCATTAACTTAAAAAAAAAAAAAAATAAAAAATCTCCCAAGTCCTCAACTCCAACTTCCTCTCCAAGCTCTTACGAGGCTTTTCCACCAGAACCTCCCTTCTCCTAACTCTGAGTGGCCTCTTCCTAAGGCGTCATTCCTTACTTCATTTATATTTTTGGAGGTATAAATGAAAGAAGCCTGTTCCCATAAGACAGGAGAACTGCATCCACTCTGGACTTGTTTCCAACATGTGCTAACAAGCCAGTTTGGCAGATGATAATTGTTACTCATGTACAGTAGCAATATGAAAATGAGTCATGAATCCTAGGTCAAATCACTTATGTTCACACTTCAGTCTCAGCCCTCAGTTTCTATACAGGTAACTCCCTTATGCAATTATTTGTCCTTAGCCCTGCTTTTAGGGAGAGGAATATATCCCTTCTGAATTCTATATATACACTTTACCTATACCTGTTCTTCATGGGATGTGAGTGGAGACTCTCAGTTGCAGTTACATACAGAATTTCAAACCTTCATTTACCTAGAAAAATCTTTTTAATGTTGTTTGTTAAATGTGCTTCTCTTACTGGCTGATGGGAAAAATGTTCATATGGCTGGAATATTCCAGTAATAAATAGTTCTTGTGATTATCAAATGCCTCAGCTCCACTTCAGCATTTAATCACCCTCAAAAGCCATAAATTGCCTCATATACTCCTCCACTATGAACACTGTCTCTTAATCAAACTGGATTAAGAAGTTTAAGAGACATTATCCATTCATATGTGAATTTTGGTAGGTCATGAGAATAATGAGCCAGATGTACAGATGTAAAGAGCAATATAAGTTGCAAGTCCATAAGTTAAAGCTTATACAGTATGAAGAGAGCAGAAATACATGAAATACATTAGCAGAGAAAGCTAACAATAGGTTCATGATCATTTACATTTGACTTAATATATTTATTTACATTCAACATGAAAATACTTACATTATTTCGTGTCCCTAACAGTGTCAAAGACAAGCTTAGGTCTGTTAACAGGAATAGTTTTCAGTACTGTCTGATATTGAGTACTGCCTGTATTTTTACTTGGAGTTTTGTATCCTGAACCAGAGCTAAAGGTTTGCTCCAGAAATCTTGCAAGTATTGATTTCACAGTACTGTGAAGGAGATTGTTTAAATTGTTTCATTAATGTATTTTCTGAAGTTTAAATTTAGTTATCAATTTCCATCTGTATGTTATTTATCCACATGGAAAGATAATAGTCCAAATATTTGCTTATTCCAGGTGCTGTAGGCATTCTTGCTGGTAGCTGTCCATAAACCTACTGCACACACAACTTATCACTGCTCATTAACTATTTAGAAATTAAAGTTTTTAACTGCTCACTTATCTCAAAGTACTAAAACTCAAACTACGTGGGCTGTCAGAAAGTACAACATAAACAAACTCTGTCTGTGCATGGCAGCACAGTGTGTGTATGTTTGTGTTTTGAATCATAAAGTTGTAACAAAAATATTTTATGATAGGATCCTCTCACTCCCAGAGTGTACCAGTTTGAGTTAGAACAGAACAATTCTGTTCAGTTATTTTACTTTTCAGCTGGATTCCTTTAACTAACTNAGTGGTGAAGGTGATGTACTTGCCATCAGGGTGGTTTGGGTTCAATACTGGTCTTGTACATATTTGTAAATATTCCATTTTATTCTTCTTATTATTTTCCTTTTCATTAAAGCTGTTGTAGTTTCCTCTTCTAATCGGTAAGTGTCTCTTCCTTATTCCTTTCTCTTCGCCTTTGGGGAGGGAGGGGATAAACAGAGAGTGTCTGTTATAGATTTCAGGGCTTCCCTGACCCAAAACCACAACACAGAGCAAATCAGACTTGTAACACTATGTTATAGGCTCTGCTAATCCAAATATAACACTGAGTTGGTACAGTAGTGTATGTATTCGCAACTGGAAATAAAAAAAGCTAGATTTTGCTAGGGGATTTCAGCTGTAGTCGGTGATTTGCAAAGCTAATCATAACAGTCATGAGATATAAACTGAACAAATTTAAATCTTCTGATTTTGCAGAGGGTATATACCACAGGTGACAATAGTACAACTTTTCAAGTCTTAATAGAGCCACGTCTCCTTTAATTTATTTAGTTACATTACCCATCTCCCAAATTACACACGGCATGCAGAAAACAGATTCTTTCCCAACAGTGATATTTTATGAGATTGGCTGTGGATTTATAAATAGTCAGAACATTTTAAAATGAAATCAAAATTCAGAGACCATAAAGGAAGATTTAAGGAGAAATAATCTAGTCATAAATTAATGAAATTAAACATTCTTCATACATTAAAAAATAAATTATAGTATTGATTAATGCAGTGAGCAACACAATTCCACCCCATTGCTACCATATTATTGTCACTTCATCCTGAACTTGCAATTTTCACAAGTTTCAGCATTTATCTTTGGAACTGTCATCTGTCACACTTAATGAAACTAAGTGACAACTGTATTTCTTTTAGTACATTAATAAAATTAGGGTTTTTAAAAACCCACTTCAGGGTCAAAATAAATCATAAAACTTCATTAACTATTGCAAGATAAGAAATCTAGCTTTCTGGGGTTTTTTTTTGTTTGTTTGGGTTTTTTTGGTTTTATTGTTTTTTTTTTTTCCTAAAGTGCTATAGTTTTGCCTTACTATTACTTTGTCTCTTTTAATAAATATTGATTAGGATTAAATACTTCATAATATATCTTTTTCCATTCATGAGTTGTAGGCATCCACCTTCACAAATGAGGATAAATGAATAATCTCATGGTCTACTGTAGCATATCCTTTACGCATGCACATTGTGAGTACAGTTAACTACGGGTGTCTAGACAGACACTTAGACAAACATTAATGCGTATGTACAAAAATCTTTTGTGCATTTCTAAAACCTTCACTTCATTTTACCAAATTCCCAAATTGTTTATTTCCCTGCAAACTGCAGAGCAAACTAACACTATGTTTTACACACAACTGGATTACAGACTACAGAATACTGGTCAAGATTCTGATTTTATTTGCATCAATGTGAGGCCAAAGTCACTCCATTGTTCCCAGGTTTGCTTATTAGCACTAAGAAAATGAAATCAAATACCTTCTTGCTTAATTTTAAAAAGTATTATAATGTTTCATTTGTTATGGGAGCTTGTTGGTGTTATTTACCACATTTCACAACAAATGTCATAAAGGAGAAGAATTTAAAGTAAGACAAGTTATTAGAAGTTGTGGATGTCACGAGACATTTCTTTTTTGTTATTAAAAAGGAAGAAATAGCATACCTTTGTGTTTCTGCTTACCCTCATGTTTTGTTTTGTCCAGCTATGGTTTTATAAAAAGAAATTTCAATGGCAGGATTCTGAAGGCTTATTTTTTTGTACTAATTCTTCATATATGGCATTAGCTTTTACAGCATGTCACATTCTCACAAATAATTGAAGGCATTCTTTTAATTCTTAGAATATTTGATCCCATTATATTGGCAGGTAGAAGGAGATACTTATTGAATATAGGCCTTGAGTGATCCTTTACGTAAATTTCCAGATGTAAATTGTATTTTTTTTCTCAAGCAAATAAGACCTTGGTGATGCTATGGTATTTTGTGAGAGGACTTCAATGACCTTTTTCTAAATTTTACATTATTCTTTTTCAGAATTACCCACAAATTGTAATTCAAAGAGACAAGATACAATTCTGGTGAGAAGTATTTCTTGCTTTGGGCTGAGAGCGTGGGATGAACATAAGAAGAGTGCTCCCATTCCCAGCCTCGGAACAGATTGATGCTGAGGTGGGGAAAAGTGGAGCTGGCTGAGGTGCCTCCTGTCCCCACTGCAATTGAAAAATTAATGAGAAAAAATGGCAGTAGCATTTGTGCTACTCCCTTGATTTACCCCTTAATTATATTTATGGTGTAAACTAATTAAAAGTATATCTTTTACCCTGAAAGACAGGTGTCAACCCTTTTTGAAGCCCACAATAAAATTGTGTTTGAAAGTTTAACTAGACTCTGGAGAATACGGGATCAAGACCAGGGTTGATTTACTGCTATTACATTAAAAAACCTGACTTAATAAATAAATAAATAAATTTACTAACATAACAAAATTGGGCAAAAATCAGGGAACTGGTCCAGGATCCAGGATTGGAACACCAGAGATTCTACAGCGAAAGCATCCATTGCACAATTGGTTAAACTTTACTTGACTGTAGATCATGGTTATCAGAACTCTGCTGTTACTAAAATAAAGTGTATTAAATTGAAAATCCGAATAACTTACTGAGAAGATGTAAAGACAGCTTTGGAAAACCGCAGAAAAATATTTAAATTGGTTTTGTTGATCGCTGACGATCAAGGTAATTTAGAGACTGCAGGGATTTATATCTTGAAACAATCTCTGAGACAGCAGCTAGCATGTTAGAATTACAAAATAATCGAGTGCAAACTATCTTACTTTTATTTACAATCGTAAAAGAAAAAAACACAACAGCTCAGACCCCAAAATAATTGCTCATATAAGTTTACAGGAGCCTGTTTATAACTCTTATAAAATAAAACAATGTTAAATAAAATTATACTTTAATATGATGACTTTTATGCTATTTTCATTAATATTTTAAAATGTTTGAAATAAATGACAGAAAAAGGAAAAGAGAAATGAAGGAATTTTTACAGTGTAATAGACTTCCTCACTAAACTAAAACGTAACTATTTTGTTTAAAGGCAAACCACTAAAATTCCAGTGATTTTAAGTCCACATATACGTACACACTCTCTCCTTGATATGTGGCAGATACTACACATATTAATGGAGAATATAATTGTGTCCATCATTCAGTGGGCAGGACTCCATCCCCATACATGGGATCCAAAAGTATCAGTTGTATGGGAGAACCTTTGAATCTTGTGTTTTCTGATTTTACTAATTTTTTAGCTGAGGTATTATTATAGTCACACATAAATATTTGGTTCTCATGTGGATGGTAGTTTACACTTGCTGTCAATTGCCAGAACGCTTAACTGAATACTTTTTGGAGTTAATGTCTCTGCAGTGATATCAAAGCTATAAAATGCCTTTCAGTACTGCTTATTAAAATAATGCAACTGGAAGTATTTTAAAACTAATAGTCAGTATGGTCACAGTGCAGTCCTTGAAATGGTATAGGTAGGTAATTTCCCTCTTGTGTATTTCTAGTTATTCCAGCAAGTCTATAGGACTGAGGTAGAAGACTATTTTTCTTTAATTCTCTGTTTTAGACAGGAACTAAGGGTGATTTTTTCCATCTTTACTTGCATGGGTTGTCAGGACGCTTATCTGTCAGTGTAGAAAACCGGTAACTTTTTGATCCAAATTAAGTTTTGTAACCATGTTATTTTGTAATTTTAGTTCTGTCCAATCTAGAGAATTGTATGCTCCTGGTTGGCAAAATCGCTCATTATTTTAGGCAAATATACAAACAAAACCAGGATAGTTAAAAATACTAGTAGGACTGACTAAGGTTTTTATGTTTCTTTTTTTATTATTTTTGCGCTGTGATCTGTATTTTAAATGTAATATCCAAATAACTATTTGATGCTAAGATATTAGTCCAGTCATTTATATGTCTGCCAAAATGAAAAATCAGGAGGATGTATTCAGGCAATTAAAGAAAGCATTGATTATAAGATAGAATAAAGAAAGGAGAAAAAGATCACATTAAGTATTTTACTTTAAGAAAACTGTAATTCATAGAATTGTTGCTGTACTGGATTTTTTTTTTTCGTTATGAGTTGTAAAGATATGGGTGAGAAATGATGATGCAAGGTGGCAGAGTTGTGAGTGAGAAGCATGAGAAAATAACTTCTGTTTGTATGTATAGCAATGACTTTTTATCAAAGATTTGATTGTGCATTCAGTATTATGGACTCAAATATGCAAATGAATTCTGCCATTAATACACATTCACAGAATACATGTTAGTGATTCCAAGGGAGCTGTTACAATATATGCTCTGAATATGTATTAGGAATAATACAAAATATGTAAATAAGAGCATTCTATATTATGAAAATATAACATAGAATGCACAGTATTTTTAATACTCAATCATAGCTACTCTCTGACAGCTCAAAAGAAGCAACTGTACTTCATGCTAAAGTATGAACTCGTATTGAAGATTAACAAAATTAACTAAATTTTTATAGATCTACGGATGTGATACCATGGTTTCACGCAGTGATATAACATATAGTCTTCTGTTCCACTGTATTATTTATTCTATGTGTAAAATACATTTCTTTTAGTATTTTTCATTTTAATATTTTTTGGAAAGGCTTGACTAGGTATTCTTTTCATATGGAAATCTCTTTTTTTTTTGGAATTCTAGATACAATATTTTTGCAAACATAATTTGATACTGGCAATTAGTTTGATACTGCTGAGAAAAGATAATGTAAATTTTATGAATACTTGCAATTGTAAGGAATGTGCATAAAATACTAATATAGAATAATGCCAGATCCTGATACTGCTCGGGTTGCAGAAGTCCTGTTAACCTGAAAAGCAACAGGAATATTGGGCTTAAGGTTGTTTTTTTTTTTTTTGCTTGCTATAACTACAGCTTCTGGCATTGTTATGACCAAGTGATTCAGGCAAATTCATAAAGTAATTCTAAATTTGCTAAGTTTCTATGTAGTTCATGTTACAACATTGTATATTCAGTTAGCCACACTTTTAAATCGATAATGCCTTAAAATTCCTGTCCCATTAACTCAAAAGATGCTGCTTGTTTGTATTTGCTGAGATGATCTTTACTGTCAAGACAAGTTCCAAATAATCTTGAATGTGGTAAAAAATCAATACAGAGTTTGAAACATTATTTTTTTTCTGGATTTCAAGTTTCTTCTGAAGTCCTAAATTATTTTTTATTTTTTTTTATTCAGGTGCGATATTAACCGCGAAAGCGAAAAGCTGAATAACTGAAGGGAATATATGCAAATAAATTAGCTGTTGCAAGGCAGCACACTTAGTTGTAATAGAATACTGGATATTTCTTCTTGACTTATTTGTAGGAATGTAATGAATTACTAGTTGACATTTTGTTGTGATGAAACGTCATTTTGCATGCCTCAATATATGATCTGTTACTTTTTCATGTGAGATCTATTACCTGCTTGAGTGAGCTACTTGCTTGAGCTTGCTAAGGAATAGCTCAAACTACCATAAACCATGCCAGGGGATGTGTTTCACCCTAAGTAGGATAAAGGCTGTTGAGCCGAATTCATCTTCATGCAACCCCTTGGACTTCATTGGAATTACATCAGAAATAATTCATCACAGAACATTTTATTTTGGTTTACTTCCTAATTTATCAATTTTAATGAATCCTATGCCATCTCTGTAAGATAATATTTGTTGTACTATTATACTTATTATAAACAGAAAATAATAAAATGGAGAAAAATACCTTTCTATATTTTAAATTCACATTTACACTGAGTTTTATTCTCAATTGCCAGTTTGAGCCGGCACAAAGTAGTGATTAAGCCTCATATTCCCTTTCTTCCTACTGTGGAGTGGCAGAAAAACATCAAACATGGATAAGAACCATTTATGGTAGAAAGACTTCTTGCTCCCAGGGCAACCTACAGCATTACTGGAACCAATTGCTTCTCTAAAAGAGAATGCTGTTCTTTATTCTATTTTCAGGTTATGGAAGGAGTTAAATCTGAATATGTCAAATTCCATTTAGGCATCCTCCTGTTTATTCGTTTCTATTTTTGTGCTCTTTGGAGGTGGATCTCCTTGGACTAGGAGGGGTTGATTGTACTGTTAGGACAACTGATGTCCAAGGCAATGTCAATCCCACAACACTTCAGCAGTTATGTTCTACAGAGCACAAATCCTTACCTACATCACAGCTGCATCCAGCTCTGTCTGGCACCTGACAATTGATGTGGCTTTAAACAGCATGTTCTGGAGAAGGGCAATATACAGGCTAGGCCATGAATACCAACAACAAAATGTTCTTCAAATCGGGCATGGTACTGAACTTCACATTCCCTTTCACTGTGTTTTTATGTATATACTGCATGTATTTCTGCTTTTGATCTAAATTAAAAAAAAAAAAGAACAAAAGCAAAACTAAAATCCAACAATTTGTAAGCTTCACTTGTAGTAATGTTATTTTATAATATAATTTGATTTAAACACCAAGTCTTCTATTTAGCTGTTTTAACTATAACAGTCTTCCCATTTCAGTATTGCTGCACTCTAAGATTTTTAGGACAGATATCTTGTCCTAAATACTTAAGACAGCTACAAAGTTGAAAATCATGTTCTTAGACAAAGCAAAAGGATAATTTCAACTCACAGCTACTAAGGTACAAGCAAGCAGTTGCAAAAAGGTTTACTAAATATTATTGTCCATCTTTCAGAACCATTTAAGTGATCCAGAGCATCAAGAAAGATGTAAAAAGTTTCCATTTTCCCCTGTTCGTCCTGATACAAAAAAAACCAAAAAATCAGCATCAGTGAAAGAGCAGCCTTGAGGAGGAAAAGGTAACTGTTAAGATGGGGAGAAAATTTGGGTACCTACAACTTGACATTGATCCATAAGTGATAGTTATTGATCTCTTCTTTTTACTGTGTAATCAATAATATTTTTAATAAAATAGTATTTATTTGTAGAGTTATGCAAAGATTTTCTACAGCATTGTTGAGATGAGCAACTCTGGTATCCAAAACTTTCTCCACAAGAAACTATCTGATATCCAAAAAAACCTCGAAGACTAAATGTTAACCTTGGAAAATTCAAATTAGAAATATAGTTGAGTTTTTAATAATGTAAGTAAATAACCTTTGCAGCAGTTAATTTTGGTATATTGTGGGTTTACTTTAGCGAAACAACTTGTATCTTTCTAAAACACTTTCTTCCATTCAGTGACAAGCCTATTTTGACAGGTAACAATATCTATCGTATGCATTGTGTAGGAGCTCAAACTAGAACATAGTGATGACTAATTTTGTCCTGAAGATGTAGGATTATTTTCCACGTGTTGTGCACTTTTACTAGGAATTTCTTTTACAGAAACTTTTTAATAGGAAAAAAACCTTGGAGCTTTATTTTTGTGGGTTTTGTGTTGCTGTTTGGTTTTTTTTTTGTTTGGTTGTTTTGGTTTTTTTTTGGGGGGAGCGATTTTTACCTGCCTACTGCCTGTTTCCAAGTGTATTGAGCATCTCTTCACATCAATCCCAAAATCTGCCATCAACTATCTAGAAGTTCATACCTGAATTTTATGATCTAGCAATGGAACAGTATATTGGAATACATATGTACAACAGCCTGTAACTTCGTTGCTATAGTAAGATACAGCATATCTCATATTTGTAGCCTAATCCAAAGTCTGCTGGTGTTAATGTCTGAACCACCCACTTCCTGAGCATTTTCAATAACATTTTAGAATTACATATATTTTAAAGGAAAGTAATAAAACAATTACTTTAGATGAGCTGTGTATTTATTAGAACCATTTTGTACTGTCAGGAAGCACTGTATGGTTGTCTTATGCCAAAGAACTCTGCCTGAGGTATCTCATTAACAGTGACCATACCAAGATCCACCTTTTTACAATCATCACAGTCTCTGGTATGTAATCTATTATGAATTGCACAATATTTTTTAATGTGCTATTTCAGTGAATTGTGCTTTAGGTATATTGAATTCTCTTACCTTTTTTTTTTAAATTTGATTTTGTTTAGGGTCATCTCCCACTGCATCAGATGCAAATGCCAGCTGAAGATTCTCTTCCATTCATTTAGTTGCTTTAAACTTTATTTGGGCTGCTACGCAGTTGAACCTGGGCAGGATGAGCTCATCCCATCATCTTTTTTAAGAAGATAAACTGAACGCCATGGAGTTTACCATGTGGTTTTCATAGATAAGCTTAAAAAAAACCCCCAACAAACCAAACACCGACCCTGGATAGTATCTGCCCTTTATAGGCATTTATTATCCAATGAAATATTTTGAAGGCAGGGTGTGGTTGGCTAAATTATTGCTCCTCCCACTGTTCTCTGCTATGTTTCCAGTTTCAGAGGGAAAAACACAAGCTTGTATGTTGAATATGAGTCATAACCTCTTTTCTGCTACTGACTCACTTGGGAGTTTGAGGTAAGTCATCCTACCTTATGTCTCAATTGCTCTGCCCCCAGGACAGCGAGGAGAGAAGGAACTATGGAAAGTTGTGCAATGTTTTCACAGATGGAAAGTGTAGATATTAAGATCAATATTATTATTATGCAGCACAATACTAATTTTATGCACCCAAAATGGATTTTTTACATAGCTTTTCCCCTCCATGAAACTTTTTTTTTTTTTCATTTTGTCATGAAAAAGTTTAAAGAAAGATTGTGCAGGACCAAAGAACATTTTAGGGTACAGAAATACTTAAAAATTACTGTATCTCTCAGAGGAAAGCATATGCACCTTTCATCACACTGTTCTCTTTTGCACCAACAGTGACCAACAGTAAAGGTCTACAGTGGTGCAAAATTATTGATGACCTTGGGGGTTTATTATTGATGGACTTGGGGGTGCTGGTGGATGAGAAGCTCAACATGAGCCGTCAGTGTGCACTTGCAGCCCAGAAAGCCAATCGTATCCTGGGCTGCATCAAGAGAAGCGTGGCCAGCAGGTCGAGGGAGGTGATTCTCCCCCTCTACTCCACTCTCCTGAGACCCTACCTGGAGTACTGTATCCAGTTCTGGAGCCCCTATTACAAGAAAGATGTGAACATGCTGGAGCATGTTCAGAGAAGGGCCACGAGGGTGATCAGAGGGCTGGAGCACCTCTCCTGTGAAGACAGACTGAGAGAGTTGAGGTTGTTAAGTCTGGAGAAAAGAAGGCTCCAAGGAGACCTTATTGTGGCCTTCCAGTATCTGAAGGGGGCCTACAAGAAAGCTGGGGAGGAACTTTTTAGGATGTCGAGTAGTTCTAGGATTAGAGGGAATGGATTAAAACTAGAGATGGGAAGATTCAGATTGGACATTAGAAAAAAATTCTTCACCATGAGGGTGGTGAGCCACTGGAACAGGTTGCCCAGAGAGGTGGTGGAATCCTCGTCCCTGGAAGCTTTTAAGGCCAGGCTGGATGGGGCTCTGGGCAACCTGATCTAGTGGGAGGTGTCCCTGCCCATAGCAGGGGGGTTGGAGCTAGATGATCTTTAAGGTCCCTTCCAACCCTGACAATTCTATGATTCTACCTCTGAACTAAGAGGAGGCCCTGAAGTGTGTAGAGTCTCATACAGTGCTGGGTCCTACCAGGCTACTAACACTCCTGGTTGGTTTGCGAGCATTGCGGGCAAACGCTAAGCTTTAAGAAGTGAACTTACGATACCTGAGCATGTTCCTTAGCAGTTACGATATCAAACTAAGTATCTATCAGTTATAATCTCTTATGTTAGGATGTAGATAGTCTAGGACTTGGCTATTTTGTCTTCCTACTTTTGTTTCCCAAAAATACCTGGCTGTACACTGTAGTGAGACATGCTAATAAACTGTATTTACTAAACCACAACAACAAAAAAATCTGCTTGTAAGTTTTAAGGAAATTCGTTTAAACATGGGCACATTTCAATTGAGAAAGGTGATACACAGTGAGAGCATAAGCAAGGCAAAGCATGTAGCTTATGGACACCTGCACCCAGGAGCAATACTTGCAGTGCTCCATGGTATAGGAAAGAACAGAGCAAGAGGCTGATGAACAAATCAATCTTGCCATGGGAAAGAAATATATTTCCTAAACAGAGAAAGCACAGGTAACACTGCTCAGCAGATGGTAGCGGAGTATCTAGTTTGCTTTCCAGGGTTTTGCGTTTGAAAAATGCTTGTTCTATCCTTCGTATTCCTTTGAATATTTTTGTGTGTCAGCTTTAAAGTCCGTTTTGTAGACATAGCTGTACGTTACCAGTTAAGGTAAACGCGAGAGGGCTAGGTTAGGTTAAGAACTGATCTTGGACAGGAGTGGAAAGACCGGGAGGACAGGCGTGGAGGCCTACGGCGTTTCACGTGCCTGCTCACCCCTCTCCTGAGGCGCAACTGGTTGAAGGCAAACAATACCGGCAGCGGACAACTTCTGAGCCAGCGGTTGCACCATTAAAAATGCCCCTGCATCGCTGCCAAGCGCTACAGCTGCAAACCCTGTCCAGGCATGAAAGCCTCCCTTTCAGATTTTTTTTTTTTTTCCTCTTCTCCCTTCTTCCCTATTTCTGCTTGACGGCTTTCGGCCTCCTGGGGGAATTTCCGTGGCTGGAGGCCCGGCTGGGGGCGGGGGGCAGCGAGGCGCCCCACCGG
>VWZK01003192.1:17109-29719 GCA_013396935.1 Baryphthengus martii
TTTCTTTTTCATTTACAGCTATAGCTTTGTTTTCCAGAATTCTGGCAGGAGCTTATAAAGTCTCTGAAGAGCAGACAAATAAGATTGTTCAAAAACTGTAACTTTATTCATAACTGGTTAACTGGAACAGAGCCTGGCAGCACAGTTGTGCAACTGTGGATTAAAGATGCAGTCTTGTTTTTTATAACTTGGAAAATCAATAGCTATGTGAAATCAAAGTTGAGGACTTATTTGAGAAACCAGAAAGTATCCGTAACTAAGTAAAAAATGTTCTGGCAGGGAGACAAATTGGCTTATACTTATCTTATTGTATTTTTTAAATTTTTTTTTTCTCCTAGAAAATGACTCATAACTTCTAAACAGTAAAAAATAATAATAATAAAAGATTAGATACAGAAGATCAAGCATGCAGAACTGAACTGTGAGAATCATGTTTTGGCAGAAACATCAGTATCTGTGATACATGTTTATTTCCAATGTGTTGTTTTTATCTGTCATGTGATCAAGTGGCTACACTGGTTAAATTCTGTACGTAGGCCGTAGATCAAAGGTACTGAAGTTGTAAGTCAGCCAACTAACTTGCCTGCAAAGTGGTCTCATTCTTACAGTGCCACTTTAAACCAAGTTTGCACTATGAAATAAAGTCTTATGTGATTCCGTTTTGTAAGATTTTCAGTACATGCTGTTCTTTTTTATGAAAAGCATGGAAATAAATGCTGATCTGTTCATGGGAAAGTTATGTGTAGAAGATCTGTATGACACAATCACAGTTTGCAACTGTTGAGGTGGAGGATTAAAAAATTACTTTCTCAGGGATCATTAAGGCACAAACAAGTGTAATATATTGATTCAGGTTTGCTCACTGGCCACACCTTTCAAGGCACATGCACAGTTTTTAAGCATATGTATAGTTCACAGGAAGACAAGGCTGGTGTTTTTTTTACAGAATTCAGCATTCAAATGCATATTTTTTATTCTAATGAACTTAGATTTAAGGTTAACCGTGGATATTTGTTGCTTTTTTTCTAGCCTAAGTCTGTTGGGGAAATGGGGGTGGAAAGAGGAAGAGGTGAGTTCATAACATTTCCAGTCTATATTCCAGCATTTCTGTTGTCAACTTTGCAGTGTGTGGTTACAGGGTAAGGTAGTCCAGATATTCCAGGACTGAAGATCTAAGATAATATGCCTGGGACTTTCAACACTCCCTTTTGTACATCCAAAAGTACACTGACTTCTCTAGAATTTGGCGATGATTTTAAAAGCTGCGGTTGAAATTCGTGTTATTTCTGGAAATAGGCTACAAATATTTGGAAAAATCTGCAATAATTTGAAATAATTACTACTTTACCTAGAATCACCTCATCATATTTATATGATGACTATATGTATTTACTGTGAGGTACTTGAAACCTGTGTCCACCTAGATTCCTTAAGATTCCTTAAACAGGAAAAAATGGCTCAAGTTGTATGTATAAAAAAGGATTAAGTGCATTCTAGTGAGAAAGATTTTTTGATTGGTAACAGCATACTTTAATATGCTTTCTATAGTTATTTAACTGCTATAGATACTTTATAGTCTGAGAATAAACTTCTCTTTATTTTTTTTTTTTTTTTCTTCTGTAGTTGTGTGTGAGGTATCATCAAAAAATCCTGATCTTCAAAGTACTCCTTTTTCTTGCTTTCATATGCATTCAGATGCTGAAGCTGAATTGTATTCTTCCATGAAAGAAAAATGAACTTCAATTGAATTTTAAATATTTAACAAATAGTTATCCTACAAACTAATTAAAAACCAGCCAAAAGTAATAAAGCTTAGGCAGATCGCAGGGATATACATCAGTTTTGGACATGCTGAAAACTGTGAGATGAGACATAGTTTGGCCTAAAGATGTGGCATGCTCTGGCTTTTTCAACTTAAAAGAATTGTTATGTGTTACCTTAACCAACATGCTCTCTCAACATCTTCCTGTCACTGTTCTTGTTAGTTCATTTTTTAATTAATGCATAAATATGAGTGAAATTATTGGATTTCACCCCTCCACAGTTAGTGTGCTATGAGAGAGAGCAAATAAAATCACAGCATCTTCCTTTCTGCCAATGTCAATACTCAATTTCACTCTTTAAACCATTATCTGTTCCAGTAGAGTCTGCTGCTCTGAGGTACAGGCTATAGGATGAAAGGTTTAACCTAATTTTGTCAGACATCTAGTTAATTTTTGCCACATCCTTCCAAAAGTGTAGCTCTACTTGGCCACTGTTGTTCAAGATCCTGGTCATGGTGTCTCTGTTCTGTAGCTCCACAGGCATTGGAATCAAATTATGACTAATTCTACCTGTGTGCTGTGTAATGTAGTCATTGAATAGTGTGATCTCTATGCTCAGATCACTTCAATTTGGCTGTGGTCAAGTATTTTCTCCACTGATAGGTACCAAAATAATGTCCCTAAGCAAGAAATGTGACAATTCATGACCACTAGCCTCTCTGCTTGAAGGAAAGTTTCATATGTTAGAGGTCATGTTTGGCTTATTGCCTGGATTATGGTAGACTGTTTTCATTAAATAAACCATTTCATTTGAATAAACCGTGGAATGCAAGAGAGAAATTTAATTAACAAGAAACTGTATTTAGAGAATCAGACCACATTTTAGAAAATATAGGACTGTCTTCTATAAATTATTTGGAAACTTTGCTTGTTGGTTACTGAATGTAACCTAGAATTACAAGTGAATAATATTTAGCTTTCTCAATTTAGAAATAAAATAAAATAATACCTATTAGGAAATCGAAACAGATAATTGCACTTCGACTATGAGAACTTTCTAATGACTCTTAGGTAATGGAAATCCATTAGAATTTTTTTTTTAATTAAATGGAAGAAGAAGATGGTGCAGTCTAGTAGAAATATTAAAGGTCACATTCTGTAAGTGACCATTCTCTTGGGTGCAAATCGTGTCACTGTTGCTGGATGGAGATGCAGTTCTGATTTGTTATCTGAAGAAACCGTGTTCAGCAACTGATAGTTCTGTTCAGAAAAATACAAAAAGCATGTGCTCCTTTTCAGGAGAGTGATTCAAACCTCTTTATGTTTTCTGTGCTTAACTGTTTGCATGATGAGGAGCACTAAAAGAGCATGCTGGCTAGATGAGATGGGGTGACAAAAGACTTAACTGTGGGGAATGTTTGGACATTCTTGAGGCAACAACGATTAATATGACCATAATTATTGCACTTTACCAGCAATGCCTCAGTGTTATGAGTAATGGATTTTTATTTTAACGGTTAGCCATTATACTCAGATTGCTCAAATTTACCAAATTCTTTATGTTCTGTGCTCCTACTTGCAATCTGACAAGAGTTAAGTGAATCTGTGTTAATTTGTTTCATTTCTGTCTGTTGGTACTCAGGCATTTATTGAATGTTACTGACTAAAATAACTAAAACTTTCATGTGTCTAACTCTATTTTGTCATAAAAATATACTTCTGCTTTCAGTTTCACATGCGTGCTGTTCCAGTAAAGTGATTCATGTCCACATGGGTGTGTGAGATTCGTATTTCATAGTGTTGGCTGTAAAGGTCTTGCATCAAATTTGAAATACTTTTGTTCCATCTCATAGATTAAGTCTGTATTAGAGTAATTCCATTCCAAGCCCTCAGAAGTTTGATTTCTATTTGTTTTAAGCTCTCCCTCTTTTTTTTTTTTTTTTTTTCCTAATAAGTAGCATCCAGCAATGAATGTGTTGTGCTAGTGGTCCCATTTGGATCAGCAATGCAGTTCTGAAGTGTATCTTCTGTTCACCCCTGCTTTGATTTGCGTTGTGAAGTGATCCTGGGGAGTGACCTGGACTGGATTCTTTTTGAACAAAATATCTGAAAGATGCGCTGCAGGAATGTTCCTAATGCACTCCAGTCAGTAATAAGCCTTCAGTCTTTGAGATTAAATCTGTGAGCTAGGTCAAAGCAGAAAGCCCCTGGAATATGTATGATATGGAATGTGTCCATGCTGCCCACGCCCACTTTTCTTGGCCCGTGCCGTTGCTAATATAGCCACTGAGTATTGCTTAGCACTTACATGAAACTAGTTTTATACATATGTGAAACATTGTTGAATGTATGACATAAATTTATAGCTGACCACATGACAATTAGTATGATTATTTGTGAAAAGATGTTTTCACTTACATATTTTAAGTTTTTAATGCTTTTATTAGTGCAGAGTACCTACATACGTGTTGCTGTTAATTAGTAATTTATCACGACTGAAATTTGTCTGGAGCTGTTGAACTTGTAGCACAGTCATTGTTGTTCCATAGCTTGCACCTGGAAAATTCTGTAGTAGAGCTTTCCAAGAAGTTCAGTTGAATTGCTCTGATTTTCAAAGGCTGTTTTTTCAGTGACATTTTTGAGGCCACTGAAAGTTGTGATGAAACGTTGAAGTGAAAGCCACTGAAATGAAATAAATCCAAATTAGTTATTTTAGTTTTAAAACAATCAAACATCTAAACCGAGGCTTCCAGTTCCGTAATTTGTCAATATTAATTAGATTGTCCAACCAGTCATAAATGAAATGAGATTGTTTCAGGCAAATCATGAACTGAAATAGTCATTCTGTTACACAGATAGCACAGTTGAACTTGTTATATAAAATGCCTAAAAGTTTTAAGCATTTTATGCAATAGCTGGTGGGTGTTGCTGTTAATGATTGCATTATGAAACCTGGTATTATCGTGGTTCCTTTGTGTTATTGTTGTGAACAGTGGAATTTTTTGATAGGAAATAGCATCCTCAGTGATTTCTTGCCAGTGAGGACATTAATGAACAAAGGAAGCGTTATAAATGCAGTGTTTGCCACATGCTCTTCATGTCCCTCCCAACCACTGTAGGCTTGAGACAAAGAACTGTTTTGTTATCTTTCCTTTTGGAAAGATAATATTCTTCAACACTTTTTTTTTCCCCTCATAGATCTGATTTTGTAAATGGAGTGTTTTGGTTTGTTTGTTTGGGTTTTTTTCTCATTTTTGTGATTTTGTGATTTTATGATTTATCTTTGCTTTGAAGGACAAAATTCCATTTGGGATGATTTGAGCTTTTCACATATGTGTTCAAATCTGCATCAACTTATTCAGGAATAACTCAGCCCTTCTGGGGATTCGTGTTTAAATACCCGCAGCTAGGTCAAATTTAGGCACCTCAGTAAGCCTTGCCCTGTGCTTCCATCATTGCTCCACTCTCAAACAGTAAAACTGTTGGGCTGTTTCTGACTCTGCATTTTTGGAGATCACAAGAACTCTACTGTGCCAGTCCATTCTGTTTGTCCCTTTGTCCTTGGTGAGAGTGATGCACTCAGGTTTCCAGAAGCATTTCCCAGAAGTTGCTTTTGCTTTACTTATTATTTGGTGTTGTCCACCACAGTGTTGGTGAACAAAAAATTAATGTGTTATAGTAACAAAGCCTTTCTATTGTTGCAGTGACAGGATTTTTAACTCATTTTACAGCCACAGTATCCCTGTGTCAATTGACAAATCCTATACCTATTCCAATTTGTCACGTTATTAGTAGAGCACTCTTATAGTTCACATGCTTGGAAGAGGTGGCTGAGTCAGTATATAGGCTTATGTGTCATCTGATGAACGGAAATCAGCTGCCAATCACACTCTGAGCATGCACAACCCACTTAATGTGGGCACTTGTTTCCATTTTTTTTTTTGGCACATTCAGAGATTGAATATTCCATAGTTGCTGATGCGTTAAGGTCTGATGCCATGTTTGAACACACTGAGGCCCATTTCTGAGTAAACTCCAGAGACAGAGCAGGACGTGGAGGGGCAGCTGAAGTGTGAATGCACAAATGGACAAGTACTTGGAGAAGGAAAGCTGGCTATTTGTCAAAGACTTGAGCTCTTTGAGGTGTGTCCTGCAAATATATATCCATCCATTGCCGATCTTTTTTTTTTTTTTTTTTTTTTTTTTTTTTGGTATTTTCTAGCAGTTTTGTGTTTTAATTTGATGTCCACTCAAAATGCTCTACATTATCATAGAGAAACATAGAATAATATAGCTCTGAAGAAGGATACTTCACTGGAGTGTTCTAAGAAATTTTAAGGAATTAGTTTGATCTTTATCTCAGCAACTTTATAAAGGCAGAGAAGGCAGGATTGGAATGGTTCTGGAGAGACTGCCTTGTGTACCCTTTTTGTCTAACTACACATAAATCTTTCCTGCAATTGTGGCTATTTGTTAAATTTTTTTTTGATAGGGCTGTTGTAATAGTAGCCTTGTTGCTAACCCAGCCTGCGAACGTTGTAAAATGTTATTACCAGTTGTCTGTAATATAGATATGATTTGGACTGTTAACCATCTCAGTTCTATACTTTGCAAGCATGTTGTATCTCTTCCTTATTTAAACCTTAAACTTGCGTTCATCTCCACACGAGTAGAGTTTGTGCCAGTGTTTACCCTCAGGATAAGTCACCGGATACTCTGTGTGGATGTTCTAGCTTTTGGCTAGCAACTCTTCAGCCCAGGGACTGATGTTAGTTTAGGAGGGATGTGTAGTAGCCACACAGGTTGCTAGTCTGGGGGCTGAACCATGGTAGGTCAGAAGATTATGTTTGTGACAAGAGGTAGAGTAACTTACTGTGGTTTTGAAGAGAGATTGGATTTCTATCTCAGCACTGCCAGACTCAGAACATAATGAGTCTTTTCTTTCCATTATATGAACTGCTAGGAACAGCATCTCTTTTTCTTCATGGCTTTCAGTTTTGGAGGTTAGTCACATGAGAGGAAGCAGAAGCTAAAATACTAAAGAAGTATTACATACAAATTCTCTAGGTTAAACCAAAAAAGTGTTGTAAAACTATTTGAAGGTCCAGTAGAAAAAAGCCATACCTGTCTATGGCCAGATCCAGCCATTAGTATTTGTGTTAGGATTTATTACAGCTTCTCTGCCACAGGTATGACACTGATCAGAGAAGATTAAGTTTTTTGTGTCAGCATTTACTGGTCTCATAGATGTGTTATCTTTCATAAACTACTCGTCACTGTTCTTGTTGTACATAACACAAAAATAATGGTAGCAACAATGCACAGACTCAAGAGTGTTCTTGAGGCTGTCGTCATGGGTGATTGATTATAGTTGGCATGTTGTAACTGTACCTCCAGAATGAAAAAAAAAGAATACATGTTGTGATCACATCATCAACTGTTTATAACAGGGGAATAATCAAGAAATTCCTTTCTACTAAACCAGATCCACTGCATATTCAAGAAAAAGCAAGTAATTAATCACGACAACAGTGTTTGTCTATGTTCAGTGTTCTGATTCAGCAGAAGGGATGTATGAAAAAAAATCTTAAACAAACATAGCTTAAGGTCTGCATTTTCCAAAACCCTATTGTACTGAGTCTGGCTGGGATGGGGTTATATTTCTCTGGATCAGTGCCTGTGGTGCTTTATTTGGGACTTGTGACTGACACAAGGTTGATAGCACACCAGAGGTTTGACTTTTGATGAGCTCCAGTTGCACAACATCTAGGTTTCCTCTACTCCCACTCTGCCCCACCAGTAAGTGGGCAAGGGGTTGGGGGAGGGTACAACCTGGGCACCTGGCTCAGGTTGACCAGAGAGATATTCCATGCCATATAATGTCACGCACAGCAATGAAAACTGAGGGAAAGAGGTTTTGGGGGAGGTAACTATTGCTTTGAGGTCCAGCTTGGACATTGGTCTGTTTGTGGGAGGGGGTGAGTGATTGCCTTGCATCACTTGTTTTGGTTTTTTTCTTTCTCTTTCTCTTTCCTTCGCTAATTAAACTGTATCTCAACCCATGAGTTTCTTCACTTGTGCTCTTTCTGTTCTCTCCCTTCATCCTGCTGGGACCTGGGGAGTGAAGGAACGGCCGTGTGGTCTTTAGGTGCTGCCCGAGGTCAGGCCACCACACCCACAAAGCAGCATCTGCCAGGAGCTGCTCCTAGATAATTAGTGGGTAATTCTGGAGAGCAAAATAAGATACTAAATATGTGTTTAATGGTGTAGGTTTCTGTTATGCACATTCATGAGGAAGTCGTCATGTGAATTCAATAGATCAAAGAACGGACACTTGATTAATGTTAATTTTTGTAAACGTCCTATCAAAATTGTTTGGTGTCCAATTGCAACGTCGTGTTTTTTTCTACATTGAAATAGTGCCTCTTACTTCTTTCTTGCTAATTTAATATCATTTACATGGTTTTGACTGGCCACTTACTATCTCTAGCTAGAATAATAAAACTAAACATGAAAACTACTTATACAACCTGCACAGTAAAGAAAAAAAAAGATACTGAACTGAAAACAAGCAGAGGAACAAAAACTAAATCCCTCTGAATAATGATAATTGCACTTCTTCAGATTTCTTAGATAAAAATGTAATCTAGAACACTGAGGTCCCCGTAACTTTTAACATTAATATTTCATTTGAGCCATTGATTGTTTACTACATGAAATAATAGAGCTCTGCAAAGTCATATCCTATACAAGAAAATTGTCCACAGTAGCTCTGCAGTTTGGTATTACCACTGCTGGGTAGATATTGTTGTAATCTTGGTGTTGTTACTGCAGTAAAGTCATTTAAGAGCAAAATCTCTTAAAATAGCTCATTTAGACTTGCTCTATGTGGAAAGCAGAGTGCTTTTACAGTAGCTCTCTCCAGGACATTACTTATTTTCATTCAGTCTATTTCAGGGCACTTTTCAAACACTTTTGAAACACATTTGCACCTAATACGCAATTGCACAGGCAAAATCATTGTACTTTAATGCATTGTATCTGACTGATACCAGGTAGAAATAATTTGCATGTGATATCTGTCAAAGGGGATGAAAAAAATCTGGATTTTTTTTTTGTTAAATGAGTATCTAGGTGAGATTATGTCATGAGGGCAAGACGCAAAACTCACTGAAGTCAATAGATATCTTCTCAATCACTTCGGTAACTATGCCAATCCCAGTGAAACAGGTCATCTCAGGATGGGCTGATGGAAATGTTGACAAGCTGTTGAAGAAATGGTGATGGGAGGGAGGAGTGAGAGAGAAGTACTACAGAGGTAGCTGGGTCAGATATTTCAGAGGTGGAAATTAATAGAAGGGGAGCAACAGTGCTTGAAGACACATGCTGCTGTACATACAATATGGCATATATTATTTTGAGTGGTGTTCAATGCCTCAGTTTAATAGGGTGGATAACAAAGGCAGAAAGTTAGAGTTTAAAATCAAACTGATATTGGTTACATAAAGAAACTAACCTTTAATGTGTTGCAGTGGCAAGAAGTGATTTTTCTATGTCTCAAGACTGGAGTCATTGCTTTACTAGAGGATATAGTATCGTTACATTATGATAAGTGGTTTATAAACGTGGTCTTGTTTGAAACAAATAAGTAGAGCTAACAGACTTTCCAACAGTTGTGCGTTTAGATTTATGATAAATATTAAATTTTGTACATATACTCAAGAAATCCTTGAGACTGAAAGTATTTAGTGTTTTACAGATCCCTTAAATAGTGATATAAACTGATAATCTGTCACTGAATAATGAACAAAGTAATTCCAAATTTGGAAATGCTTCCTTAAATCCCAGGAAAAAACTTGTAGCAATCAAGAATAAAAAGATTTGTGTGTGTGAATTTGACTATTAAAACATTAATGACAGCGAAAATGAAGGCTGTCACTTACATTGCTTTGAGAAAATGATCGAAACATGACCTGCTCTCTTGTGAAATAAAATTGAGAATCCCTCAAATGACCTTGCCATGGAAATTTCCCTGCATGTTATGTATACTTGGAGAGAAGGAATTATTTTTTCCCTTCCTCATAGGCTAAACATTTACTTGTATTCAGGAACGGCCTTTAAAAATTGTTGGTTTTTTTTTGTTTGTTGGGTTTTTGTTTGTTCGTTTGTTTGTTTTGTTTTTGTTGTTGTTGTTTTGTGTTGGTTTTTTTTTAAGAAAAATAGGTAATTGTGTTACAATAAATTTTCTGAATCTCTGTACTAATCAGTTGTGCAATTTCAACATTATTTGTCTTTAATTACATGTTCAATTGTAAATAATAATAGAGAACAGACTTTTGTGGAATTTTTGTGGCCACATGTATGTAGGCAAAAAATGGGGAGTTTTTTGGGTAAAAAAATGATTCAAATTTTTATCTGAGAATTTTTTTGAAGGTAACTAAAGGTAAAGAACTTCAACCATAACTTGTTGTTAGGAAAGCTGCTGAAGCATTATTTTCTGTGATTAAACACAATAAGACTAGAAGACTTTCTTAAAGAAGAATTATTTTGATCTAGACAAGAAAACTACTTGAAAATAAACTTCATTAGGAATTATTTCTAAGAAAACTACATGAGATACTAAGCAAGCTATCTTTTATGCTCTCTTGTTTTTAATTTTCAAAGATAAGTTTTGTTCTTGTAGAGGAAAAACACCATAGAAACTAATATCTTAAAATTTCTTTTGACTTAGAAAAAACTGATGAAAATAATACTGCGGCAGGAGATAAAGACATAAACCAGCCTTCCAGTAACCAAAGTATACAACCAGAGATACAAGACCAGTTCGCCTGGGGAAATCGCACTGATGGTGACCTCATCAGAAGTAAGTATTTCCAGAACAAATTGCTGCCAGTTAGGCTTGCTTTTGGAGTGTAACGGGATACTGCCTGTTGACTCAGTTAAATGTGTGTCAAATGCAATTGTGTTGCAACCGTAATGCATGTCTACCGAATTTATTTCCCAGAATGGCTCCTGTCAGCATGCATAAGCAATGAGTTCAAAGAAAGGTGTGATTTGAGTGTTGCAGTATAATATAGACCTTTGCAGGTCTGTACATTTTAAAGCTTTAATGTTATATTTTTCTTTTCTCATTCATAATGGGATCTGTGTATTTAGGGAGGCACATGAGCTGCAGTATTCAACTGTGCTTTGTGTCACCATCCTTGATTTCTCAGGTTATACATTTAAGTGGCAGAGTAAGTTATGCTGAGAGCAGTTTTTCCTGAGTACTGGTCAGGTGTAAGTTATAACAAGTTTTGAATCCTAAAGTAGTTATTCCTTTCAAAACCAGAAGAATGCTGTAAGACAAGGTTCTTATGCTTTGGAACTGGTTTTTTTTTTTAAATTGGTTTTCACAGGTCCACATTCTTGGATGCTTTAAAACATGAAAAGGTACACAAGATTATTCCCATTTTTCTGTCTTGAGTGGGAGATCATAGGCTGTCCAAAAGATCATCCACAGTTGCACCCGCCTGAGGCAAAAATATTTCTTGTTAACTGCCAGAGCTAATGCTAGTTTAAAACTCTCTGAATGCTTGAACGTTAGTTGCTCAAGGGAGGGGCAGCATGAGAAACTCTTCTCTAATTATAGGGTGTATTCAGAAAGCAAATGGACTAAATGCTGAGTGGTGCTTCAGCTCTCCGAGATCATTGGTTGACGACATATTTCAGGGTCAGTCTGTCTTTACACTGCACAGATATTACACTCTACACAATGGGGTGAATTCATATTTCTGAATCTGCCGTTCTCGTAACTGGTGATTTTCTCTGGAGTTATCTGTTTCTTTTTAGCATTTTATTTTGTTTTTAATCTTGTCTGTACAATCAAAAACTTCTGAACTTTCTGTTACCATTTGAAGTTCTTTTCAAATCCTAGTTAATAGGTTTTTTTTAAAAAAAATACTGACCGCCTGTAAATACTTACACACTTAATGCATGGAATAGTTCTCTAGATCCTTTATAGGAAACTTGAATTCAGCGTGTCAAATATTTATCTGAAAATTTAAAAATAATTCTTAAAGGGCTACAAAGAGGAAGAATTCTACTGCATGGATTGAGAGTTTATCTAATCCCAAAAGATTATTATTTTAGACCTAATTGTCCTTGGAGAAGCAATTGTTCTGTGCTTGAATTGAGGACATGGAAAGGTGTGTAAAGCATCTGCTGCTTTTGGGGTGGCCTCCTTCTCATTCTCTCTTCCTAGAGGCTTCGTTATTCCCAGGCCCATGTGAAAGCAGATTTCTTTCATAGCAGCTAAAAGCATGCCTGACCTATGGAGGAAAGGACCAAGGACAGTAGAGTGGTGCCATGCTTCCTCTCATCTGTTCACCACAAGGACATCCTATAGTGGCTGCACTGGGGAAGCGGGAGAGGAAAAGATAATTTTTTTTCAATGTTTAATAGAAATTGCTCCAGATCGTGCAAGTCCCAGCTGAAGTCACTTGACAGTTAGGTATCTGTATGATGGGAGGGTTATCTGCTGCTGAATTAAAAAAGTAACAGGAAAAAGGGAAAAAATAGGATAAAATTCAGAAGTGTGATGTACTACTACAACAGTGTGCATAATTGTGCTCTCCTTGGAGTCACTAGTAGTTTGACTTTGTGAAAAGCAAGTTTAGGTGAAAGCTGGAACTTTCTAAAACTCGTCTTAATAGTTGAGTTTTGTGTAGTGGTGGCTTTATTATGATACAAGTTTGAGTAGCTGCTGTGATGGAATCCTCTCTGTGTTTCAAATTCATGGCTTTTTTTCACCTTTAATGTTAAAGTCTTCTAGATGGAAAAAAAAAAAAAAGATGAAATGAAAGCAG
>VWZK01003192.1:29758-197434 GCA_013396935.1 Baryphthengus martii
TTTTTTTTTTTTTTGTCTTTGGCTATGAATAGGGAAGTCTATTCTACTTAAAAAATATTGAGGAACAGTATTTGACTCAATTAAAAATACTTGTAGTTTACAGAAGTTTTACAACTTGGTCTACCCAGTAACTAAGTCTGAAAAACAGAACAAGTAGAGCACAGAGAAGCTTGTTTCTCACAAATATTGCTTAGATATTTCATCTTAGATAATAAGCATTGTAGCTCAGAATGGCTGTGATTCAACCAGAGCTATTACCTCACTAAAGTTTGTAGAATATTGCATATTGAAAGAAGCTTAAAGTTAGAAATAAACAGTATTTTGATCATTATTGTCTATTTTGAAACTGGTTCTTTATTTTTTAAGATAAATACTTCATTTTTCTTAAGTATTAACAACCATTCACCACTATCCTAATGATTCATTTTCTTTTTTTCCGATACAGATTGTTTTCCACCCCCACAGTTGATACACACTGCATTTGTGTTATCCTTAGTTTTCACTTTATAAATATTTCCAGCATTTAATTTCCAAGATTTTCTTTGTTTGCAGCTGTTTTATCATGCTGTTATATGGAAGTTGATTAATCAGTCAGTTTTATTGGCACACCAACAACGAAGTCCAGTGTTAGAGGCTCTGTAATGACTTCATTATGCATGATTTCTCATTTGCACTTGTGAACTCAGTTTACCAAGCAACATCAATAAACTAAAATGCTGCCCCTACTTGCCATCATAAGGGATTTTCAGTGTACCTTGCCCTGCCCTTGCAGTCCTTTTCTCAAGACCCCTTTTTTTTTAATTTCTAGATGATGAAACTCCCCCTGGATTAGCCCTTTCCCCACATCCTTTGGAACATCCCTTCTCCCTCTGAATGAAAACGTTCATAATATGCCGTTTATGGGGAAGCTTCAACCACAGAATTGTTTTTGAAGGGAGCTTGAGAGTCCAAAGGTTACCGTATACTGACATATAAACAGGGAAGAGCTAAATAAGAAGAAAATGGTTATAATATTACCTTTCTGTATTGTTAATGGGCTTGCATAACTGTTACTGGGATACTGCGTTCAGTTGGAGAAGGGTCAGGGGAGAACCACAAATATCTCAGGAATCACTGGAGTTGTTGAAAACATGTCTTATTGTGGAAAAACTCCTGGAATTCAATCTGTTTAGTGTTAACAAGGAGGGTAAAGAGGGGCTTGGCTAGTGCCTAAGAAGCATGATACCACAACAAACAGAAATTTGCTAAGACTGTACAACTTCAAGTGTAGCAGACAAAGGGAGAATTAGATATAATGTCTGGAAGTTCAGTTAGACTAGAAATGAGGTGTACATTTTTTAACGTGTATTTGAGAACTGCAAGAACTGCCAAATATTTGGTAGTTTTAGGTGTGTTTAATTGGCTTTATTCTTCACTCCTCCCATGGCCAGCAAGTCAGGGTAAGTGCTTCTGCCCCTCTACTCTGCTCTTGTGAGACCCCACTTGGAGTACTGTGTCCAGCTCTGGAGCTCGCAACACAAGAAGGACATGGATCTGTTGGAAAGGGTCCAGAGGAAGGCCACAAAGATGATCAGAGACATGGAGCACCTCTCCTATAAAGAAGGGCTGAGAGAGTTGGGGTTTTTCAGCCTGGAGAAGAGAAGACTTTGGGGAGACCTCATTGCGACCTTCCAGTATCTGAAGGGGGCTACAGGAAATCTGGAGAAGGACTTTTTATAAGGGCACTTGGTGATAGGACAAGGGGCAGTGGTTTTATGCTAGAGCAGAGTAGATTCAGATTGGACGTTAGGAAGAAGCATCTTTACTATGAGGGTGATGAGACACAGGAATGGGTTGCCCAGAGAAGTTGTGAACACCTCATCCCTGGAAATATTTAAGATGTCTGGATGAGGCTCTGAGCAACCTGGTCTAGTGGAACATGTCCCTGCTCATGGACAGGGTGAGGTGTGGCGAGGTGTTAGAAGTAGATGATATTTAAGGTGCCTTCTAACTCAAGCCATTCTGTGATTCACAAGTTGACCGTTGCTATGCACATTCTTTAATTTTAGAACCTGAGTAAGGGAGAGTCTTTTTTTCATAGCAGTTTGAGATAACCTCTGCATTTTTCAGCTCAGATATTCTTCAAGGCAATGCTGAGACCTATTCCTTTCTTCTCACAGACACACACATATTTTGTATTTTATTTCAGGCTGTGGAGGTTCTGCTTTTCAAAAGAGCTTAGCCTTGGAATAGCTCCATCTGCTTTTCCTTCTTTGTTAGTCCATTTTAAATACAATAAATAAAATAAATTTTATTTTCTTTGTATGATCTGTTAGCCTGTAATGGAGACATTCCACTTCTGTTTCCACTTACCATTGGCAAGTGAGGAAGAGTGGATGTTAAAACATGCAGCATGGTAACTTGTGGCTATAGGATTGAAGCCATAGGAGTTTTTGTTGCTTCATGTTACTGCAATGCCTCAATTTGTTCTTTGGGAAACGATGGGGAATTTTTCTCCTTCTAAAAAAAACCCAAACAATTCTATAAAGGTGGATTTCAGAACATTTAGGCAGAATTCTTACAGAGAGCACTAGGTTACCGTTAATATGTGCTGTTATGCGGGGGAAGGAATGTCTAGGAGGAAAGAAAATGCCAGTCTTGAACACTATTTGCTCGTGAGGATTTAATCTCCTTTTCAGTTCTCAAGCAGGACCTTAGCTATGTGATATTTAAGAAAACAAAAAACATCTACCATAGATCCAAATTGTCATGAATAATTGATTAATAATAATCCAATTCTCAAGATTAAATACCTAAAATATGCCCATGTTTTACAGATAGAAAGGTCATTGCTATCCATCATTTCCTAGTTTCAATTGCCTCTTTCTCCTACGTGAAATACCCTCCTGATAAGAGGGGTTCTTCAGAGAAAGGGATGCTTCATTCTGCTCTGTGGGGATTAAACGATTTCACATGTTCTTGTGCCCACTGTTTTATTTACTGCGTTCTTCTTTACTGAATTTTGTTTTATTGAAATATAGACCTGGATATTTTTATCGTTTTGTTTTCTATATTTCTATCTTGACATTTTTACTTTACATGACTATTTATTTAATTTTAGAATCTGGAGATTCCCTTTTCCTTCTGGCTAAGTAAGCGAGTAGTTTTCATAGTTTAAACTACATAGTTTGTGTTTGGGACTTTTTTCCCAACAAGAAGAAGATATCTCATGTTAGAACTGTTCTTTTTTTTTGTTTGATATCAATCCAGATACCTTTTCTTGGCTAATTTATGGTGCACAGTCATTTTGACAATTCAGATGACTGTATTTATTCTGTCTAAAAATTAGTGCAGAGTGTTTGAGATAAATGTGGGTTTTTTTCAAAGCTAGGAAGTATGACAGATACAGTCTTCTTGCAGCGTAACTTGAGTGTGCGGTTACAGAAGTTGTGCAGAATAGATAATGGGAATTATTCAAAATATATTGCTGAGTCTGAAAGGTATATTCTTTTAAAGAAGCAATTAATGTACAATGTTCCAAATATATGCAGATATAAAAAAGTGTGAGCCTGTGAATTTACAATACTTTAATTAGTTCAATACTTAAACACAGAAATGCGTATTTGATATCTAGATCCTTCTTTTAAAAAGATAAATCTTTGAGAAATCTGCCCAGTAGAAGTAATGGAGGTGCGAAGGTCCTCCCAGAGAACTCTTCTCCCGGAAATATTTTCTAATCCTCTCCTTAGCCTGTGTTACTTCTGTTTCTCCCCACAAGCTGACAAATCTCATACTACTTCTGTTCCGAATGTCCTCAGAAAACTTCTCTCATGACTATTTGGGAGCCTGATGGATTTTTAACTTCTTCCCAAACAGCTATAAGATGCCTGACAAACCATGCATTTTTGAAAACACACTGTGCCTCAGGTAGTTCCCTTAGGACAACACAGGAGGTAAAGTGATGTATTATATAGTTTTGTACTGGTTTTGGATGAGAAAGAGTTAATTTTCCTCATAGCTGCCTACTGGGGTTACACTGTGGCATGTTTTCAGCCACTAAATAGTGAAATATGACTTTGATTATATAAACTGGAAGAAAACCAAGTATGTCATACAGCATATTTGGAGTCTTCATGTCAGTCAGGATAAAGCAGCTCATAAAGGTGGTAGTGAAAATCCTGCTGTTTAACAACATTTTAGATTTGAGTTAGCTTACAGGCAGGCCAGCGTGTTGTGCATCCGAAGTACTAGGGCCTGTGAAGGACCCTACCCATCAGTAGGATTTACTCTTACTGATAACGCACCAGTTGAAGTTGAGGAAAAGGGTGAGTAACAGTGCTCTTGCAGTAGGCTGAGAAATACAAATGAGAAATCAGAAGCTGGTGCTATCAAGATATCAAGAGACCAAACATTTTCAGTATTCCAAATAAACTATTCAGAGTTTGCAGCTGGTGCACACATACACAGCTGGAGCTCATGTTTGCTACTGTTCACCTGAGTCTTGATGATTCAGCTGGGGTTGTTTAGATTTCCCTCCTTTTTTTCAATGGTTAAAACTGATGCACTCTTTCCAGTCTCTATGTGAAAGACTTCTGCAGAAAGTTTCTTTTGGCAAGAAAAGGCCTTCTCACCATTTTGATTTTTCCTGGGAATTTCTGGGCTCAAACCTCCCAGGTAAGACAGTTTTACATCCAGGGAATTTCACATCTCATTGTACAGCCACAGCATTTTCATTTAATTTTCATTTCACCCTGCTCTGGGCAGAGAGCCATTTTCACAGATATCCTTACAGTTACAATCTTTAGAGTTTAAGACTGGGTCTTCCCTGTTTACAGAAGTTGCCAGTGAAATGACCTGAGTGTCACTGAAGTTAGTAGTACCTTACTTGCAAACAGAGCTGCTGTGGGATGCAGATATTTTCTGTGTAGCGTCTTCCCTTTGACTCCGGGTTGAATGCTTTGAAGCAATGCAGTTAATGATGGACTGCAGTACGTGAAGACTTTGTATACTCTGTGGTGACTCCATGTGGACAAATAAACTTCTTGCTGTTGTTAATCTGTTTACAGAACAGTAGTCAAACTTCAGCGAAAACTTTTAAACGGCACCAGATGAGCACAAGATAGATGCATGTGTTCTGCATATCACTAGTAGCCAGAATTACCTGGAGCCTTTCAATTTCTGTTTTACCTTCCTTCTGACTCTCAGAGCATCGTCTGAATTTATGGTCTGAGGCTGGGGAAGTTTGGATGGCAGTAATCAGGAGTTCCAGACAAAGGTGAAATTCTTCAAGTAATGTGAAGATTACTGTGCTTGCTGTGTTTGAGCCTGAAGTAAATTGTATCTTAATTTCAGAATATTTTCCTTTGTTGTATTGGTACTGTCTCAGAATTAATGTGCTCTTAAACCTAGATGAGAAAGAATATTTGTATTCTTTTCCTGATCAGTTCCTCCTATGGGGGGAAAATGTAAAACATATTTATAGTGGTTCTTTAAAGAGGAAGAGTAATAAAACTGTGTTCTACATGAAATGTTATACTACAAAACCAGTGAGTCAGTATGGTTTCGGTCTGCTATTTTCAGTACTAACGGTATTCATTTAGCCGTTTTTAGCAAGGAAAGCACCAAATTACAAAGTATGTGAAAGTATAGGCATGCATGTTGTACTTTAGGAACCTGTTTTCTGGCAAAAAAAACAGTCTTGAACTTGAGCCATAGCAAAAATTCTCTTAGCTTTTTCTTTTTAGATTTATATTTTATATTTGCTGTCATGTGTGTGGAATGTTTGGAGTAAGTTTATACAGCTGAAAAGTAGTACTGCATATTGTGTGTACATTAAAATATTTAATTCTTCAAAATTTAGAGAGACAAAATAGCTTTTAATCTTTTGAATTTTGTGTTTACTGATTAAAAAAAAAAAGAGAAAGACGGAGAAGGACTTATAGTCACAGCT
Source organism: Baryphthengus martii (assembly GCA_013396935.1). Classification (NCBI taxonomy): domain Eukaryota; kingdom Metazoa; phylum Chordata; class Aves; order Coraciiformes; family Momotidae; genus Baryphthengus; species Baryphthengus martii. The sequence goes on from VWZK01003192.1 coordinate 35,688, forward strand.
AAGGCTTAGCTAAGTAAGCCTGGTCAAACAATTTTTCTTCTTTCAATAACTATCCAAAGGAAAAAAAGGTCTGATTACTACCTACTTCTTCTGCATTTTGGTAATATCTGCAGTGCAAAATCACCCACAAGTACCTATCTGTGAAGGTATTTTTGTAAAGGGCAAGGAAAAACGGGAGCCTATGACCTATTTGCGTGTTGTTGTGGTGGTGGTGGTTTTTTGTTTTCCCCTTAGAAAAACCCCCAAAACTCTTCATGATGCAAACCCAAAGGATCCTTTTGAAAAAAATTCAAATGTCAAACAGCTGTGGTCACTCAGGCTATTTCTAATACTGGTTTTGTTAGCTCATTATACTGATGAGGTAGGCCTCCGGAAATATTGAGGCTTGATTTAAGAGAATATTGAATTATTTGCCACCTGAGCCTTCACTATTTTTAAATTAACTCTAGAGTTCTGGCATGTGAGAAACATTTTTTGGTATGAAGAATTCTCTTGAAATTTGTGATCATGAAATGTAGACTCAAGGCATTCCAACACAAGAGCTTTCAAATGTTGAGGTTTATGTCTGGACCCATGAAAATTAGAGCCTTAAATTTTACTTTTAAACCCACTTCCCTCAGATTCTATGCAGTATCTCAGTTACCATGTTTTTATTTTAGCCTGAAGCTATAAATATTATGACACTTGTTTAGGGAAAATGATAAGATTTAGCAATGCTAATGTTAATTACAGCAGCATTTCATCTAAGAGACTGTTTCCTGTTGCAGAGGTTCCTCAAGTTTAAGTGACTTTTATTGATTTATGGCTGAGACTTAAGTTTGTATAATGTTTGCATAAAATGTTATGAAGTTTGCTTTTGAGACAAGACAAGTAGAGCAAACTGTTAGGCAAGCCTATAAAACGTGAGTCAGATTTGACCTTCAAGGTAAGGTTTTTGCCCCTGAGAGACAGCATAAGCCATTTGTCCCTTTGGTGGAGCAGGCTTCCTTCAAGTATGGGGAGCTCTGAAACATATCTTTCTTAAAAAAGAAAATTTCTTAGACAGTTGGAAGGCATGTATCTTTTCCCATTTCCTCTCTTTATTAGGACAGATGCATATTTTAACTGCTTTCTATGTTACAAGTTGAAATAAAATTCACATTTTAACAGAAAAGCAGTGAAAGATTATTATGCTCATGAAAATTTGCCATAAGAGCAGCGTCAAACCAGAGTTAACATCTTTTAGGTCTGTACAATTCAAAAATACAGGAGATTAATGAACAATACTCTTTTTACTTGAATTACAAAATGAAGGAAACATTACATTTTGGTGAGAAGATTTGGGATCAGCCTGGATCTGTCTGAGTGGTCAAACTAAGTTTTTCACAAAGATGATATAAAAAAAATATTTGGATGATGGGGCAGGATACAGAGCTAACATTGGGTAATGAACATGTGGTTTTCATATATGTAATTCTATTAAATTACATCAACTCATTTAACAACTTAGTATTTCCTAGCTCACTTTGTAACTATGACTTTATAAATGATTTCTTTACCTCAACGTATATTCTTTTCACTGTATGCTGACTTTTTAGTAACAATAGTCACTATCATATTTATAATGTAAAAGCAATATTGAGAAATATTTTTATATGGGAGTAGATCTTTTATATGGGACTATACACTCATCGCTCTATAAAGTATACAGTATTGCATATTCATGGGTCTCAAGTAGTTGCCACCCAGAGGGACCTGGACAAGCTGGAGAAGTGGACCTGTGCAAACCTCATGAGGTTCTACAAGGCCAAGTGTGAGGTCCTGCACCTTGGTGTCAACACAGGCTGAGGGATTATGGGATTGAGAGCAGTCCCACAGAGAAGGACTTGGGGGTGCTGGTGGATCAAAAGTTGGACATGAGGGGGCAAAGTGCGCTAGCAACCCAGAAGGCCAACCATACCCTGGACTGCATCAAAAGAAGCATGGCCAGCAGGTTGAGGGAAGTTATTCTGCGCTTCTACTCTGCTCTGGTGAGACCTCACCTGAAGTACTGTGTCCAGCTCTGAAGCCCTCGACACAAGAAGGACACGAACATGTAGGAGCGGGTCCAGAGGAGGGTCATAAAAATGATCAGAGGGCTGAAGCACTTCTCCTATTGAAGAAAGGCTGAGAGTTGGGGTTGTTCAGTCTGGGGAACAGAAGGCTCCAGGGAGATCTCACTGTGGCCTTTCAGTACTTAAAGGGGACCTGTAAGAGAGACAGGGACAGTCTCTTTAGCGGGGCCTGTTGAGACAGGACAAGGGATAATGGTTTTAACCTAAAAGAAGGTAGATTTAGACTAGATAAGGAAGACATTTTTTGCAATAAGGGTGATGAAACACTGGCACAGGTTGCTCAAAGAAATGGTGGATGCCCCATCTCTGGAAACATTAAAGGTCAGGTTGGATGGGGGTCTGAGCAACCTGATCTAGTTAAAGATGTCCCTGCTCACTGCAGGGGAGTTGGACTAGATGACCTTTAAAGGTCCCTTCCAACCCAAGCTATTCTATGATTCCAAGATTCTAGTTAAAGATCTACATGTTTTGTAGCAGTCTTCATCACAGATATTCTGTAAATTGTTCTGTACTGGATCAAGACTTGGAAACTTGAAACTAGTGTGAGTTTTATATTTACAACAAATAAGACAATGTTTAATTTTGGAAAGATGCGGAAGGGGAAAAAAACCAACACACAGTACCACTTTAAAGGAGGAATTCTAAGAAAAGTTATATTTTTACTTCTCCCTCTTCTTATTCCTTTCCTTTGACTGTTACTTCACCTACTTCTCTGTCCATTTGATTTTCTGATTCCCATCTGTAGGGCAGTGTTATTTCTGAGGAATCATTTCCCTACAGTTTAATCAATAAACTAAATCTTCATTTTAAATAAATCACTATTTGTTTTTGCCTGTTTGTGTATCACATAACATCCTGTACTCTAGCTCTGTGAGAAGAGCAGCCTAATGGAGAGACCTCATTTGCTGTGCTAGACTCCCTTCTTGAACAACAGAAAATATCCTGGCAAAAGCTTTCTTTTGTTATCATGTCTGCATCCACACCAGAGATTCTGCTAAGATGGCTAGAAGAGGGCAAGAAATTTAGGTCTCATTGTCAATATTTTATTGAATATTTATAGAACAGGTTCTTATGGAAAAAGGAGAGAAGGCTTGTTTGATAGCACAGGGAAAGTTCCCATAGAATAATCCGCTTTGCTCTCAAAACTTAGAGTTAGAAATACATTTCACAATGACTATAATTCACTGGCAGTTCAAAGTTTTGGTCAGTAAAAAACCACAAATCCTTTAGAAATGATGGTAATTTTGGAAGAAAGTAAGGGATATGGATTGGTGATACAGTAGAAAGAGAAGGGGTGGCTGTCATGGTGGAATTAAAGTTGGAAGAGTCCTGAGGGTTTGTTCTCATTTTTAATAAATTTTTCTGCATCCTCTTTTCCATATTTATTTTATAAAGTACAAAGAGAGAGAAATCATATTTACTGTCTCTAAGCCATTTTTCTCTTTTTCCATAATTTTCTCTTGTTCCTTCTTTCCCTCTTTTTGTTGTTTGTTTTAACAGTCCTTTTTCCTGACTCTCCATTTCTTTCTCTATTACAAATATACATCTGTAAGCAATGACAGGAAGGCTGTGCTTTCAGGCTGACTGGAAATGTTTTTAAAGTGCTTCACTATTAAGGCCTGTTCACTTCAGCTTCTCTGTATTATCATCAACATTTAAGCTATTTTGCAAGTAGCAATGAGCCTTCTTATTAGAATGAGTGTTTTGACTATTGGAGAATCAACAGTAAAACACTATGAAAAGATACTGTGTGTTCAGGAAGAAAAAAAAATCAACTGTTAAATATTTCAACACACTATAAAAATCTTGACTTCTAGAATCATATGATTATGTGAGATTTAAATTTTCATAAAATAAACAAAAAATTGACATAGTCTTAGTCAGTAACTATTGCCAAAAGCAGAAAGTTAAAGATTCAAAATTGAGAATGCCAATAAAAAGGATGTACTTTAAAAAAAAAAAAAAAAAGATGATTTTTTCGTAGTTTGGCTTGGCAGTACTGCACTGTACAGAAACAAGGAATTTTATCTAAATTAACATAACACTAATTAAATATAAGATGACAGGGAGATGTTCCTATAGTGGATTGTTAATTCCAGAAGCCTAAGAAAATGTGCAATGAAATGTAGGTGGTTATGCTGAAGGAAGAATATAGAAAAGGGTGCTGGAATTGTCTCCAAGCGGCAGGGCTATGGCAGTAGTGCAAATAAAATGGCAAATGACATGACTCTTTAGTAGACTGGATAAGAATGTATCAAAGCCAGAAAAGTTCTGTCCTTTTGGCAGTTGTTTGAATGGTCTCCTGAAAGCTTTTCTGTTCGGGGCCAAGATATGCAAGAACTGAGGCTGAGATGTTTCCCAAGCACAGAGCAGCTGCAGAGCACAAAGGGATGGAGCCAGCACTTTGGCTCACCCATCTCCAGCCTGGTTGAATTGCTGTTGCTGATGATGACATGAATGCTTTTGTGAGGCTGAAGGCTCGTGTAAGAAACGAAGGAAGGTTGTTTGTGTGTGATGTAGTTCTTGTCTTTGCTGTGAGAGAAGACTTGCCACTGTACTTTGGCTCTTTCCAGGCAAGAGGAGGTTGCTGCCTCAGCTGTGACTTTTTAAAGCTCTTGAATTGTAAAAGGACCAAAAAGAAAGAAAAAAATGTTAACTGTAAATTCAAATGCTTTTCCTTAAAATACTATTTCTTTTTTTGTGAATTCCTTCAGCTTACTTTTAAATGCAAAAATGGACAATTTTCAGTATTGTGAATAATGTTGACACAGCACAGATTTCACTGCTGTTATCTGCACTCCGTTTTTAAAGAAGTAGTTGTGATTAGTGTGCAGAGGATTTTCTTTTTCTCTGAAAATAAAGGGAAGTATGTCTTCTTAATAAGACAAACCAAAAGATTTTCAGGAAAAAAAGATCTTTATTGCAAGAAGTACTGATTCAAAGCATTGGCCTTGTCCAAATTCAAATGCTACTTAGAAGTATTTTGAAACAAAAGGTGAAGTAAATAAACTTTAGTGGGCCAAATTGTGTAGTTTTGTAAGTTGAAATGATTTTTTTTTCATATTTTTAATGGAGAATGAAAATGATTCCGTTAAGTAATGTTGAATACTTTTAAACATGTTGAAATTAGAATACTCTGTTTCTGTATGTTAGAGATAAAACTCAATATTTTGCTGCTATTCAGCCAGCTCTGCAGCATAAGGGCTTGCAGGTGCCACTGGCCTCTTCAATTGCTTGGGCACATTAATTTAATAGAGACTTACATCCTGTTTCATGAACAGAGTAGGCAATCAGAATTTTAGCTCAGTTTTGGGATGAAAGAAAAAAGTTACAGGTAATTTCATCCCATTACTTGTTTCTTCAGATAATCTGGTGCTTTCTCTTTTGCATTAATGCAAATGTTTCTCTGAATTCTTGTGCTTGTAGCTGTTGGGCACTGATGTGACACTATTTTTCTAGCAGGACAGATTTGTAACTGCGTGGCTCAGATATCGGAGCTTTCTGGTGAATTGTTTGAGCAGCTTATGCTTTGCTTCCTGTCAGGAAACTAAGTGCACCATTTTTACGGGAAGTTCAATCTTCACCAGGCACGGTCAGCAATTTGACTTTTGTACTGCTCTAGGGGATGTGTGCGTGAGCAGCAGACAAAAACTATTATTTTTATTCTATTTTTTTTTTTCACTATTTTGAATTCATATAATGTAGGTTGCGTGTGAAAGCTTGGCCAGGATGGGTGGTTTTGTCCAGATGAGTCAGAAAGTGGACTTCCTAGATCGTTTTGGTAGAATACAGTAAATACGAAGTAAGTAAAAAACATTTTACTTTGTGCTTAGTATTGGTGACAATGAGTACATGTCAAACACATTCAGCTTTGAATTGAACACACAAATCTCTTATTTGATAGCTTTTTACATTCTGAAATGTAACTCTGCCTTTCCCTTCAGCATATGAAACTACTGCTGTAAACAAAAGTGTAACAACAAACAAAAGTTAAACTGCCTGCAGGGTGGGGAAGTGAAAGTGCAGTGAGCTCTGATGCAGAGATGCAGCCTTTAGTCCGTGGTTGCTTGCAGTTTTCAATCTGGGGAAGATAAAAATGAGATTTAGATTTTTCAAGGATGCTGTTAAGAGGACTTTTCAAGCTGTGTTCTCAAGAATCTGATTTGTACTGCTTGCACAAAAACGTTTTGGGTGAGATTGTGCCATATCACTTCAAGGGACACCAAAACAGTTTAAAAAATGAAAAAGAGCTTTTATTTCTGCATCGTGCTGATGCCGAGCTAGTGCATTAACGGTGTTAAGCAGCCCAAGAGCCAGCTTCGGGTGTGGTAGCTCTGCCTGGACTTTCTGTGTGAGACTCATAATCCTTTGGTGACCTGGGGTCCCTGGAGTGCTTTGGGATAGGAAAGCCCCATTCTTCCTGCCCATGACAATAGTAGCTGGGTGGATTATGGTCAGGCATCCTGTGCTCATCTCCTAGACCCTGCTTGCCATGAAGGAATTCTCATAGCTGAAGGACATCTATAGCAGAGACTAACCCTTCTTATGTGCTTAATGTTGTCTGTGCAGATACGTAGTACTTCTCTTTCTCCTCACATTTGCTTTTTCAAGATTGGGAAATAGATGGACACCTGCTGCACTCTCTACTACATTTCCACATCTTTTTTTTCCTCCTACTGACAATCACTCCATTAACTGTCCAGTCTGTAGTAACAATAAGCTGGGTCATGAGATTTATTGTTATGGACCTCAAGTCCTCCCACTGCTTTCTTACACAGAATTTCCATTTTCCATCATGCTGCTGTTGCTGAATATGGCTCATTTTTGGCCTGGACCTTTCTGACCTTGAGCAGAAGGGGAACTATTGCTTCAACTCTAGATCACTGTATAAGTACAATGTGTTTATCTTAGTTTTATTTCACTGCTTATCAACTAGTGATTTATCATTTAATTATTTTCTTACTTGTAAAATCTGTAGCAAATACTTCGGCTCTAGTGGGATTTTACTTTTGGTTTGGTTGTTTTTTTTTTTTTGTTTCTTCTTCCCTACTCTTTTGTGCCCTCACAGACTGAAGTGGCTCAGCTTGCTATGTATTTTTTCGCTTTCCGTCTCCTTCCCCTCCAGTGCCGTCTTCTTCTGGGATGGTTGCTATCTGCTCTTTTTTCTTTTGATGTTTTTGCCCTACTATTGTTTTAATAATGTAAAATCCCAAGTTTTAGCCTGTTCCTTGTGGTTACTGCCCATTTGCTTCTCCTGCTTTATTTTCCTTGCAGCTGTGCTTTCCTTCTTTCTTCCTTTGGTTTTCTGGTACTTGATATCAGCTGATGCTGAACTTAGTATCAGCTCTAGGTTGTGTGAGAGAATAGCAGAGAGAAAATAAGTGCAATATAGGGATCAGAAATTCAATTATCAATGTATATATTGCTATTTTTGTACTGATATTCTGTGTTTTCTTGCTACATTTTCACATTACCCTGTCTTTGTTGCTGTCATTCTGTTTTTACTCCTATTTTTTATTTCTGCATCTTGTTAGGTTTATTTTTGTATTAATTAGAATTACAGAGATGACAAAAGACAGCGCTGAGCACAGTGGATCAGATTCACACTTAGGCTGGAGGACTTTTTGAAGTCTTCTGAAATTCTTTATGTGGATGGAGGACTAGAAATGAAGGGAGCGGTTAACATTAAGGAAATCGATTGTTACAAGCATTTGCCTTCATGTTCTTTTTAAAATCAAGTACAGCCAGTGTTCATGTATATTTGTATGAGTTTAACTGAGTACTGTAATCTCACCATCTGAAAACTCAGTATATATGGCCAGCAGAGAATAAAACTTGACCTTTGAGTATTTTCTTACTCGGAAGTGAATGACCAGGCAAGGCTGCGAAGCTGTTTTCCTCACCATCCCACATTCTTCTTTCCCACAGTGAACCAGTGTCTAGTTTGTCAGTGGTTTGTTGGTGCCAGGGTTTTGAGGAAGAGAGCAGGAGGTGCTGGAGCCAAGAGGACCCATTTGTGCGCTTGCCCAGGTTACGGCTGTTACTGACATTGAGGTTATCTCTCCATTCTCGTACATCCTGCTGTGCTGCTTCCAAGTTAATACCCAGGAAGCGATATCCTGTTGTTTGTAGCTTCTCTTTGATGTTTATTATTTGTTTTGGGAACAAGTGATACCATGATGAGGGGCATCAAAACTGTGCCAAATATTTGACTTAATGTCTTCAATTCCATGGGACACCAGTGTGTCTTTATGCAGTGGTATAACCATATGTTGTAATAGGTACTAATTGCATAACTGCTGTAATTGTCGTGCCAACAGCTTGGATTACCTTTTTTTATGTCTAGTGGGTAATTAACCTTCCTTTTAAAATTAGAACTCCAGAAGCAAAGTGTTCTGTTCCTCAGTGAGATGGGTTTGTATTGGATTTGCACCTCTTTGTATCCTCTGTTGTTTGGGGGACTATCTTCATGTGTATTAAATTATTGATTATTCATGTTGGAGAAGTAGAGTACTTTCAGCACTTGAGAAAATAACAAAAAGCCTAATTCTCTGATTCTTAATACATTTATTATTTTGTTTTCAAATCCAATTTCTACAAGCCACTGTGCATTATAAAGTAACATTTAACAACCCACCTCCCCGCCACACCCCAGCAAGTAGATTAAGATGCCTGTTAATAAGTTACCTATGTAGAAAACATAGGATGAAATAACTAGGCATTTAATCTTAAACATAAAACCCCCTCAGCTTCAGTAGTAATTAGTGAATGTGTAAAACACCAGAAATATGCCCATGGAACGTGAGAATTGTGACTATGAGTTAACCCACTGCTGCACACATCTGTGCAAGGATGTAAATAGTTGTAATGCTACTAAACATAGGAGCAAATATACTGCAATTCTTCTTCAGTCCTCTAGCCGAATGTATGAGGAGAAAAATGGAGAGTTAGAGGTTACAAGTGGAAAGCTTGCAGAATTTCTTACTTTTTGAAACAGTTTTATGAAGAAATTTATTCTCCAAGTGTCTGGGTGTCTTACCTATAATGTCCTCTTTTGTGTTTGGCTCATTTCTTGTTTTTTTCATGGCTAGCTGGTGCTATTTGCTCTCAAAAAGTGAAAAAGCTGTGTGCTACAGTAAGAACTACCTTCCAGTTTCTGTAGGTGTGGTTTAACAATCATTGCATTCTGTGAATAATTTTTATTTCTAACTATGTTGTGATCTGGCTAGAATTTCCAAATCTGCAAAGTTTATAATAGATGCAAATATTTGCAGTCTCACAAAAAAAAAATCAGGGATGATGACAAGATTTGTGTATGATGGAGGAAAATTTACCGATAATCTAATGGCAATTAGAAGACAAAAGGATATTTGCGTTTTGAGATAATTGTTAAAAGACAGGCAATTAAAAATATTAAAGATTTTATCAATTCGTCAATGATTAAAAATTTTCTGTGGCTGTCATTAAAAAAAATCTGCAAGCTTTTTTTCATTTTGCAGAAACATGTCAGGAAAGAGGATTTGTAAATAGAGAAATTCACTCTACGTTTTCAGTGGGAATGCCTATCAACTTCGTAAACCTCTGGCTACCAGCCCTTTTCATGCTTCCCTGTGGTAACAGCTTCTTTCTGGGTATGTCAAAGGCATCTTTATACAATGCCTGCAACCCTTCAAACAGTGCGGAAGGTCCTGCAGTGCTTCCAAAGGAAGGCACTGCAGGTGTCTTTGCACAGATTTAAGAGTACTCTTGGCACCTTCTCATGCTCTTGTGTCGCCTTCTCAACCCATAAACACACATAGACACAAGCATTTGCCATTCTTGTCAGCCCTTCACCGACTGAGAGCTGACGGGATGAAATGTCTTTTCCTTTTGTCCCCTGCCAGCCCCATTTCTCTTATACCTAGTGTTCCCTGGATGTGTTCTCAGACATATTTTAACAAAGTGTTCTCAGTGTGGGTCCTGTAAAACTCGTACCAGCAATTTTACTACAGTATTTTCATTACAAAGGACATCCTGTTTCATAATAATATATTGTATTCATTTTGAAGATGTCCTCGTGTCTTACAAGAAGCAATTCTAAAAAGGTAGTTGATGCTGTTAGTTGGTACTTTGTTTTCCTTGTAAAGTCAGCATGGTATAAAAAATTCAGTGTAAAAAATTGATTTTAAAAGATAGATTGTACCTTGATGGTACCTTGTTATTTAGTTAATGTATGCCTTCTGTGATATGGAAGCTGCAGTATATGCTATTTATGTCCTAGAAAATATTCAAAAATAATTGCTGACAAAAGCCACTTCACAGGTTGACTCAGAGGTACATCTTGTAATCTGAATGTTAATATTCTGGATATCTAGGCAGAGAAAACTATTGATGTAGTTTGAAGATTCATGGAGAGACTAGTCAGGATTTTAGTTAGAAAAGTGGGGAGGGGGAGAGATTGAGATACTTGAGTTCTCCCAGCTTCACTGAAATTTTATGCTTATTGAGTGTATGGATGTGTACAATTTATAATATTTTTGAAAAGGTAAGAGGTTTTTGCTATTCGGTTGGAAGTGTTGCCTTTTATATCTGAGAAAATTATGTCTTTTCCAGAAGCAATTTGGAATCACCTTAATTTTACTCTAGAATACAGGCAGCCCCTGGTTTTATTGTGCAATCGATGACTATCTGTCATCTGCTTTATTTTTCCCCTCAAGCTTAGGTCTGTGTTATGAAGAAGCACTGATAAAAAACAGAGGCCTGATTCTTACCTCCCTTGCATGTGGTCTCTTGCATCTGATTTGTACAGAGGGAGTAGGAACAGCTACCACTGAGATCAAACAATTTCCCCAGCAGAAATTAGCATGTAGATCTTGGCTTTCAACATTAAAGGACCCAAGCAGGACTTCTGTGTTTTGTAGAAAGAGCTCAATCTCTTATTGTAGTTACAACTGTTTTGGGAAGCAGAGAAGTGTTGAGGATATTTTCAAATGAAACGATACTTCGTATTTCCTGAATATTTGAAAGTACCAAAGGTTACATTTTTTTTAATTTATTTTTTTTTCACTCAGGAGTTGCTTATTTTCTCCCTCCCTAGTCCACCTGCAAAAACATTGCTTCTGTGGCCTGATCTGATGTCATTAACTATTGTGTCATAACCAAAGAAAAACAGTCACCTTACCTCTCTGGGTATGCAGTCGGATGACTCAGGCTATAAACTGGAAAGTATTTTTTCCGTCGATGGCATTGGCCAGTCTAGCTAACTCCACGGGCATCTGTATCAGCTGTCTTGGAATTGCTTTTGATGTGATTAGGCTCCTAATTAGCTGTCTCAATTCTTTGCTCCCTCCTGATGTTTTCTTTTGATTCACTTTGACTCGGAGGAGTCTGTATTCCATGTATGTTTGTTTTGTGTGTTGTCTAAAATCCCTGATGATAGCTTAGACTGTCCTCTTTTGGTTGAGAGTGTCATTGTGTTGACATACTTTTTTTTTTTGTTAAATGCATACATCAGGATTTTTCTCCTAAGACTAGCTGTTATTTTACAAGGTGTAAACAATGTATTGTCAGTGTGCATGTATACATTGCATATTCCTTTAAACTGTGCTAAGGATTTTACAGTCTGAATGAGAACGGTCATAGTTACTTCAAAACTATCAGAACCATAGTAAATGTTTAGTACCGGAATATTTATTCACCAGATAGTAACCTCACAATTAAATTATTATGTAAAGTCAGTTAAATAACAGCAGAAGTTATTGTATTAAGGCCCACTTTGCAAGGAAACCAATGACAAGGAAGCAGTGAAACACACTAATAGATTATATGCTATAGCAATATATTGCCTTTTTATTGCTTTTCCACAGGCAGCAGATTCATGTATAGTTATTACTAGCTACATTATCTGCTAGTTTTCTATCAAAAAAGATTCAGTCTATTGAATCATTAATCCAATATTTATCATTCTTATTGAAAATCCACTAGTGTTAGCACTGTATAAAATATTGACTTAAATGTACTGGTTTTGCTAAAGATTAAAAACATAATAACCTAAAACCCACAGTATTTTAGGACATTTGAAACTATTCATTGTGGATGTTTGAACTGGCAATATTTCTATGTTGTGTGAGGAATGATTTTTAAAAAAAATCTTTCATATATATAGTAAGTGACCAGTGCCATCCTGATTTGAAGATGCTGAATGTTCGTCCAACTCATATTCGAAATTTTGATGTGTATTGCATTAGTTACTGAATATCAAGAATAAAATTTTTGCTCATACATAGAGTGTAAAATGGGATCTTTTGTAGCAGCACACGGCCTGTTTAGAATGATATAACAGGCGCTGAATGTTCACATATCAAACAAAATGCCATCTTTCTGTAGAAAAGAGGTGTCAAAAAGTTTCTTTGTACCTTTAACGCATGTGATTATGTAGTACAAAATGCAGAGTTTGTAAAATTTCTTGAATATACAGGCAAAAAATGAATAATTCAAAACAACTCATAAGTTCTACATTCTATTGTATCTTTTATAACGCAGGCAGAAGATAGCATTGTGTTCCCAGTAGAGCTGAATTTGCACAAGTTACACCTCTGAAAATGCCAGATGGTCTATGGTCTACTTTTGAGAGCTGTCACATATGTAAAGATTTGAAAAAAGAAAGACAGCTGAATGAGAGCAGTGGATCATTAAAGAGAGAGTGAGAGTCCCTGGGTATCACTGTGTTTTAAGAAGCATTGTGTCGTTACCCATATTACACCTTTTTTTTTTTCTTTTTCTTTTTTTTTTTTTTTTAAGATATACACAACCTTTAAAAAATAAGGTAAAAATATTTCTGTTTTAAACTGAGTGGTTGTGGCTTAATCTTGGAACTGTCAGTTGCTTTTGTTCTTTATGCTAGAATGCGGTCATATGGTTCCTAATTGGTTTCAAGTGTGTTTTAACCATAAGATTCAAGTCTCCCTAGTGCAAAATTATCAATAAAGTTAAAATAAATTTAAATTGAGATAACTAATCCATTTGGGGTTTTATTCCGTTTTGATTTGACCTGCGTATCACATGTGAATACTGTAAAGCCAGTCAGCTAAAAAGTTGTATGTTAATGCTCAGAGACTGAAGTATGAGTACTTTGGGAACAGAATTATTTAATAAAAAATTAAATTTTAAAAAAAAACCAAACACCAAAAAAATCCTAAACACCTTAGTAAAAATAATAGTAAAAGCGAAAACACATAACTCTCTAAATTCCTCAAGACTTTGCATTCACCCACAGTTTGATAGAAACATACTTAATTTTGAAGATCGAATTTTGGATAATTTGTCAAGTTATTGTGTTGTAGCAAAACCCTAAAAATATGCAAACAATTGTAAGCTCCCAGCACCAAATTAGCTGGTTTAGTAAAGGTCATAACTGTCAGTTTTAGAAGCTTGTATGTCCAGACACAGAGGATTTTTAGGATAGTCTATTGCTTTTATTTACTGAGGAGGGTTAACCCCTCCCCAATAATTCTAGGTTATTGATGCAACTGCACCATTTCCCAGTTGGGAATCATAGAGGACACAGTGTGAGGAAATGTTGTTGCATGGAACATGAGAAACACTGTTCCATAACACTACAATTTACATTTGGGCAGGATAATGAAAATAAAGCTATGGGGAGCTATGGGTATGAACACTGAATTTTAGAGAGTAAAATTTTAATTTCTAATGTTGCCAAATATTTTATTTTTGACTGTGGTTATGTCTACATTGACTGTTTTTAAGATGGAAGGAATACCTTTTTATTTTTAACTAAATTAGTTTTGCACATACACGGGAAAATCACTTACACAAAGGATTACTGGTAGTATGCTTTTAATGAATCCTATTCAGGTAGGAGTAAACTCCCTAGAAAATTGTTTTGGGGTCTTTATGAAGATCTGGAAATGTTACCAGAATATATGCTACAAATTGAATTCCAGAGTGAAGAAAGTGCCTTGCTTATGCTTCTGTTCATAGGTTTTGCGAATACTAATGCAAAATAGAAAGGAGAAGCAGTTTCAATATTGCTAAAGAAAAACTTCTTGCACAACAGTTATTCACATGTCTGATCGCGTGGTGTTCCTCCTCCTGTTGGCTTGAAGGTTCATGAACAATTGCTGCTGGTGATGGAAGGGAATAATCTTTGTCTTCCCTGTAACATCTTTGAGGAGGCTAAAGCATAAATGTTTTTCCCCACCTTCCCTTTCTTTCCTGAAACACAAAATTATCAGTTTTGTAAAGGAGATTTAATCAGGATTATTCTGACCTAGATAGATGTAGGCAATCTAGGATATCTTCTTAAAATCATAGTTGCTGAGACTAAAAAAATCAAATTATAGGAAAAAATGAACCAGTTCATATTTAAACTATTATGTATATATTTCTTTTTGCCTGAGAACAGGATCAGGACTTAAAGATTCATTTGACATTTAAGATGGACGAGTTTGTGATAGCTGGAGGAAGCAATCTGAGAATGGTATCAGGGAGGTATTGAGGGTTTGTTAGGCAAATTCAGAACCAAGAGTCTTTTTATAGACATATTGGTCTGTGTGTCCCAAGAGAATTTGTCCAAAAGTTTGACCACTTCTATCTGAAGCAATTAATGGAGATGTTTCTTTTAGAGGAAGCTAACAACTATAATTATCTATACATTGTTATCTTGGCCAAAGTGTAATCTACTTATGAAACTATACTATGGAATCATCTGAAAAAGAGAACGAACTGTAGCACTTTTTTAATTTACTGTGGGTATTGACTAATTTCTCTTCAGTTGAGTGTTCAGTAGAATCTGGGCTTTTTCCTTGACATTAGATTTATAAATAGTTGAAGATTGGACTGTCTGAAAACCTCTTTATGTCCAGGCATGAGACAGGAGTGTTTTGATTAGTGTAGGTGATTGGGCTGATGCTTTTTGATTATGAAATTTTGGTGTGTTCCTATGTGTATAGTTTAATTAGCTTTAGAACACTGTCTGCTTTTTTTTTTTTTAAATAAGAATCTTTAATTGGAAACCACTTTTTTTTTTTTATTACAAAGCTTTACATTAAAAAAAATATAGAATTCTGCATCTTTTCTTTTCTTTAGATACAGACTTTAAATACATAGATGATGTATTTTTCATATTATTAAAAATATATTCCTTTATGATGTAGCAGCTTAACAGAGAATGGTCAAGTTTCATGCTTTCTCATTAGAATGGGTTTATAACATATACTCTTGGAGTCTTAATCAGGCCACTGCAGATTCCTACCTTGACAGGTTTTGTAAATTTTTTTTCCTTTAACTTTGTTGCCACTAAAGTCCTAACTGCCCCATTACAGCCATTTTAAAAATTGTGATTCTCATTTGAACAATATGGAAGGGGGGAACTCTGGCTTGCCACAGCTATGCAGTGTTTAAATGCATGTTCCTTCTCCTTATTGGATCATCTCCTCCAAAAAAAAAACATTTTCTGATTGATTTTGTTCATCCCAGCAATCCGTGATCTTTATGAATTCAAGCTCCAGGTGTTGTTATTTCCCTGGATACTCCTATTCTTCTCCAATATACTGATCTGTCTTGGTTGAGCGTTGAGGGGAGTCCTACCATATCACTCAGGTTATTTTCTGAAGACTGGCAGGTTGGCCAACCTGGAGCTTCACTTCTATTGCTTCAGTCTGTATCTTCCCCCCCCACCCCTACCCCGTACCTTTCTCCCTCATTGTGTTGCAATTCCCATGTTCTTCTTCTTGCATTCAAACTTAATGCAAGTTTGTCTCGGTTTTGCTACTTTTTATCCCATTCTTTTTTTAAAACTTCTTCAAATTGCTTGCCATATTCTCTTCGTGTAACTCACAGAGCCTTGCAAACCTTCCACGCAGTGCCAAGTGGGGAATGTAGGCCTAGTGCAGACATGAGGCACTTTCTGAATACACTTTCTGAATAATTGTTTTTAAACTAGGGATATTTTTCACTTTCTTGCTTTGATTGGAGAAATGCTAAATTTTCAGTCTGCTCTTTGATAAATAAAAGCAATGAAAGTTGCATTTCCAGTCTAGCCTAAAGTGTTCGGTTATCAATTTACAATTTAAATTAACCCTTTCTTATTTTCACTTTAAGCACAACCTCAACGCTTGCCTCAGCCAAATGCTTCAGCACTGGAAAGGAGTGAGGAAGAAACTGGCAAAATCAAAAATGGCCATGTGAGTCTGGGCAATGGAAGTGGAATTCACAATGGAGTCAAGCATGTGCCTGCAGAAAACAGAAAACTTTCAGCTCCTGTTTCAGAAAAAATGCATAGAAAAATTCAGTCCACCTTGTCTGTCAGCAGCAACAGCAGCAAGAAGAGTAAAATAAGCTCTGCGTTTTCTCAAAAGCCAGGTACTTCACCTGAAGGTAAGCAGAAATTCTTATTAAAAAAACCCCAAACTGAATAAAGACTAACCAAGCCCCATTCTCACTAATAATTACACAATCAACTGAAAATAATTGAAGAGCATGACTCATGCTCCTGAAGCAAGTAGAAATCATTATGATAAAGCAAAAGTTCCTTCCCCAAAGGAAAATATTAAGTGTTTGAAGGAAATTGAAGCGATGGGACATTTCTTGCTTCCAAACATTTGACCGACATAGTCTGATAATGTTTTAGTCTTTCTAGTTAGTATCCCGAACTGATAGAAGCTCCTGTCAACATTGTCACATATACACCAGAAAAAAAAATGTTAAAGCACTAGTTCAAAGCATAGTAAATACTTAAATCCGGTAATAGCAGGTTCCATGAGGGTAGCATTTGCTTTTGAAAATGTCCTGTAAGCAGGTATTCTGACTAGCATGAGGCCTGAACGCTAGATGATAAAATTTGGAGCTGTGCTTTAATGCTTATCCTGCCTTATGCTATATTTGGGCTGTAAATAACTTACATGAAAAAGCTTCATGATCCTTATGCATGGCTTAAATAAGCAAAAAATAAGTAAATAATTTCCCTTTTGTTTTTGCTGTGTTTGTGTGTGTTTTCACTGCTTACAATTACTCTAATGATCCCAGAGTTCCTGAGCGTCTCCTCTATCCACTAACACTGATGTACTTGATGTATTTTGCTCCTGCCCATTAAAAGAAGGGTGCAGAGGCTTTATGAATTTTATTGGTTTGAGGCAGACATAGAGGCAACTGGTTAAAAAATAACCCCAAGGCGTGGATACAGACACAGATTCTTAGAGAAAGCGGAGACGGTAGTGTTCAGTGAAATAAGGAGGATTCTCAGCGTAGATGAAAGCGAGAGGGATCAGAAGGACTTCACGTAGTGGCCTGAATGAAGACTACTGATGTCAGTGCAGTGACTTCTCTTGACTTCGACTACTTCAGTCAAACCTACTCAGCGAATCTGTGTAGTAATATCAAGCACAGTTTTACTTGAACTGTGCCATGGGCTGGTCCTTCTTGCTGTGGTTAATTTCATATTTATCTTCAATAACCTACTGTAATTTTTCTGTTGCACTTCCAGTCCTCAAACACTTCTTTCCAAAATCACAACTTTGTATTTTCTGTATTCTCCTTATCTCTTTCTGCTATGTGAAATTCAGTTCACCCTCCAGCTTGATATTTTTCTAATGTATTTTTCCTTTGTGCAGTGTCAAAAATCTGTAGGTCAAGAGACCTAGATCTGTTCACATGACTGGTACAAAGTGCAGACTTTCGAATTTTAGAAATTCAGCCTATAAAGAAAATTATAGAGTTCTAAAGAGTCAGCGCCTGCCATGTTCATGCCCCAATAGAATTATTTATGGCAAACACCTGGGTTTTTCTTCTAAAATTATATTGGAATAAACACAGTCAGTGGGGTTTTTGTTTGTTTGTTTTATAATAACCCTGACAATGGGTATGTCAAATCCCTGAATGATTGAGGAGAAAATTAGTAAGATACCTTCAGAATTAGCTCTAAATTCTAATGTTGGATTTTAATACCCAATACTTGATTGTGTTAGTTACCTGAAACTGTCAATATACATTTTTTCATATATGATCAGAAATGTTGATATTTTTAAAGGCATATCTGGTTAGAATATAGATCATTGCATTGCGTTGTCACATTTGTCTAACCTATTTTCAAAGTACAGAAATACAGGATAATCCTTACTGTCATGTGTAGCTTCTTGAGTCATCTAATAGCTAAAATTAAAAATAATAGTCTTTATACATCTAACCTTGTAATATTCTCATTTTGAATGTGGGAACTTGGGTATATGCTCTGAATAGCTTGACTAGCACTGCTCATGTCTGCTGCTCTAAGTTTTATTGTGCAATGATTAAAGTATATCTAGGGTATTGTGATGTGCCTGTAAGGGAATATTTGTTTTAAAATATATAGTTTTGAAATGTATTTTGCTTTACAGTTCTCTGGCAGATATATTTTATATTTGTGCCCACACATCTGCATGCACACAGATACAAGCCGCCTGATAGTTTCTTCAGCTTTTCAGTAATTTACCCTGTGGGGCTGCATGGAGGAACTCTAGCCTGTAAATAATATTCTTATCAAGTTGTTACCTTGCAGGGAGTATCAATACATATTTAATTTGTTCTACCATCTCTCAATTTTTTGATAAGATGCACAATCAAAGACTCTTGTGATGGTCTGCTGAAATATCTAAACTAACACAAAGAACAGATCACTATTTAAAGAAAAAATATTTATTTGCAACTTAAAAATAATTGTTTTATTCATTTAAGATATATGAACTCCTTATGACTGTTTCTGGAAGGATACACTTTAAAAACTAGATATAATTAACCAGGTTATTTGTTCAAAGGAGTTTGATTGCATTTAAACCAGCAATACGTGTACTTGATGAATACATCTAAATACATAAAACCAAAAGAGTACACTAGTGAGCCCTGTAACTGAGGATTGCATAGACACTCTTTCAAAATGGTATGCAAAAATTAGGTTATATGTAACTTCTACAGCTTCTTTATATTATGAATCATACTCTTGTGGGAAAGGAGGAATCTTTGTGAGCAGTTCTCTCAATGGCATTTCTGTTGAAACTATTGAAACCTACTTACAGGAAGATGGAAAAGAAAGGAAACTGTTGAAAGTTATTTGCAATGCTTGTTATCTACTTGTTTTTACTTTAACTTGTACCATTTAAACCTCTTAAGTCTTTGGTTACTGCTGAAGAGAGGTTACTAGTGGATTTCAGTTTTATTAAAGGTTTGCATTTGTGTTTGTGCACATCTATACAATATAATACTATAACTTGTATCCATTTTCTTATATAAATTTATGCAGAAAGAGACAAATGATATTAATATTTGTATTTTGAGTATTGACTAATCAATCAACCAAATTAGCCGAGCTACTTCAATTTACTATTGCATCCAGACAATTTTAGCAGAAAGAAATACAGGTAAATTTGCATGCTTTCAGATATTCCAGTTCCCTTGAATTTTGCTATTCCTTATGTATGACCTTGGATTTTATAATCTAATTTTATAGTCTAATTTTATAATCTAATTTATAAGGAGTTTTAACCTGAAAATGCATGCCATGTATTTTTACTTAATCTATCTTGTCTTCCACTATGAGGGCTCTGCTCTGTTGCCAGTCAGGAGAGTAAATGGTTTTAAGTGAAGCAAAGTGGCCAGAGAAAAGAAATTGTCAGAAGGAAGAAAAGTGGAAAATTTTGGTCATCAATCTGAGTTTAAACTATAGAAAAGAGAAAATATTTTTCATTTTTTCTTATTCCCTCCCAGAAGTTGTATTCTTGAATATTTCTGGAGCACCATACCAATTTGTAATGCAAAGTAAGTCCAAGTCCAGTAGTTATTTTCATAGAATCATAGAATTGTTTTGGTTAGAAGAGACCTTTAAGATCATCAAGTCCAATCGTTAACCCAGGAGTTCTAGGTCACCATTACAGTTATGTCCCTAAGCACCACACCTACACACCTTTGAAAGACCTCCAGGGATGGTGACTCCACCACTTCGCTGGGCAGCCTGTTCCAGTGCTTTACAAGCCTTTCTGTGATTTTTTTTTTCCTAACATCTGATCTAAATGCCTCTTGATGCTACTTGAGGCTGTTTCTTCTTGTTGTGTCTTTTGCTGCTTGGGGGAACATACTGACCCACACCTCACTACAGCCTTTCAGGTAGTTGTAGAGAGCGGTAAGGTCTCCCTTCAGCCTCTTTTTTTCCAGTCAAAACACCCTCATAAGACTTGTGCTCTAGAATCTTCACCAGCTTTGTTGTCTTCCTTTGAACACGCTCCGGCACCTCGATGTCCTCCTTGTAGTGAGAGGCCCAAAACTGAACCCAGTATTCTAGGTGCGGCCTAGAACCTAGCATTTTCTCTAGAACCTAGAATGTTGCTCTGTAACATCTCATCTATTGACAGAACAGGAAACCTGGTAGTGCTTGAAGCAGGATAGAATCAAGCAACATCCAGGCTTGCCACCTATCCTGTGCAGGGGCATATTTGGACTCATGCTTATTTAAAAGGTTAGCAAATGCAGCATGCTGCTTCCTATGCGGCAGACTTTAGTATGCATACTAGAAAGCTGAATAAGTCCAGTATTATTTTACCCAGGATAGCACATCTTTCCGTGAAGATCATTACTATTCCTGTTCTCCAAAATACTAGGCAGCCCTAATGCAAGCTATGAAGCCCCCTCCCCACCACGCCAAGTCCTCCACCAAAATCCCTCCACCATAATTTACTCCTCTTTATTAATTTTTCTAGCAGCAAACTCCACTTGCCCTGTAGATCACATCTTGTGAACATTTGTAATTGAAGTTGCATTGGAAGTGCTTAAAATGTAACAGACTTTTTGGTAGCAGTAGTATAAAAGCTTTAAAACCTGCCTTTTAAGATGAGCTTGTAGTGTACAAAGTCATGTCAGCATTCCAGAATATGCTGTTTAGAAACCCTTCCACATCCAGTGAGGCTTAGGAAGGTCTGAGTGCATGCACCAGCTCTGCTCTTCCTCTGCATCTATTATTAATCCATATCGTCCCTAAAGAAATGTTACTCAGCTCCATAACTTACACTACAAAAACCCAAAGGAATTATGAAATAGTAGGAGTGTCTCTCTTAAAAAACAGTTTTAAAATACTGTTTAAGTCCTAAAGACTTTTAAAAAGGACTGGATAGGTTTCAGTTTAATCATATTTTAAATTATTGATGTCAGTGTCATAGCTCTTCCCGTACTCTGTGCGGTAGACCGCTAGCAAAGAGAATTGTCACTCCCTTACACCTGTTATGTGTAATGCAGAGAAACACCTTGGAAACCTGAAAAAGCAATTGTAATTGAGTAGAAAGAAGGTGGTCTAGCTGCTATGTTTGGAAGCAGGGGTTCCTGTCCAAAGCAACTTGAAGAGAGGAGCAGGCCTAGAGGACACAGCAATGAGGCAGCTGAACAGTAAGTCTACATGTTAGGAAATGAAGAAAAACAGGTAACTGAATACAAATATATGTGTATCAGAGTAGTGGAAGGTAAGTAATAAAGACATATGCAGAGTTGGAGGAGGAAGGGGAAGAAGAAACTGGGCAGTGGGAAGGATGGAAGAGGAATTTAATTAAGGGGGCAAAATGAAATAGACACTAATTATTTCATAAAAAACAAACCTAGTTTTCCTACCAAAACCTTATGAAAATTAATGTTATGCATTTTTTTAGTAAAAGCAATAGTTTATAAAAAGTTAATGATGGAGAGAGGGAATAGAGGTTTTAATTCACTTCTCAAACACAGCACTTGCTTCTGGTCAAATTGCTGTGACCTCACAAGTTACTAAGTTTGTCAGGGTAGTTCCTACAACTCCAGTAATTTGTGATAATTTGAATTTAGAGTGATACTTAACATATCCAGAAGGCCAAGAGCATATACAATTGCTGTATTCATCTGGAAATGGTAGCTTGTTAAACTATTGTGAGTGGATCATGAGCCTGCAGTGAGATCTATACGTACAGTGAGATCTTCCCAGATTCACAGTTTCACAGAATGGTAGAGTCTGGAAGGGACCTCCAAAGGTCATCTAGTCCAACCCCCCTGCCAGAGAAGGATCACCTAGAGTAGATCACAGAGGAACATATTCAAGTGGACTTTATTCCTTCCTATGGTCTCCAAACCAGAGAGGCACTAGAAGGCATTTTCTTTTCAATAGTGTTTTTTTCAACATAGGTCTTAGGAAGTGTAAAAAGGCTAGGTGCAGGAGTGAGGTAGATAAAGATAGCCTGCAGCATGAGGATGAGGCTCTGGGGAAGGCCAGGCAGGGTAGGCATGCCACTAGGTTTAAGTTACTGCTTGTGCTTTTCCAGGATTAAGACCTGAAGCAATCTTTCTCAACCTTCTGGACTCTGTATCTTGTGCTACTGAGCTTAGAGATGCAGTGAACAATTTCAACCAACATGTGTATTTTTAAAAAATCCAGTATTTAAAATTCAACAGTTCATGGTGCATTTAATTAGACTTTTTTTCCCCTCTTCCTTTTAGTATTATGCAGCTTCATCTGTTCTAGATACTGAATCCAAGCATGGGGTTGATGCGTAATATTTAACTCATGCTGCCGACTACAGTAATTTATTAGAGTATCCCAAGTCATATTGATGGCTTAGCTGAAGACAAAGCAAGTCCACTAAATAGCTTTTGTGTTAAGCCAGGGTCTTAAGAACCAGTAGGTGCATATACATGGAAAACAGTGAGTCATTCTCTTAGCAGGGTAGCAGACCTCTGTTTCATCTTACTTTGGTTTATGTAACTTTGTATAAACTGAAAAACAGTTTTTTCAGTCAACTTTCCTTATGGACATATGATTTTTGAATAGGATTTTTTAATTATTTGTTTTGCCCTCTTGAGTGTCACAAGAGCAGCAGTAAGTTTTATTTTATATACTGTTCTGTCATTAGATTGGAATCATTTAATGAAATCTGATATGAGTGTGTGTTATACCATGAATAGCCTAACACTACAGAAATATCTGCTGGCCATCTCTCTCTTTTTCTTAAAACATACATGTGTTTCTGAAATCCGTCCCATAGCTTTAAGTAGCATTTAGGCAGCTACTTGGTTAATAACCCGAAAATCTCTCTTCTTGGCCCAAAATTTCCCTTTCTTATTTTTTAGAATTTGATTCAAAGTGGATTTGTGTCTGAGCATGAAGAGAGTTTTTTTTAGACAGGGTTGTATCAGAACACAGTTGTCAATCAGGTGATGGACAAATAACATGATCATGTGGTCAGTCCTGTGATTTTTAAGAAGGCATTCTGAAGAGTGGTATGTTTTAAACATGGTTTGTATTTTTGTTTCCATAGAAGTCTTGGGAAGTGATTTAAATGTTGTGCAACAGGAGTGAGTGGAAAACAGGGCCTATAATGAAAAAAAGGTCTTCCTGCAGTATCCTTTTTAAGGTTATGGTCTAGATAGCACCTAACTAGTCTCAGTATTTGCAGGGGTGAGCAATGGCAATGAAAGCTTCGTATTCTAAGGAAGCCTTAGATATTGGACATTGACATGTTTTTTTTTAGTGTATCTGTATGTTTAAACTGGATCATTTTACTCTTGAGGTTGTTTCTGTATCGAGAGTTTAGAATATAAGTTTTGATAAAAGTTTCCATGTTTTTGCAGTATAATTTACCTGTTTAGGCAAAATTTTAATTTTCGTGATGAATAGAGATAATAGTTTTTTATTTTAAAATGTCAAAATATACTATGCTTTGTAACTGTATTTTCTCCTGTCTAAATAAATGTAGCTCTGTTATCTAGAGATATCCATACTGCATACGACATATCAGTTTGCAATATCTGCATTTCCTATTTTTCTTTGAGCGTTTTCCTGGGTGCAACAGTGAGTTTTCTGAAATGGGATGTGTAGCAGAGGGCACACCCAAACCCTGTATGTTGCAGGAGCGGTGGTGTGATGGCATGTGTGCAGCTGCTCAGTAAATTTACACCCCACCTTTGTGCAATGTACATCTTTAAGGAACTTGTGCTGGGGTATTTTTGTGTTGGCTGGCCGCGTCACTGGCCATGGGGCTGTGTCTGCCGTCAGTGCTGTGTGCTTATCCCCGCTGCTGCCGGCCTCATGCTGCCGGACCACAGGATTTCTGTAGGACCTGCTGGGACTTCTGTTCAGGGCTCTGCAGGGGCCCAGAGTAAACCCCCACTGAGGACCTCAGCTGCCACTTTGATTGCGGTTTTTTGATTGCAGTTTTGCCCTTTTTGATTCTCGCTGTGAGACAGCAGAGCGCCTGGAGATTTGTTTTGAGTTGTCTGAACTCCATGAATATAGTTAGTAAGAAGCTGACCAAGGTCACCATCCTGTAAGTGAGCTTATTTACCACTGCAGACATGAAAACCTTTTATCATATGTGACCTGCCTGCTTGGTATGAAAGCTTATTGGGTCAGTTTGTGACAGTTTAGTGTCAAACATTACAAAAGCAGCACAGATCAGCCTGCACACATGTTTCTCTGTACATTTTTCAGTTTAACTTCTGCATCCCTTGTACAGTTTTGATGGTTGATAGTTCTTTTAAAAGCCTGTTTCTTAAGTAGAGCCACACCTTTTAATAAAAATAAAGTGGAGGTGATAAAAGGAAAGTTGAAATAAAAGAAATACATATTTCAGTATTTAGAAGGAATTGGATATCAGGGTAATATCTGTATGCAAATATTTTAGAAATAAAAAACAGTATGCATATGCAAATGTTTAAAGACACGAACAAAAAGTAAAGGTGTTTCATTCTTGATATTGTTTCTTTTCCTTAAATGAGCATAGCTGTTACAACTGGGATAGAATGGGGTGCTCAGGGCTTTGAATAACAGCATGTAAACAGTTTTAGGGGATTTTAGGCTCTTTCTTAGGTCTGGATATTGTCTGCGGTAACATTTATAACCCAGTTAAAGTAGATGTTACATGTACTGTGTAAACTCTTTGGTTCAATCAGCAAGCAGTAGATGGATGCGTGTGTATGATATAAGCAGCAAAAACTTGGATGAGTTGGTTGGGTTTCTGTTTGCCTTGGCGTTGTTTAACAGTTTTGATGAAGTGCCCTAACAAATCTGTAACTTTCGTGGATGTGCCAAAGAACTAAGGAAACAGCTTTACTTACATCGGTATTTAAAAATGCTGCATAGAATGTCCCTTTTAACTTCAGGTCTAACTTTCATCCCAGGCAAAATGAAAGGATAATTGAAGATAAGCTTGAGTGTCTGAAAGCTCATCTTTGTTTTTCCACAGCTGCGAGTTGGTCTAATAAAATATACTATTGCTGCCTACAGACCAAACCTATCGTAGTCAATGCCATTCAACATAGCTTTTGGGAGCTTGGGTTGTAATCAACAAATGCGATACTGTGCTTTGATGAAATCTGAGGCATTTGATAAAGGAACTAAGGCAGATGTACTATTTAGGGTTTGGGATGTTTTTGTATAAAATATACCTCTGTACAGTGTGTTTGACTTCCCTCATCCTCACTTTTGTTTAGTTCTAATCTGTTGTGAAGTATTTCTCCGTTAGTTAAAGTGTAACAGAAGAATTGAAAAGCAATAGAAATTTGAGACTGGTGTGATGTACTGTGAAATTTCTTAGGAAAGGCTTGTCTTCATTAATATGGGTTTACATGATGAAACATAGGCTAATTTCTTCTTTCTCTGTGAAAGTATTTAATAAAAACTTAAACACTGAGAAACATGAGAGTTAACACTACTGCATCGTGAACATCAAAGCAGATGGAGTTTGTTCCTTGATAAAGGTACACCCCTCTTAGTTGCATTAATATGGGAAAAGAAGAATAAGAAAACCTCCAATTTCTTTTTTCTTTTTTTTTTTTTTTTTTTAAGGAAAGGAACATGAAGAAATAGATCAATTTAAGCCAGCATCTCTTTACAGTAATGCAATGTCTTAACTGATATTACTATATCATTTCTTTATCAGAAAAAGACTAAAATATATTCAAAATTTCCAGAAAATGTGTTGGCAAAAATTAAGATCATCATTTTTTAATTTTTTTATCCAAATTCTTAAAAAATATATAAATTATGTTTAGTTTTAGTTGGATTAATGTGTTCCAGGACTCTCACTCATCTGCAAAAACTATTAGGAGTTTGATGTAGTAAGGTCAAAGAGTGGAAGTATAGTCTTTATTCTTAAAATGTTAAAATAGTTTTGAAATTTAAAATACTCTTTACTTTAAGATAATCTCTTTGATCTTGGAAGCAGGAAAGAATTATTAGAAAGGCTTGTGCAAGCAGTGAAATACATTTTAGTGGTCTCCAACATGGTAATGAAAAACTTGAGTTTATCTCTTTTGGAGTGAGCTTTATATAGCGCCTTCTTCATGGCTGGATTCCACTGACCATGACACCCTGCAACAGCAACCAAAGGAAGTGAGGCTGTATAATTTTTTTCTATGGAACTGACAGGTTGCTGTAGGAATATGGATACTGGAGAAGGATGTGTAAATTCTATGTAGCATGTCGATTTGTTATTATTACAAAAAAACCCTGTAACTGTATATTTTCCTTTTCCTTATAATTACATCTGTAAATAAGCTAAGAAGGAGGTGTCATATATGGAAGAAATTATTCTTCCAGACATTTTATCCAAATGTATTACAGACCTTTAGAGCCATGATTCTGAATTCAGCAAGTACGACTAGGTAACAGCATGCTTGCTTTGTCATGTGTTAAATAATTGCTACCTGGATAGCTATTAAAAGTCAATAACATGAAGAATATAAAAGCATGATTATTTCAGGTTTGTCCTTGAAATGAGGATCAAAGTTTATGTTCATTGTACAAATGAGTCATTGGAAGAATGAAGAGAGCAGTAAAAGGTATCTCTACTTTAGTTAAGTATAGGTCTAGGTTAAATTAAACTGTTTTATGAAGATTTTTCTGATTGGAAAATTAGCTTTGTCATCTGGGGAAAAGGAAATAAAAATAAGCAGTAGGTAAATAAATCATTTTAGCGTTTGAATCAGTGAAGAAGAGATGGAGAGAAAGACCTTCCACAGAGTTTCCATCATAGCACTAATGACCAAAATTTCTTTTTGTGTCTTGGGTAAATTTTGATAGCTTTTACCTTTGAAGTACCTTTATTTAAAATCTACATAGCCTCTTTTTGTAGGTATTGTTTTAGTGGATTTTAAGATTAGGAAGGAAAAGTCCTTTTGTGGGTCCAGAAAGTGCTTTTGGAGTGCAGTCCCTTTTGTTTAACCTAGGAAGTCTGTCTCTTGCTTGTGAACAAATATGTATATTATTATTTCTGTGAATATTTATCTCTCTCCCTGAAATTTTACGTATTTCTGCGTGAAGCAGGCAAGACTTGTTTGTGCATCTTATTTTCTGTACTTATATACATCAAGTTTTATTATGGTGTTTTGTTTAAGAAAACATTCTTAGAACAAAATTTGTTGTGATATTAGCGTCTTTCAGCTCTGTTTTAAAGATGCAAAATACTAAAAATCTCAGTTCCTCCAATATGAAGGCTTCTTAGGAAGAACTCTTAGTTCCTTTATCTTTTTCTTCATATTAAAAGAAAATCTGGAAGGAGATTGTACCTGAACAAATTTAACACCATCTCCATGACAACCAGCTAATTAATTGCTATCGGTCTGACTTTGGTCCTCTTCAGTGAACTGATACTCCCCAGCTTTATTTCATATATCTTCTGGGTTTTCTATGAAGGTCATTTATTTAGCGACAATCTTTCTATTGGAAAAGCAACCTTTTAATACAAGCAACAACTTTCTTTAAAAACAGCTTAATCTTACCTGTGGTTTTCTCTCAGTTTGGCTTCTTGCACAGTAGTAGGGAGATTTTGAGGTTGATTCTTTTTTTTTTTTTTTTTTTTTTTCCCCTTCTTCCTTATCCTGATTTTTCTTTTTTTTTTTTTTCTTTTGGACATAAACGTTCATATGTATATTAGGACTGTGACCACATTGCAGTACAGATATTCCCAAGCTAAGTTTGGATGCAAATAGTGCAATAAGTAGGAGAGATCAGTCCCCAGCAGTGTGATGTTTAGAGTGGACTAAGAGCTCAGGTAGTTGCTTTGCTTCTTGGGACAGATCTGCAGGTCCGAGCCTCTGTCGCTGCATTGCTGTAAGTATTCGTGTTTGCTCCTATAAAGTCACCACTACATTATATCCTGCAGTCAAAGATTCCACAATGGCAGAAGTACTTTGAATCAATCAAGATATCCTCCACAGTTACTGCATAATTTTTGACATTTTTACATATGTTTAGGAGGCCTGGTAATTGTATTACTATTGCAAGTAATTGCAAGCTTTCGTTTATAATGGACACCAGCTTGTGAACTATAAGAACATATTGTCTGTAGATGGTCAGACCAATTACCAGTGTATCTATAATCTGTCTTTCCTACTGGCCTCTCATAGCAGATACCTGTGATAGACTGTAGGGACAGGGAGAGGATGAGATGGTAAGGGATATTTTCTCCAGAACATTTTCCCAACATAACTGACTGTAGCTAAAGAAGTTGAAGCCTTGCAAGCAGTAAAAAGAAGTATGAAAGCTGAGGATAGGAAAGAACAATAATTTTCTACCTTGAACATTTATTGTATTTTTAAGTTTTTATCTTCTTTCTGGATGACTGTTCACTGCATCTTGCAAGGTAAATATGTTTACGCATATATATTTGTACATACTATGTCCTTATTATGGGAGAAGAGTGAAAATAAATTAGTATATCCCTCACTCCTCTAGTTGCTTTTTCACTGATGCATGTTTAACGCCAATCTTTGTGTTTTCCTCACATGTCATGGATATATTGTTTGGAATAATTCCATATATTTAGCCTTTAGGTGCTATTTTTTTTTTTTTTTGTGGACAGTTTGTAGGACACCTCAATTATCTCATATAATTTAGTGATAATCATAAGAGATGAATATTGATCTTCAGGTGTAGGTATGAACTCTGTTGAAGATTAAAGTAGTAGATAAAAGGTTTGCCAAGAGGTTTGTGTAGAAAAGCAACTGAAAAATCTGTTTTGACCGAATGGTTTGTATAGTGTTAGAAGTAAAGATACAGAACATGCTGTTATGCTGGTTTTGAGGTGTGTGCAAAACTGTAAAGAAACGAAAAATGTTTTGGCAACTCTCTTATTTTTCTTCGTACCTATCAAACCAACAAAACAGTTTCAGAAGAGCAAGATGCACTGGGAGAGGCTGGAAATAGTTTCAGATAATTTCCTTCTAAGCTGTTTTTTAATTTACTTATTTTTTTTTATCACTTTGTGGCCCTGCTGGAAGAAGTTCTGGTTGAAGATAATAAATATGGATATTTTACATAACAAATTACCAGAGAAATGGACCTAAGTGGATCTTTACTTAAGATTTACATGAAGTAGAGTGGGAAAAGGAAACTTGCAACAAAACCGGTACTGAATTGGAGACAACTTGGGCTGCAAAAGTGACCTTGAAGATGGGAAACATGTTCTTTATGGCATTAGATTACCTCTGTTCTGAATCACTGTCTTTCAGCTACTTATTTGACAGTGTGATATATTTAGAATAACATATTATTTTTTTTTTCCTTTTTCTTTTTTTTTTGTTCGTTTGTTTGTTTTGTTTGTTCCTACTTGACATGCTACTGACCTGGTACATATGAAGATTGCTGTGTTCACTGTATCCTGGCTTGCTTGTTCTGTGAATTTCTCACCCTCTGTAATATTGTTCTGGGACAAGCATCTTGTGGCATCTGCACATCGGAGGCCTGCTGCTGTTGCTGTGGGGACGAGATGGGGGATGACTGTAACTGCCCATGTGATATGGACTGTGGCATAATGGACGCTTGTTGTGAATCTTCAGATTGCTTGGAGATCTGCATGGAATGCTGTGGGATCTGTTTCCCATCATGAAGTATTTATCTCCTTTTTTTTTTATTTTATTCTCTATAAAACTGGAGAGCTTTTCTTTAAGTACATTTGAAGAAGGACAAGGTAAGATTTTCACACAACCAGCTGGTATTGCACTGTTAATTCCCTATATATAACTTTTTTTTTCAAAAAAAAAGCAATCCTCAAATCTGTATTCTAACACAAATTGTATAGTTTTGTATGTGAAATTCAAGCTACATTCCAGCTTCCTTTTGACTTTGCAAATGGAAGACTTTATTGAAACCGAATTATAGGCCTGATAGCATAGGCTGTATGAGGACAAAATTGCAATTTGAATTGAGTGATGAGTTTTGGTCAGAGAAGAGACTACAGGGCAAAACCTTAAGAATTTGCCTTTACCTACTTTAAAATCTCAAGTGCCTCCATGTATTACATGCCTTTTCAGGCAGGCATTCTGAAAAGCAAAATGTCTTTATTTCAATCTCTTTGGGTTGAAAGCAATTTTACTCGATAATTTTTAACTTCATTCAAAAGTCAGCATCAGGAATCTAGTGTGAGGTACCGTGGTCACATTGGTAATATTTCTTTTGTTTTAAATGTCTCATTGGTTTGAGAGAGATTCCTGGTATTTTTCATTGTCAATATTGATGCTGTGGGAAGATTTGGCAAACTAAAGCCAATCTAGGTTTTTGCCGTGAACTAGAGTACCAAGATTTCATTGTTATCAATCAAGACAGAATAGAGAACTTATAATTTACTAATATTACTTGAAATGCTTCTTTTTAGAAAGAGACTTTGGAAATCTTTGTAGACATGAAATATATCATTAGACTAATAGACTAACAAATCTTCCAAATTTGGCTATAAAAGGGAAATTATTAAAAGTTAACTCAACACTCTAAACCTGTACATTAAGTGGCCCTGTCAGTGTTTGTGGCTTTAGAGCCAGTGCCACGTAACTTAGCATTTCTTTCTTCACTGTGTGAGAAGGATCCACAGAGGATGGCAGGATTTAAACAGGCTATAAAGGTCAAATTAAAACTGACTCGATCAAGGGATTCTGACATTGAATTAAAAAAACAAATGCAATAATGTTTATTCTCAGATGCATTTTAGTGTTAGTTTTAAATAACTATATATTAAAAAAAGACTTTTAAAAAATTTATCATATCCTGCCAAAATAAAAAGATTGGGATTTTAAAAGTTTGAAAAAAAGTTAGGATTCGTTTGGTAACTTTTTCCTATTATACTATTAAGATTTTCTGAGAAATGTCTCTATTTGTCATTGTAATTGTGAAATAACTTCATCCAACACATAAAGAGATTTACGTCATTCCCAGATTTAGGGAATAACGGTACCCATTTTCTTTACTATCTACTAGTTTCTCCCTTCCATGTCTGTAGCTCATTAACTTTTCTGTGTAAATCACTTACACATCTTGATCTCACATACTTAAACTTTCCATCTGTACTCCATATTTTCCCTTTGTAGATTGTTGGATCTCGTAAGTCTAGGCCTTGCTGCAACAGTCATCGATAGCCAATAGCATATTTCTGTTGAGTGAATTGACCATAAATATCTCTTTTCACTGTAAGGAATTCAATTTATGCAAATGTGACAAGCTAAAGATCACAGGATTGTGAAGCTAAGTCACCAAATAGTCTGGTATTAACCAAAGCTTCTCCCTGTGAACACTGACGAGTAGTGCCTACTACTGCAAGTTATCACTGAAGGTAACATAGCCAAATCCTCAACTATACTAGGGAGCTGAGAGGTGTTGCGTTTTACCTTAACATCTGCAATATTGTGGTGTATTCCGATGTAATGCAGGTTTATTCAGAGGGTTTCTTATCTGTTTTTTGATAGTTACTACAAGAATTGATTCTTATCCTGATGGATTTTACTTTTTTTTTTCCATATATTGGGCCAGATTCAGATCTGTGTTGCATAAACTAAGTGCATTTCCATTAATGTCAGAATTTTCCATTGGTTTAGCTCCAGCTAGAGAGCACAAAGGTATTATGGTAATAGGCAGGCTAATAAGGAATCATATAGTTAAACTGATAAATTCCCTGAGCTCAGAATCAGGCCCATGGGGCTCAATTATGACTCCTAAAAATCTGAACCACCTTGGGAAGGGGGAAGAGGTGCCTTGGTTGAGTGGCAGTGCCTGGAGGCATTTTGCCTTTGTAAGGCATAATGCCTCTGGGGAATTTGGGGGCATCACAGTGAGCACTGGGACTCGATGCACCTTGGAAAAGTCTAGACAGTGCTTCGCCCATTGTAGGCCTATGGTTGACACTGTGGTGGTGGGGACATGCTCTCTGGGGCAGCATGAACTCTCCTTGTGTCCTGGTCACAGAGAGGTGAGTTGTGGCTGCTTCGTGTTTCATTGTGCTTTTGGGGACGAAGAAGAGGACTTCTAGTCTTACATCTTGCCCCAGTGTCTGTGCCCTGCCTGAGTAGTTCTGGCTTTGTGCTTGGAACTGCACAGTTGCATATCAAGCTTTTAGTGAATACTGGATGTTAGTAAAACTTACCTTTACAACAGGATGATATAGTTTCAAAAAGAAGAAAATTCCTATGTAGGGAGTCCTTTTTCTATGTTAAAGTTCACCTGTATAGTCTGTTCTGCAAAGATCCTTATTTCTACTTGCAGGGATACAGAGATTTTTTTGATTTGTTAAAATTATGAAAATCTGGGAAATGTATTTACTATCGAGCGTTTACTTCCAGTACTGTTAAAATGCAAATAATAAATACAAAAACTTTGTTCATGCATCTATGTGTATGTGTACAAACTCTCACACGCATGCACGCACACACACATATGAAGATATATTATTTCTTTTTCCAGTTTATTTGTGAAATACTAGGAAGTGAAAATAGTGTTTATTAACCCTCATAGTGAATAGAATTATCAAAGTATTACAGACGATTGAAAAAAAATTTAAAATTTTGTGATTTGTTTGACATTTAAATGTAATCTGCTACTGTTTGTCATAGAGATATTAGCACTTTTGTAAAATGTATCATCGTAGCAGAGAATGTTAGTATGTAGTTTAAGGAATTCATTTCTATATTTATATTCTTAAATTCTGTTTTGTAATTTTCACTCTATAGGCAATATTGTAAGCACCTTGTGTAATTAAAACAAGCAGAATTAGGAAGAGTCAAATGTGAAAATATAGTTTAAATAAAATTAAAATATCAGAACTTAACTATTTTATAACAGTTGTGAACTTATACAGTGTTTCAGTATATAGTTTACAAACTGACCCATTTGAAAAAATAACTTGCTATTTGTATTTTATATCAACTGGATGTGCTATTCTCAAACACTATTTTGAAATAAAGATCTTTATTTTGAAACTTTGGGATATCATCTTTTTATAGTCTTGCCCTGCTATTCTTCTGAATTATAATGTAATGTTTTCTATGTAGGTTTGTTATTTTTTCTGTTATAACAATTCCTGAAGGCTTTGGCCGTTGGGTGATTTGTGCATGGGATGAGGCAGTGTACATGGGTTGTCTTACAGGTGGAGCTAAACCAACTCAGGTGCTAGAAGCTGTGTTAGCATGAATCTCTTAACAGTAAAAAAATTCATCATTAAGAGGGCAAGTTCATTCCTTAGTGAAATTGTGTTAATGAGGTGAAATTCCAGTAATGATTAAATTTCATCAAAATGAAAATTATTTTAATACATCTACAGCAACAGTCTTCAGTTTAGTAAAAAGAAGCTGAACAAGAATGTAGTCAGTTCATGGCATCATAGGAGACATATTAAAGTCTGTGTGGCCTTTGAAATGAAGGCTCACACACAGCACCACAATTTTAAAGTAAAGCATGTTTTTAAAATCAGTTAGCTTAAATACAGATGGATTAAATGGTTTCAACTGTGGTTTAAGCAAAGATTGTTTTTCATGTTAGCTTAAGCTGAACGTGCTTATGCTACTTTAAAGCTGCAGAAACTGCATGTCTACAGTCTTTTGCACTATTTTTTCTATGTCTATTTTATATTTCCTGAACGTTCTACCGTGTTTGTGTATATGTGGGCCCTTAGAGGGGCTAAGAAATTCTGATAAGTCTGCTGGAAATTACAGAGGTAAGATCTTAAAACTGACAGAGGTTGTGCTTGAGTGTGTGCCATGAAGTCTTGCCATTGAGATTGTGCTCCAAAATAATTTGTGTAAAAGAACTAATAAACACATAGACAAATAGCACCATTCAAGAATTATTATAAATGTTCTAGACAGTTTCCATAATGTGTAATATTTCTAGAAAAAAACAAACAACGGGCTTCTGTTTGCCTCTTTTATGTGTGTATATTGTAACAATTGTTAGTACATTACCTTTCAATACTCATAAAAATGGGATAGTATCTTACTAATTTTTATTCTGATATGCATATGCTATTTTAACTGACAAAATACTCCACTATAATTGAGGCTCTTTATATCGTCTCAGTAGGGTATGTAATTGGTGCCCAAGCGCTGTACAATTCCTCTTCAATCAGTGGTGTAGACTTCTGCAATTTACCTCATCTCCAAGTTACATGAAGTGACCACACTGTGAATACACTGTACGCCAACTTGTCTGTGTTTCACATCGTCATCTTTTTCCACAGTGCCTACCTTTGTTTCTCTGGGTTTATCACAAGGTGGTTTGTTTGGTTTTGTGGTTTTTTTTAAAGGGCTTTTATTATGGACGTCTACAACAATACCAAGATGCATGTCCCCTTATAAGTTATTTCTTCATTTTTTTTCTATGCTCACTGTTGTATGCAACTCCTAGATGAACAGACTTGTGAAGGTGGTGTCTTTGGAACTTTGGAATATATCAAAGTAACTGTAGCTCAACAGCGTTGTAGGAGAATAAGACCAGTACCTTAGTTTAAAATGAATACATTTTACAGGGGCATATACACGCTACGTTTTAGATTCTGTGCTACTTTCAGTTGCCAAAGACTAATAAGAGCAAGCTGGGAAAAAGAATTGTGTTAAGCAACACGGGTTTGCTTTCCTCCCTAGGAAATGCAACTCCATTTGTCTGTTTCTTCATGTGAGGAGGAGACACCTTGATTACATATTTAATGTAGACTAACAGCAGTGGTTTAGAATCCACAATAACTTCAAGGTCATTATAAGTAGCATACGAAGGATAAAGGGAAATGCGGTGCAAGGATTCCACTACTGTTGACAACCGCTGTCTCTGCATCAGTAATCTGCTTTGCAACCAGCAAGCTTTCATAAGGTTAAGTTTAAGAAAATTAAGGTATCCATGACTGAAATTTTATATTCAGTCTTTTTTCTTCAGAAAGAATAATTAGACATATTTACACAATTACATTTTAGTAAACTATTATGCCAGCTTAACTGTAACACATATTCTGGTAAAAGTACATTAAACAGCAATCCAAAAGCAATTTAGCTGCTGAAGGCATTATTTTCTATCTAATTATTCACAAATTAATGAATAAAATTAAATTCCAATCACTGAAAAAATGAAGCAATGGTGAGAATCAGAACTACAGATTAGTTAAAGCTATGCAATGCATAACAGAATTAAAGCTTTCTTTTATTCAAATTCAATGCTTAAAAAAGAACAAATCCATCATCTTGAAATTTGACTTGTAGCTTGACATTAAAAATAATATGAGTAGAATTTTCAGTGGGGTAAGCACAAAACTAGTTCAAGTAGTGTCACTCTCAATTAATGTACTCAGGTGGTGTGCCCATTAAAATTCCCACTTGTGGGTTCAGCTCTCTATGCAAATGGGGTCATTACCTGGAGAATTTAATTGGGTATGACACTGGGAGTAGGAATTTTCCTTTCAAAATAAACCTACTTGCACACATTTTCACTAGAAATTTGATTGTTACATGTACTTCATATTGTTTGGCTCTATAAATATTTACCAAAATTGAGAATGTCTTCACTTATTTATTTTTTTACATTTTTGATTCATAATGCATCAAAATGATTTTTAAATTGTTCCATGTATTGCATATGCAAGTCTTGTTACAGAAACCTGTAGTGAAAATGTATTTTTTTGGTGTTAAAATGATACTTTATATGTTTCGCATACTTTTAAAACTGATATTAATTTTTATAGCATCTGAAAGGAGAGCTGTAATATTTTTGTAGTGTATGTACATGCAAATGAAAAAAAACTGTATCATACTGAACTTCTATCTCACACATTGTTTGGAAAGGACAAAAATATACTGTGTTTCTGAGTAATACTAACTTCCAACTTTTACTGGATATTACTTGGCGGAATCATTTGTATAAGTAAGCCTAATATTGAAAGATATTAATTCCCAAATGCACAAACAAATGTTGTGGAAACACAGAAGTGCATGATTGGAAGGAACTTCTAGAGAACTTCTAGTTCAGCAATCTGAGCTGAAACAGTGTCCAAAAACGTGTTATTGAAAACCTCTGATGAATGGGATTTTGGGCATGCTGGAGATAGTCAGCACTACTGCTACAGTAGTCTTACAGATAGAAAGCTTTTTTCTAACATCCCATTTAATCTATTTTCATTTCTGCAGGTAAGACTAATATATCCATATTCTACTCCCAGTGGACATGTAGATCACCATTGTCTTGTCATAAACTTTCATATATTAACCTTTCATATAGTTTGTGTACTCCTGCCTAGTTTTCTCTTATCTAGTCCAAAGAAATTCAGTCTGGTTTCTTCAACCTGTCTTCTTCAGTACGACATTTGTCTCAGACATAGGCTGTGTGAGTCCTGCTTCTCACTTCAAAGTATCACAAGACTGAGGGCACAACTTGTGAAGGGATTTTCTCTGCTAATAAGAAATGTAGGTGTTGGGTGGTGTATTGAGGTGAGAAGTATATTCATGTCTATAACACACACGGATTTCTGTGGCAAGAAAGTTGACGCTATTTCAGTTGCACCTTAACTTCTTTAAAGGAAACAGTCCAAAGTATCAACATTATAATCTTCTCCATAAGCTCCTGAAAGACTTTTGTAGGATTTGTAGAACACTTTTTAAAATTTCCAGGGTGGAGACCTGCAAGTGTTGTCTTAGCAAGCAGAGAGAATTAATCTTCCATGTCATTAAAATTTATCTCCGTTTGTTACTTCTTTATATTTCCTCTAACTCAGCTTTCAGCTTCTTACCATTTCTGCTCAGCACTCTGTTTACAAATCCAACATCCTCCATGTTTTCCCTAAAACATTATCTCCAGTTCTATTGGTTCTCATTGCTTCTTTCATGCCTGATACATATTTATCTATGAGAACAAAAACCCTGCTACTGAAGAGTGGTGTTTTGCTTACTAAACTTACCTGCAACTTTGTGATAGGCTTACAATATGGTTTTAAGACCTTAAGTAAGAGAGATTTTAACATAGATAAACTGCATTTCAAAAGGTCGATGCTACCTTATTACTCTTCATGTTTAAAAATACTAATCAGAATTTGGGGAAAGCTCATTCTATTCTCAGGGAAAATCATCAGAAGTTTGATCTGCAAATAATGACAAATAAAATTATGGAAAAGCTACTAATGCATGTCAATATAGTTTTATGAGAAATACTTCTCAATTATTGTTCACTAACAAAAATAAAAGTTTAGCTGGTAAAAATAATTGTGTATACTTGAGTTCTGAACACATTTGACTTAGGACTTACATGATATCCTGATTTGTAAAGTTATGCTTTAATATGTTCAGATGATGCAGACTGTAACCAAGTAACTGATGGGTCTCAAACAGTAGTTGTCAAATGAAATGATTAGAAGTATGATTTTAGAAAGTTTCTGTGAAAATTGGTACTGTGCTTGCCACTATTCAACATTTTCATCAATGATCTGGAAGCATTTCTAGCAGAATTTGTAGATGAATCAGTACATGAAGTATGTACCTCATTACAAGGTGCTTATTAAGAACAGTCTGGACCTGGTTGAATGGACTTCTTCTGAGAAAACATTTTTCCATGGTATGAAAGGTAAAGGAAATATTTAGTATTTACTCTATGGAAAAAAAGATAAATTTTAAACACTTTGAAAAGACTTGAGAATCATGATGAAGAAAGTACTGAACAATGGTTTTCAGTTGAAATGCTGTGGCCTTTCATGGTGACCTTTTGATTTTTGAATGGGTAATGCAGTGAGTGGAAGCAGGGAAGAGTGTGCACTCAGGAAACCAGTTTCAGAACACTGCTTTCTGACTTTCAAGTTTTGAAAAACAGAAACAGTCCAAAAGAAAGCCACAGAAATTACTTAGGGACATGAAATTGCTTTAAAGAGAGAAAATTGCTGAGCTTATTCTACTCAGTTTATCCAGCAGAAGACTGACATGCCACTTCATCACACTACTGGTATCTATGCAGGGACAAATTACCATGTTCTGAAGCTTCTCTTATTCCACCAGAGATTCATAAAGAGCTAAAATCTAAAGCCAGACAAAAACGATGTCAAATTTCTTGCCTGGATGTAAGTGTGAAGATAGAAATGAGAAAAACAAACTGCCAAACCCAGCATTTGGCTACCCATCTCCTGATAGTCTTAGCTCGCAACTTAAATGCTTTTCTGAAACATGCGCTTGCCTTTAAAAGGCTCCCTGAGTGTATACATATACATACGTACATACATATGTACATATATGTAACATATACAGACGAAAGTTATATATAAAATCAATAAATGTTGAACTGGATGGAATTTTACTGCCTTTCATATTAGAGAGGTTAGTTGAGATGATGCAGTAATACCTCAAGGATTTGTCGTCTAGTGGCAGTCAGATGATTTTAATTTTTTGAATGGGGTTCATAGAATTCTTACTTCTGTCAAACATTAAAAAGAATAGAAGGAAATTATATTTCAAAATTTCCATTGACATATTATATGTATTCTAGATGTATAAGAATTTAGCAATATGCTGTACTTTTTATCACCTGTATTTAGAGAGATTATGTAATGAAGAAGTGACATTTCCTGACCTGTGCTCTGCGAGTAAGTACAAGGTGGAACCCTTAACAGGTTCTACAACTTCTCTGTGAGTTGGAGTTTTATTTGGTGAGGTACTTTTCTTTCTTTCCTTACCCTTACTGGTGGGAGGATGAGAAATGCCATTAAAATCATGCTTTTTTCACTAGTGCAGGATCTCCACAACACAAAGGTGTATGTCCTATCTCACGGTAGCCATCTGGGATAACGCAACTGTCACAGATGTTTCCCCTACCAACATTCAAATATAGTGAATAGGTTATAGTTCTGGACTAATAATTCAAATAAAGATTAATTTCTATTGCAAAAATGTAAAACACATTAAATGTTAATTTCAAGGGCAAAGCTAAATTGAAGTCCCTAAGAAAATACTTTAAATTAGATGAATTACCTGTAAAACAAACATAATAGGTAAAAACTGAATTTACTTAATACAAAAAAGTTAATAAAATGGACTCTGAAAGGAAGATGAGAAGGAATGTTGAGATAAATAGCCCACTCACACCAAAATAAGGCATGGAAGTTCATCTATGATGTAGAAGTTTATGGAAAACTTACAAGACAAAATGCATTGCAGTGTATTAAACAAAGGACCACTGGGATTTATATGTTGTAAGCTGTCAGTAGGCTCATCATAACCATTACAAATCTACTCTGAAATGTTAAAAGAGCGAAAACACAGCTAGAAGGTCCAATTCCTCTGGGCAGGGGAAAAGAAGTGGTACTGCCTTTTTTTTTTTTTTTTTGTACATTATTCTTCCACATGTTGCAATGCAGAAAATTATAGAGCAGGTGGAAAGGTCAGGCATGTGTAGACACTTTACTGGGTATTTCACTTCCCCACTCCTTAGTTAGAGGTTAATACAATGCTTTGTTACATTGATACAGCAATAGTTTTGCATTCCTGTACTCCAGGAGAGATTTAACTTACAGACCATATCATTAGGTTTATTTATTTATTTATTTCCCTCAGGCTACTTTCTCATCTCTGTGGTGTTCTTGAGGGAGTCAAACGATAAAATGAAAATTGACCTCTGTGGAAATCATAAGTAGTTTGTTGGAGTATTGTGAGACATATGGGGATGTTTCCAATGACAGATATGAATTTTCCCCTTTTCTTAACTTGGTTTCCAGAAGGAAAAAGGCTTAATGATCCACTGTGATGTATATTCTTGCATGTGTAATTGTCCATTTTCTTATTCTCTTCTAATAACTTTTAAGCCTGAAAAATGAAAGCGATTAAAAAAAAACCCAATAAACTAATAAGAGAGAGTGGATCTGTTTGTACCCCATTGAGGGGGCACTTGCAGAATTTGCTCAGCTCTTGTAAGTTGTCAGACCATCCACAGAAGGGAGACTTACTAAAAATATTTAACTGGGAAAAACTACAGCTGAAGTTCACATGTTATTAAATGCAAGAGAATGAAGCTGAGAGACTGAAGTCACAGAAATGAAAATTAATTCCGCTAGTCATGGAACAAGTTGTTTTGTGTGATTTAAGCTCAACTTCCTTAAATATGAGTAATTTAAATTACTTTCAAAATAAAGCCTATTTCTTTATCTCCTACTTTGTAATATTTGATTTTGGAAAAGTTATGATATTCTTCTTTAATGATTCCATTTTTTTCGCTTACCAAACAGCTTTCTAAGAAGTATGTTGTTCCAGGGTAACCTTCATGAGTGAAAAAATTAGTTAATAGTGGCTAAGAACAAAGTCTGAGTGTTGGGGGGGGGGAAAAAAAAAAAAAGGGGTTTCATTAGCACATAAACTTGTTTATTATCTTTTTACCAATAACAACTTTTGACAAGGCTAAATTTTTAAAATTTTAATTCCATATAAAATACTGGAGCAACTATTTGCAATAAAAATGTTCTAATGAAAAAATAAATAATATACTGAATAATTGTGCTCCCAGTTAGCATTAATAAAGTATTATATGTGTAATTTTTACAACTGGAAGTAGCACTGTGGTTGTCACATTTTACTGTACACATAGCTTGATTGTTGCAGAGTAGACATCTGCCAGAAACATTTCAGTTTAGCATGATGAATTTACTGTAACCCTGTCAAAAATCACATAACAATGCCAAAGTATCATTTTGCATATAGGTTGAAAACCAGAAATAAGTATGTTGAAGAAGGTTTTAGAATTCTCTCAGAATCCAGTCATTACTGGTGTTATGGTCAGGCACGTAGGAACGCCGCTGCTCCATGGGGGATTCCTGGGAAGTGAACATTACTTACTTAATCAGGGTAGTGAAAAGCAAGATCCTGTTGGCTGTAGGTGCCCTGAGTAGGCTATCAGCACCCAGCGAGGATGCTGGCTCACGAAGGGAAGGCAATTTGCACAGAACTGTGAAGACTTTTTGAAGCCTTTTGATAAAACTAAAATGAGACGGGCACAATTTGAGAAGTTTTCCGTGCTGACTGTTTTTCCGATGCTTGATTTTTTACTAATTGTATATGAAACACTGTAGGCAGCGCTGCTCGGGTTAATTTGCTTGTTAAAGGCTTGTGACTAAATTGTTTGGGCCCAATTCTGAGCTCAGATAAAACAATAGAAGAGACAATAGAAGGGAAAACAAATGCTGTCTGGAAGTTTAATGGTAATTCTCTAGCATCATGACATTTCAAGAAACAGTGTATCAGGGAAGGTAAGTACTTTTGCATCTTTGATAAAAGATTCTTCAGTGTAGTATGTAGTTTAAATAAACATAGGATATCTCACTTTTTTTTTCCTCAGATTAGATCTTCTTGTATTTTCAATAGAGGCCAAAGGTGTTCCAGCATATTTCAAACAGAAGACAAGATATGATCCTGGGATGTAACTCAAACAGCACATTTGTATATTCCTTAAAACTATTATTTATGAAAGGGAATTACAAATGTGCATCTCTATCTGCATACGCGCACTGTTTGCCTACCTGTATGAGTATTAGTGTAACCTTCTGTTAAATCCTGGAATTAAGTCTATCGTATGAATACATAGCCTTCTTTAATGGACTTTTAAAACCATGAACAAAGGAACTGGTTACTCACATGTAGATATAATTAGTGTAAATTATTATTTCCTGACATTAATATATTAAACAACAGATATGCATTGTTTGTTCTATTAAAATTTTCTATTGTTAAGCTGATTTCCAACACTGCGTATAAAAGTCTGACGGCAAGGTAACAGCCTGCTATGGAATGGCAACTTCTGCCTTTGCTGAGTTACATAAAAAAACTTAATGGTTGAAACCTGTATTAAATGGAGGAACCTATACCTCCCTCTTCCTTTCCCTTCTTAGCAATATAACTCAAAGTTCTCGGACAGATGGTGGCAGGCAGTTTGAGAGGAAAAAAAAACAAAAACAAACAAAACACCCAAACCAACATGAAACCAAAACCAAAATAAAATGCTCAAAACCTCCTGAGAGATGATAGCCTGGAAAACAGGAAACCGTGTTCAAAAGCAGCCAAAGTGAGAATTTCTTTGTTCCTTCAGAGTGTTTTGGTGAGGTATGTTTTAAACTTTCCTTTCAGTATCTACAATGACTGAGTTTATCTCTATAAAATATACTGCTATGTGACTGTAAATGTTAATATTTGTACATACACATGAGTTCGTCTCTAAGTATTTTTGCTTGGAGTGCTTATGGCTCACATCTTACCTTGCTCCTGTGAACAGCCCAGTGTGCTGACGGTCTGACAAGACACCCTATTCTGCTGCTGCTGAATTAGGACCGATACACATTACACGTAGCACTGCCTGACAAATTGAATCAGCTGCTCTAAGTGATTTTGCCTGTTTCAGAGTACTGGGAAACTCAAAGGGCATCAAGTCAAATTACACATTGATCGCAGTTTGCCCTGTAGCTTTTGCACACAGAAGGAATCACATACAACACTTAGAAGGTTAGTGGAAGAAACTGTATCAGGGGAATATCATATGGAAGCCTGCAGAAGTTGGACTTCTTTGGATGGTAGTGACATTGTAAGTCTAGCCATCCAGGAAAGAGCAAAATTTATGTTGATGTGCGCTTCCCAAATGACACAGACATAGACTTCATCATCCGTTCTGCAGGCCTTGTAATTCCCAACTTAATTATACCATAATTCGTGTTTATTTCTCCTTCTTCAAATAAGCAAAATGTCAGAATATCACAAGTTAGAGTGATGTCTAGATTTTTTTATATGTAAGAAATACAAATCCGTATGTACTAATATTTCTCAAGTGCTATATATTAGAATATCTTTAACCACAGAGGTCACTGATCTATGTGACCTAAACCTATCTAGAGTTTGGATGACAGACCAGTAGCCAGATGCCTGAAAACACAATTTTTATTTTCAACCTTTTCTTTGGAACTGCAGAGGCTAAATGCTTCCTCAAAATGCAGTAGCAAAAATAACTTAAAATAAAAAAGCAAAACAAACTTTCTCAGCAGAACCATTTATTCCAATAGCTAATACTTAAAAGACAATACAAGGTACTGTAGGACTTAAAATGATATGCCAGGCATCACCACAAAGACTTAGCTTTATTTCATTAGCAATCCTTACACTAGCTGAGACCTCCTCCTTTACCTTGTTATGCTGATGAGCAAATTTTTCACCAACTCACAGCATGCCTCTCAGAGGAATGGTGTAAGTATCACTAAAATAATATAAATAAGCCCCTGTGTACAGGATCTGAGTTTATTGATCAGTAATTTATGTAGAGTAAGATCAGGTTCGGCATGGATGTCTGTGTTTCAGCTTTTCTAAATGGTCTTCCAAGTCATTTAGGCCAGTAAATGATCCTGAAGATTTTTGATTTCTCTCTGTTGTCAGGTAGATTTATTTGTTCCATGTTTTCTTCCAGTTGTTAAAAGCACTAACACAATTTTTCTCACTTTAATTTCTGTTTCTAAGAAACCATTCACTTGGTTTCTATTATTAGTTTTCTCTCTTACGGTCACAGAGCTGGTAAACATACCAAGAAAAGATATTCCATCACTTCTATTAACTGAGGTTTCCAGTCAACAAAAGGTGATAGCAAATGATACTGAGGGTTTCATATTGTTGTGTATGTACAAACTTAAGAGCTGTTTCATGTCATATTCTGTGTTTTGGACATATCCTTTACTTCTCTCACCTAACGCTCACTACCCAGTAACAATAAATGTTTTGGGAAGAATATGCTGCTCCAGACTCTTCCTAACACAATTTCTGTTTGTTTGCTTTGGCTAAAGGCTTTTTTTTTTGTTTGGTTGATTGTTTCAGTGAAGGAAAAATGAAATAAAATGCACTTTTAGTAGCTTTCCTTACCAGGTATAGAGGTGGTTTGGGTTCAAGGACTGATAGTCTTTTGACTGGACAAAATCTACTGTACCTGTTGTTTAAAGTCAAATGTCTCAATAAAATCTTTCCATAAGGAGTGACTTGTTAGCTGGTACTTTTCTCAGGTCCCTTCTGCAATTTTTTTCCCCAGCTTTCTTGATTTCAAAAATAACAATGATGGTATTTGAGTTTTCTGGGAATTTCTGCACTGCGATGCATGTTATGAACAAAGTTTTTTTCTAGTTCTGCTTCTGGGCTCCCTCTGATCTTTGCAATGTACTGTGGAGTGCTGTCTTCCCTAGGCACTTCTCTTATCGTTTTCTTAACTTGTTCTTCTGTTCCTTGTGTAGCTGGTGGAGCCATGCAAG
Source organism: Baryphthengus martii (assembly GCA_013396935.1). NCBI lineage: Eukaryota > Metazoa > Chordata > Aves > Coraciiformes > Momotidae > Baryphthengus > Baryphthengus martii. The sequence goes on from VWZK01003192.1 coordinate 80,278, forward strand.
GGAATCGTTCACAATATAGCTAAACTGCAGAAAAACATTTCTAAGGATTCCACAGAAATGGAGAATTATGAACATTTGTCTTTTTTAAGCTCGAACTGAGGAAAAATGAAGATCCCACAAACGTCCAAAAAGCCTTCCACCTTGAACTGCCAAACCAACACAGAATTTTTAGCCATTATAAATGCAACATTCTTCTGTATAAACTGCTTTGCTTAGGACTATATTAAGGTCATAATGAGTAAACAAAAAATTATTGGACCAAAGCCAAACATTTGTTTATGAAGATATATTTTAAAAACTTGAACACCTTTTCTTTCCTCCCCCTCACTGCAGACACCAGCAAATCACCACACTTCATACAAATAGACAGCAGAGGTAAATGTCTGTTCTCCTTGGAACAAAAGACATTTCATTTTTGAATAAACATTCAGTTGTTGGGTTTTTTTCTCTGTATTTTAGTTATTGGTACTACATGAATCGCTGAATTTGATTCTCTTGTTTGAATCTGGAGTTTTGCTCCCTGCCTTACATCAGAGTGGCGGGTGCTGGAGCTGCTGTGGGCCAGACGACCTGCCTCCTCATGGGGCTTACAGCATGTATCCTGTGAGCTGGCACCGAGAGAAAACTTACTGTTTCTTCTTCCCCTTTGGCTTCCTTGACACATATACTTGTAAATATTTACGTTTTATGTTGCTTTGATTTCTTATTGTAGCTACTTTGGGCTTGAGCTAGTGTTCATTAGCAAGGAAAGGAAGAGATATTCAAGGAGATTATCAGAGAAAATATTTCATCTTGAAAAATAACCAATGCTCATCCTGTAGGATTTGAATTGTGCTTGCAGATGCAAAAAAAAACTGTGTGCAAAAGCAATTTATACTCCTACACCTGTCTGCAGGTCTGTCTCCATAAGCTTGATTATAAAGTGATTATTACTTTGTTTTCTGCTTAATACCAAATGTTTTTCCTTACCATGAAATTAGTAGAGCCTAATACTGAACCTACAACTTTGTTTCACTGTGTTTATGTATTAGACTGTCTAACTGTAAGACCAAATTGGCTGGTATATCTACAAATATATTTAACCTGCTACCTGCTGTTTTGTTATGTCTCGAGACGAAGATTTATGTTATAGAGGTACTGTAAGAGGTAGCCAAACCAAGAATCCATTAACAACTGGAAAATTGTCCCAATTGATTTTACTGGTGATTTTAACAGGTGCTATTTTGAAACTGGAGAAATTGCAAGACTTGCGGGGCAGCCATGCACATCTTTCCCTATTGTGTGAAAAGCACATTTTGCCAACAGATGATCTAACAGTGATTTTGGTTTACTTTTTCCAGTGTAACTTGGCTGTGTCTCTTTATCTTATTTGTCTTTATTTACTTTTTCTCTGCTTTATCACACTATGAAGCGATTTGGCCTGTTTTTTTCATGGCTGTTCATGACAGTCTCTTGTCTATTTGTGCAGAGTTTCTGCCCTTATTCTTTACATCACAGCATGGCTGGTCATCCAGTCTCGCCAGCAGAAATTAACTGAAACTTGGATATTTCCAGCTGAAGGACAAAATTGTTCTTCCTGCAACCGGTATTTCAACAATGACAAAAGAGAAGTTTTGTAGTCGACATTAAATAAAAACACATGGTTTCCTGCAGCTGGAGTCTTAATCTTGCATTAAGCTTTCCACAGCCAGTGTTGCAAATGTCAGCTTTTAAAAAACTGGTGGTACCACAGGTCTTGGTTTTACAATTGCAAAACTCTCCTTTCAGTTAAACTCGAGTTTATGGCTTCTCATCACAAAACTACCGAAAACTAAAGATCTTTTACACCTTGCTTTTGGAATTGCTGCTGGGAAATCAGTGGAGCCCAGTCCTGTTATTTTATGGGAGGTTGCAGTTTCTGTTCTGAAGGCAGAAAACCACTCTAGACCATTTAGCAGCATTGCTCTCTGTTTAATTAGACCTTCCAGCCCTCTGTCCTTGAATATCTTCCTTTCTGGACATAGCTGAGTTCTCTATTAGTGGAGTTATACCACTTGTAAAAATTATGCTAATCTTGTTGTTTCAACAGCTGCACGTGTTTGTGTTCTATTCCTATGTTGTTCTTGCAGAAGGTGCCATAATCTTAAATCCTCATCTGAAAATGTTACGAGCTTGCCACGTTTTTTTCTCTTGACTCACATTTCAAAGAGATCTGCTTCTTTTTATCATCCTGTCTGCCTTCCCATTACAATTTTACATTATGATATTGAAGCAGTCTTTGATCGTTTTGTAGTTTGCGTAGCTCCTTGTGTAATATGCTCACTTGCTTGTCTAGTAGCATGTTCGCTTGCTTGTCTAGAACGTTGCATGTCAGTGAGACAACCTGCACAAGCTTAATCTCATCTGCCTCCGTTTTTTGAATAGCTGGCGTATTTTGTCTGATGTACTATATAAATTGTCTGAGTGTTTGGCTGAGCCATTTTTGATAATTAATGTATTATTCACCAGGGATTTTTGTAAATACATTTCCTCCAACTTTCTCTCCTTTGTTTTTCTGAATGATAATTGTGTATGCACAGGGTACTGTCACTATATCTTTCCGATTGCTCCCCACCCCCTGTGCTGACATGATTTTACCACAATGATGGAAAATTTTATGGTTTTTATGTTACTGATAGTGTATGATAGTGAAAATTATTTTTACTGGTGTCAAAATAAATCACTCTCTTCAAGCACTTGTGTTAAGTTTCAGCATCACTATGCAGTGACTGTCATCTTATAGATCTTTTGAAACAGAAGGTGTAGTTGTTGTATTGGCAGAGGTCAATTACACTTTTCTATGTTTTACCAAAATGAAGAAGGCTAGCGAGTGAGGAACAAGTGTGAGTGGCAGAATCTGTTCTGCTGTGTTTATGGGCAAATACCAAGGAATGTCTCCTCATTTGACCTGTTAAACTGAGTTTTGGAGGTTGAAGACTGGTAAAGTTTATTTCTGATCAGACAGACTGGTGATTTTGAGACTTATTTTCTATCAGGAATGTGTAAAGTGAATTGACATGTATTTGCCCGAGTATTCACAAGGACTTTAAGAATAATATAAATAAGAAACAACGTTGCAGGCTTCTGGGAAAATTTTTTGGGTTTATTTTATTTTATTTATTTTATTTATTTCTATTTTAATTTTTTTTTGTTTGTTTTGTTTTATTTTGTGATATTGCCTTACAAAAGAAAGGGCAGGATTTCTGGCTGCAATGTAATCTTTGAAACTACTTAAGGGAAACAGGGAACAAGCAGCAAAGTTCCTGTAGGGAAAGGAAGGGGAAGGAAAGGGACCTAAACTTTCATTTTGGCTGCATTCTGCATAGCCTGGAAGCCTCAGGGAAACTTCCCAGTGTTAGGGTGGGTAGGCTACAATGTACTGATCCAGTCTGAAGATAACCAAAGCACAGCTGAGGGTGGGGAGTCTTGAAACTGATTAAAAGTAATCACAGCCCTGTGGCCTGAGGCATGCAGAAAACAGAACCATTAATGCTATCCGGGAATCCATATAATATCCTACATAGAAATTGCCAGTAAAGAGAAGAATAAATTTCTATAGCACTTCTTCTTGAAGCCAGGGAATTTCTTATTTCTGCAAGTGTGGTGAATAAGAACATTAAGCTGAAGTGTCTTGAGTGTCAGCCCCGATGCTGGTGGGGAGGTGAAATCTATGCTGCACAGAGTGAGCTTTCTGTGTCGAAGGGGTGCCTTGACTTTTCATGTTTCTTAATTTGCAATCCAATTTATATCCCTCTTAATTCATAATCCAGTAGAAGCTATACTGAGAGATACCAACATCTTATTTTGTGCTCAATATATTGTAATATATAGAATAACAGTGGGAGGAAATTGATGAAAAATAATTGCTGTGAGATATTTCAGTAATGGCTTATATGGAACCTGCTGGGAATACTGTTGATTTCAATAAGAATATTTACTGTAATAAACACAGTAGAGCCCTATTTTTAGTTTAATATAAAGATTTGTGTAAAAAAAAAAAAAAAGAATTATATTCCTCAGTTGTATCTCTTGAATTATCTTAACCATATGTGGCTGTTCTTAAAATTAACCAATTTATTATTTTCTAAAGAGCAGCTGGGGGACTGTTTAATATATAAAACTGAAAGCAGTGTAATTACAAACAAAGGGGCAGAAATAATATTATGCAGTCACAGTTTAGAAACTGAACCTTGAGTATCTTAATATGTACCTACACAAATGATTAGTATTAGTTTGCTTCAGCACTTATCTCAATGGGATATTTTTGCCGTAACACGTTTATTCTACCTGTTGGTAAACCAGTAAACCACCTCATTCACATTTCTTCTTGTGATTGAATTCCTTCTCATTTGTACCAATTTCAGCTTGTTTGAAATAAGTTCCTTGTTCTCATACGCACATAAATACAGACCAAATCACAAAGGAAAATGAGAGCACTTGGAACTGAATTTAAGAAATATAATTATTAAAATAAAAAGAAAGATGACATTTCAGGAATTTTAAAAGTACACGTTTATCTATGCATTTAAAATTACAAAGCTCGGTCAGTCTTTGTGAGAGCTATTTCAGTGCTGAAAGACGTACATGTGTACCTTCCGCATAGGTCTATGACTTCTGTGCTTAGTACACAAAGTAATTCTGTGCACGCTGGGTAGCGGTGCGACCATTGCTGCTGGGTTTAACTGACCTCCATAGGTGCTAAATATGGTACCTGTCCATGTATTTGTAGGGGTTAAAATTATAGAGAATGATGTCCTTTCACCCTAGGTGACCACTGTTTTTAAAAATAGTGGTCATAGTTTTAGACACCAGGGTTTATTCACACTTCTCCACAGACATAATTCTGCACAGGTATCATAAATTGTTACTCTTTTGCATTATTTAGAGTAGCTCGGATAGAGTGCTTTGAACTAAAGGAGTTTTTTCTCACTTTATTAAAAACCCAGAATTTTTCTTGTTTTTTCAGCGTTGTACATTTTATAGTGCTTCCTTATTAATGCCTTTGTTTTAAAAATGGGGCAGAGAGACTCCTGATCTCAGCAAATATCTTAGTGAGTATACTTTTGCTTTGGGGCAAGCACAACTTAATATTCATAAATCTTGGAATACAGAGGCAGAACGTGAAGAGAATCGATGTAGATTCTCAAGCATTAGGTATTGGGGCTAAATATCTGATGTGAACAACTTATCAGAGGATTGGCAACATTATTAAAGTATCATGTAAGAGCCAAGCTATTTCTATGTTTCAGAAAACCGTGGAAAGATCCCTAGTACTAGTTGACATTTCAATAAAATATGGCTAAGAAGAAAATACCTCATATAAGGAGATCTCAACAGACTAACATGAAATGAAACAATAAAGTAGAAACTAGTGTGATAAAATAAAAATAGGTCCTTGTAGTGATGCTTGAAATCTGAAAATCACTTAAAACTAGTTTTTAAAATGACAAGTAAGTAGTTCACATTTTAGGACACACCATGTCATGTGTCGCATATGTGGTTTAAAAAGTACTTATTTTCGATCGATGAAAAAGTCTCAATAGGTGCCCATTGCATGCACTGCTTGCTCTTTATCCATACTAATGTTAACAGCCATTACCTCAATTTGTGGATAAAAATTCAATGGCAGGTATAATAGAAAATGGTCCATCACAAATATACGCCCTTCTAACTAAAGCTCAGAGTCCGAGTAAAGATGACCCAAGAGGAAAACAGGCTTTGTTATATCTTGAAGACCAGGAAGTCAAGACTGTGGAAAATCAATGGCAAAAGCCAATTCCCATGTTAACATGTCTTTGGAAAAAAGCATTTTACCTCTAGTTGTCTTTCTCCAATACTAAGGGGAGTCTGTGTCAAGCATTGTTGGGCAGCCTGGACACCAAAGCCTTGTCTAGAGTTGTGTGTAAGAGATTTGATTATGGGATTATCTCAGCTGCTTCAGAGCCACCAGGATTCTGGCTGTAAAAGGCCAGTGATAACACTTAAGTGACTTTGGGAATGTGAGTTGTTTTTCAATGCATGATGTGTGTCCCCTTCTGTTTGATTCAGAGAAGATATGTATGGCTTCCAAATAATTTATGAGGCACCTGTCCTGCAAGCCTATATGCAGGCATAGAATCTTGCTTCTTTAGCACAGTTCATGCCTGGTATCTTCTACATTTAATGACCTATGACAGCTAGGCATTTTTTTTTTTCATTGTCATTTTAAAGAATTCTCTTGAAGATGAACATGAAGGAACAGAATCCATCATTCTCAGTTGCGCTAGTTTTGCAGGTCTAGCTGCAATAAAAAGCATTAAAACTTTTTTCCCCCCTTTACTTAAGTCAGCAGATCCCACTCAGAATGCTCAAAAGGACTGGCTCTGGAATAAAACCATGCTGCTAGTACTCGGACATGGTAACAATTCAGCGTAGTGGAGAAAAAATATACTTATGTGAAGTGCGGGACTACTCTCTTTTACATCCGGCTCATTGATGCTGCCTACTGTACAGTTTGTCAAATTCCTATTTTTTTGGTGATCCTTTTCTAGAATATCTGGCTTTAATTTCTTTTCTTTCTACAGATATTTCCTTTTTAAAATTTATCTGAACTTTATAAAATAATGCTTGAATATATTGGTACCAAATAATGGAATTTTTCATGATACCTGCTTTTCAGATGTTTATACTTTAAAGATGATATCTCAAAACAGAGAAGGCAAAATCTGCAAAGTCTATGCCTTCATAGGACACAGCTAGTGACACAACTATGATTTTGTCATGTTTTTGCAGCACTCTAGGTGTATGTATATTTTTGTTTTAAAAATGCTGTCTAACAGAGCAATTGATATAAAATTTTTGAAGGAAACTATGTATGAAGGACTGGTTGAAGACTTCTGCTTTTAAGTTTACTGATAACTAAGGTGAAATTTTGTGCTGTATCTTTATTAAGGTGCAGTTTTCAAGTCAGAGTGCGAGAAAAAGATCTTTAAGCCACAACTGTGCTCTACTGATTGAGTATGGACATACAAACGGAAAACATTGGAGTTACTGTAGTACAGAAAGAATTATCTTGCACCTAAGCAGTGGTCATGGGCCATGCATGTGATCTTCATCCCACTTCAGTTACAACTGAAAACCAATTAGTATTAATGCTATTACTTTTGATCATATACTGTTTTATAAGTGGTTTTAAGAGCAGGTATGACCTTCAAAGACTGTTCCCACTTCCCTCTGAGTAATAATTATAACTGAAATCCCTTCTGGATTTTATTCCTGCCCTTCATTAGAGGCCACTCTGCCCCTGTCTTTGGATCTTCCATCAGCATTTGTATACTACAGCAAGAGTTGTCTTGTACAGTCTGTGTCACAGGATTTCCCTTGTAGACTTATCTGAGGCTACAAAGCTTTTCCATGTCATCACAATAGCATTAAAATAAGAGAACAATCTGCGCACATTGAAAAAAAACACAGGTTTATTTTAAAGAGCAAACATACTAGTTGTTGAGTAAAATTGTCCTCAGTCTATCATTTTTAAACACCACTAAAGTGAGTATAACTGTAACAGTGTTATTGAAGAAACATGTTGATCTTTGTAAGACAAATTATATGTAATTTCTGCAAATGTGTTTTGTATGCCCACTATGAGTAGAATCTTGTAAGGATTATAATATTATAATAAGAATTATAATAGTGCAAATTTTTAAATTATGTCATGAAGAATTTAGAAACAGTGTACAAGGAACATAAGCTAAATTTCTTGATGTATCCACTGCAACATAGTGAATGTACTTTGATGGAAGACTAGTAAACTTCTTCAGTTTAGATGATGAACACAGGCTTCTGGCTTATTTGCTAGTAATTGGAACAGTACTTGAGCTGTTTGTTGGTGAATACTTACTAAAATACTAGTTGCTTACTGAATTTAGCCTTTGCAAATCTAACCGAATTATTATTTCAATAAACATGATCACAGCTCTCCAAACCTGTTAAATTTCCTTCAGACAAAACCCCACAATTTTTACAAGCTTTACTTTCATGCATACTGTCACAGATTCTAAATTAATATATTTTTATGTTTTAAGCAGTATTCAGTGAAAAAATTTCCTATTAAAACACAGCCTTCTCAGCTTCAGAAATACATTAGGTATCCTCTGGAAAAGACAGAAGAGATTCCCTCAGTAGTTACATAAACAATAAACAGACAGGGGGCACCATGCAGTTCAAATAACAGTTTGCCAAAATGGACAAATTAAAAAAAAAAATCAACATTGTACCTTACTTAATTTATTATTATTGGTCTTTTTAAGAAACTTGATCTATCTGTATATGTGAGAATAATTTTGCAAGGTGAAAGAATGGCTGCCTGACTCAGTAGAAAACCTCCAGTGAATAAGAATGACTTGCATGTTTATACAGACAGGAATTAGCAGGCATTTACAGTGAAACATTTATATTTGTTAATAAAACTTATTTTTTCTGATATTTAAAAAAAAATGTTTTATCACTACGTGGGAGGTTATAAGTTTTTTACTGTTCCTTTCATTTTTTTTCTTGTTTACCTCCTTTGTTAACAACATTTTATCATTAAATGTATCACCAAGGTAGTTAAAATGATTTCCATGGATGTTTCGATGGATGTTTGAGAAATTCAATGTACATCTTCTTATACTTTTTTTCTGCTTTATGTAACAAAATTTACTTTTCTTCTAGAGATTTGCAAGGAAAGCTATAAAATCAGTTCACTTTGTCAGACTGCATGGTGTTCTAGATAGCTTACATAGCCAAAACATGACCTTTTAAACCATCAAATTTCCTAACAAAGATACTGATTTTATACTAGTTCAACCTATCTTATAAAGTTTGTAATGTATGCTTACCTCCCATCAAGTTTTTTTTCCAGTGTTAATTTGTAGCTGTGAAGATTTTTTGGTGTTTGGTTTTTTTTTTCAGGTTTCATTCTGAGCCAATCTTTGTTATGTGTGTTATGAAAAAGTAGATAAAAGATTTATATTCCTCATCTTTCTTGTACATGGTTTTGAAGGTTATTTAAACTTTTGGGGCACGTTAGTGTGGTGTGGCCTACCAGCAAAATTCAAAGCTTAATTTGTGAAAACATACCTTCTGTAAGGGAAATTCCTTGACATTTCAGTGTCAGTAAGGTGGTACGAATGAGTTCATGAAAAACATGAATCTTACTTTCCTGTCCTTAAATCCCCAGAGTGAGCATACGTTATTTAGCAGATAGAAAAGTGTAGAAGACTTTCAGAACAGGGGTAGTCAGTTATGTGCTGTAACAATGCAAGCTTTTGGGTTGGGGAGTGCAGAAGAAAATTAAGACCTGTCAGTCAACACTGGACTGCCACCTGCTGCTTACAGGGATGGGAACTGCCTGTCTGGGCTCTTCCAAATTAATTGAAGTCAGCAAGAGAATTTGCCCATTTATCAATTGCTCATAACTTTAGGAGTGTATGATCCAAATTAGTATATATCTTAGCGATGTAATGTAAAATGACAACGTTTGTTAAGATTAGATTTTATCTTTATTTAGAGATCTTAACTGTTAATTAAAAGATCACCTTCATAAAACATGTAATTGTGTTTTTGTAGGAGAAAATATGTATATTTTGACTGTGGCAACCCTGTAAAAGTTAGCTAATCATTTCTGAACAATTCTTTTGAAGAAATATGTGTGGACATGATTTCACTTGACTTTTTCTGTCTTAAATTGTTTTCTACAAAAAGTAATACCCTAAATCCTGTGTATGTTCAAGATGCTTCTTTGAATCTGTCAGAATCCTGTGGGTCAGATGGATATATCAAATCTTACTCCTTTCCCATAAGCTGCAGTTCATGTTCTTTAACTTCAAGTCACTCTGATGAGACAGTTGGGCTCCTTCTATGGTCTGCAGAAGCAGAGGGGTGCAAAAGGCAATACATCCTATCTGAGATTGACATCCTAAGACAGAAGAAAGTATGAAATCTACTCTAGAAATAGCCAGTTCTCCCCATTGATTACAGCCCTAGAAGTTAGATTAGACAAATAAAGTTAATGAGAGAAATTTCACTTATTAATATCTTGTTTGGAAAATTCTACTTTTTTCACATGAAGAACGTATCGCAGCTATGAGCCATGGCTGACTGACGCTGCATATTAATTTTCAACAGATTTCCGGACATGCTGTGAAATAATCACTGAATAAAGCTTTCAGAGGTAGTGTGAACCTTAGTAATATAGCTTTAATAGATCTGTTGCCTGGGAACTTAAATAAAGGCTTAGGCCCAATGCCAGTATTAAGGTAAAGACCCCCATAGGCAGCCTTGTCCCTTGTGTTGGTCTTACATGACCTGAACCAGTTTGGGTAGTATTTTTCTTGGTGGGAATGTTGACAGTAGTCCTCAGTGCAGACCTCTGCCAGAGCAAAAAACAATGTCCAAGTTTGGAAGATATATAAAAAATGCCAAATGATAGTATTTTCCACTGCTGAAATCCGTCCTGTATGATCTGGTCCCAAACCTTAAAAGAAATTATGGAAACATACGGTATTAATTACTTGCAATATTTTTAAAGGAATACGTTACTTTTTCAAATACTGTTACCTCTATATTATGTACAATTGTGGTATTTTTTGTTGTTTTTTTTTAATCTACATATTCACAGTAAAATCCAAAGCTAGTTTATAATAGTTCACTTCTGAAAGAAAAGTTTGCTAGCCATGCAGTAAGCAGAATGAATGGTTACTGCACGCTCTCTCTGACAGAACACAACAAAGGCACAACAGAGTTGTGTCCACCAGTTTTAAGTAATCTTCTAGTTCTGCTCCTGTTGCTGCTTAATAATTACAACTTTTTTTTACATCTATGTAATATGTTTTAACCCAGGAATTATTAAAGTGCTTTTGTAAGTTATGACCTTGGTCCACTTTTTAGCCCCTGCTACCAAGAGGGTAAAATTTAGAAGCAGTTTCCAACAGGACAAATTTCAGATATGATGATGACATCTTGGAAGACAGTACAATTAGAAGATTAGAGGTGCAGGGCTGTCCTGTATTTGACAGCCCATCAATTAGCAAATACTTTAATGACCAATCAATGACAAATAAATTTTAAAAATCCCCATGACTTCACTGGTTTTTCAGATCTTGGGGAAAAAGAATGCTAATTTCAATCTTTGATTTCCCTTTCGGCAGCTTCTGTAAGTGAGCTGGAAACTGTCTGTTAAAAAGGAATAGCTCAACTGAAACAAATTCCTTTTGCTTTTGTCTCCAAGTGAACTGCACTGTGAAAGGACATGAAATGTGAATGCACTGCCTAAGAGGTTTACAGTAAAAGATAAGGTACAGTCTGAGGGTAACTATTAACATCTCCATTGTACAGCAAATACGCAGAATGGTGAAAGGTTGTTGTTCAAGAAAAAAAAACAAGTAAAACAAAGCTTTAGTGTTTTTTAAAGGTTCTCTGTAGATATCTAAATTTTTCATGGGATTTGTCCTCGTAACCTTGTTAAGAGCTGTTATTAGAGCTGCATGAAGAAACTGCTCATTATTCTGGTGTATGAAGTTATATACAACAAAAGTCTGTGAGGAGAGGGGAAAATGCCCTTATATTTGCTACTAATTATACTAATTAATACATTCTGATATAAAGAATGATGCTTTAATTTAGCTGGGGAAATCTTCTTCTAACATATTTGCTGATTTTTGTTCATTTATGGATCAAACTTTCAAATAGATGAGCTTTATGTACTGAAATTTGTATGAAACGTATGTTTACAATCATGCATGTAAGTATTCCACTTAGGGTTCTGGATAGGGACTTACTCCAAAGTCCATGATAGTTAGTGGTAAAGTAATCCACATTGATTTCAGTGGATACTAGGTCAGGCCTTATATGTGGATATAGATAATTGCCAACTGGAACTTTAACATATAAACATTTAGGTAACTGGTATTTCATTTTCCTTTTTATGTCTAGGCTCCTGGACTGGAGTCCTAAAAATATTGAAAATGGGACTTTCTGAATATGTTCATGGTGTGATAGGCAAAAAGGAGGCTGTATTGTGTATCCTAGTTATTCTCTTAAGTGCTGAAACCTCCTTTGGGATAAAAGATGAACTGAAGGATCTCTCCAGATCTTTGCAGATGTCTTGTATTATTTTAATTGTATAGATGAAAGAATAGCTGATTAATGGTGTTGAAAGAATTTGAAATATACTTTCTGACTTATGCTCATAAAGTTTTATTCATTTAGCTTTTTCACATATTTGAATGGCAAAATATTCCTAAATTCTTTCACTAAGATAACAGTTTAAAGAAAAGGATGCAAACTTCGAAGGTAGGTTTCCGTAGCAAATTTGTATGCCTACACTGTAATGTACCATAAAGTACGATTACGGATGGAGTCCTTGTAGTGGGAGAATTTTAGGGTCACAGAGTAGATTTTGTTGTCATTTACACTGGATTGAATCCATTGACTTCAAAGGAGTCAATGTAAATTTAAAATGTTGTACTTGAGATGTGAATACAGACCACAGGCTGACATTTCTTGAAACTCACATATGATTTTGGTTAAGTTAATTGAATTTCAGGAAAATATCAAAAGGTATATATATAATTTCATTACTTGCTTCACTGAGATGAACATGGAAAGTGAACCAAAAAATCTGTTTAGAGCAAGGCTGTTGTGTTGTTTTCTTTTACAAAACGTAAGTGTAGCTTTGATTGCTGAAATTTTGTGGGAGCTATGTGAAAGTACAGGGAAGAAATAGGACTGAAAATTTCTGTTTCATCACCCTTCAGAAAATGGTGTGAAAGTCTCCTGAAAGAGATCCAACAATCACTCTGAACTATCATCAAGACATGGACAAAAAAGGCTCAGACAAAATAGAAAAATTAACTTCCTAACCTAAGGGAAAGATTCATTCTTTTGTCTCCTTCCACTGAAACAGTGTGTGACTCAAACCCAGAGGTGATCTTACCTAGTATTGGAGATCTATATCTGAATGAATTACCTCAATAATTTTGAGAGTCCATGAAGAGAAATAGGTGCATTTGGGTGCAATTTATCTGATCTGTTTTAGAGGAATCACAGGTCAGATGTAACTGCTGCTCTCACTATGAAGATAGTCTTGGGTCAGAGTAGTGTGAGAAGTTGTATTTCAGTATTTGTTTTGTTTTTTTTTCAATGGCCAGCTGGTTCTGTGACCTAAAATAGTTTTTATTTATGGAAGTGATCTATTTTTATTGATTTATTTATTTATTTTAATTAAAACCAGTGCAAGAATCATGTGCCAGAAAGCTGGAATGCTGCTACTCTGATGCTTTTAGTGTGGAGATTAGAAGAACGGTAGGTCATCTTCTCTGTCTCTGTACTAATAAATGGGTGGGTAGCTGGGTTTCTCAACTATATTATCTCTTCTGGGAATTTTCTGTAGTCAAATTAGCTAAGACTACTATTATATGTATAACATCTTGATCATGCACACCACCCCCTCAGTGAAGGAGCGCAACTCTTGGCAGACAGTATGGCAGGATTTTCCAAAGAAAATATTTGCATTTCTTACATTTTGCTTAGTATTTGAAATTTTCTGTGGAAGAAATTTTCTGACTAATTTTGACTGCAAATATATTGCAATGTATTTGTGATAGTATTCTACCTTGCATACCAATCCCAAGGGGAAAAATGATTGGTATGTGTTGTAATCCAGTCCTAAATAACTATGATGAATGAAACTTCAGGCCTAATTCATATATTAAAAAAATCCTAAATTCAACCAATGTGAATGATTTTACTGTAAACTCTCATTGTTTTGTACATGTTTTGTTAAAAAAAAACAACTTGTATAAATAATGCTGAATATACTTACTCAAAACTCTTTTGATGGAAAAAGCAAGATGTTCTTTAAATAACTATTTTCTGCTTGCTAGACAAAGTTTTAACTTTTCATTGGAAAAGCAGAATATTTTAATGAACGTTGTCCTCCTTAACCTTTCTCACTAGTATATAAATTTCTATTTTTTCTAAATAAAAAGAGCAGCCATTGTACAGCTTATAAGTAGTGCAAACCAGTTATATTCTTTTCTAACCCACTGCAGATAACACTACAGGAAAAGTAAGTAGTTTATTAGATTAAGTTAATTTAGATTAACCAGACTATTTTACAGTTAACGCTGTAGAACATACCGCAGATCTTAATTACCCTTCCCAGTTATCACAGAATTGTAAGAAATTTGCAGTTATTATTTCTCTCAGAATGTCTAGTCTCCCTGTTTTAACACCTTGGAAGAACAGCAGGATGTGGAATGTTACACACAACAATCACGATTGTGCTGCTTCCTGTTCACGTTGCCTCCCTGCTACCGACTGCTCTCCTCTACATTCTTCCTTGTCCATCAGCCTGTGTTTTGCTATAAACGTGTTGCAGGCTGGAGGTCTTTAGAGGCCCTGTACTTTTGAGTCCATAAGTCTCTTTAGCGCAAACATCACACTTTCTGTTCCTCAATAAAGTGTCTACTCTGTCCAAGCACTGAGCAAATGGGTGATGATGAAACCACACATTTCTTTGGTCTCAGCAAGGAAGGAAAGAGATGGATCTACAGTATAATAATGAAGGTCACATTGGAAATATAAAAAAGACATGCTCCAAGAAATACAGGGACCAATGAGAACATAATGATGGGTTTAATTTTATTTTGGCTATGGCTCAGGCACATAACATAAGATAAATGCTATCATCTAATGCAGATTTTCTTGTAATAAACACATATTTTAGTATAAAAGGCATAAAAGTAAAAATGTGTATCGTTGCCTGCCTTTACTATCCTTTTGTTTGATTTGAGTTGACTGCACAATTGCCCTCTTCTTTTAAAGCTAAGATAAAGTGATTGCTAATGCATACGTATTATAAACAGAACTGAAGTTACATATCAAATATAGTTACACATGGAATCCAAAAAGCCTGTGTAGTACTCTGACAATGAGAGTAGGGTTTGTAGGAACTTTCTATTGTCAAAGAACTGTGCAAGCAATCACAATTGTTCAAAAAAAACTTTGAATAAAAATGCAATAGATAATGCTTTAAATTTTTAAATAGTATGAGGTTTTTTTCTGCGATAGATCTATTCTTTTTGATGTTAGTGATAACATACATTCCATCGATCTGTCTCCCCAATGACCTGCTGAAGTTTGGTGGTATATCTATTAAAATATTGGTTAAGTTCATTCACCTTGTTTTTTCTACACTAAGTTATCCCTTCACAAATTATCCCTTCTTGAGAGGCAGGGGAAAAAATCCACTGTGTGTGTGAGGAATATTTTCCACTGGTCTAGAAAAAGCAATTAAGGAATGTTCCATTTATTCCTCCAAAGCCAATGTTTACCTTTTTGAATACTTTTGATTATTTTTCCCTCTGAACTCATAGTATTTTTCAAGTTTTGCTTATTGCTTTAAAAGTAATTATATGTCTGTTTTGGTTAGATATTTATCACTTGCAGTGAATGCTAGATTGTATAAAGAGTTTGAGACAAATCACTGAAAAACAGAGAGGAAAAATGAGAGTCTTTGCAATATTGTTCACATTTTCACACTATGCCATCTATTTTTTTGAAGGAATACTTATGGGAAACATGAAACCGTGTTATTGTTTTAAATATTAGAGTATTATGAACCATTTTTTACTGAAATTAATTGTATAGTCTTGAATTAATTTTCATAATCATCAAAGGAAAATGAGTGCGATCTTTGTTGTATTTTATTTGTGTATTTAATTGTGCTACTGTAGGCCATAAACCTCCAAATCTATTATAGTAAAAATTTTTTACATTCAAAAAACATACGTATTATTTCATTTTGCATTGGTTACTCCAAATACAGAATGATTTTCTCTCGCTATGTAATATTCAGACAGCTGTTTGTATGCTGTGCTCAGATTTATGTAAGGTGAGCATGCTTATTGTATTGCAAAAGAAAAATCCCATTGCAGGTTAATCAACACTGGAAATATTTTAGAGATTCATTGCATGAAAATGAATTTCCACTGTAATTTAGGCAATGAACATTTGCATTTTAAATAATATTTATGTAGGTGTGAGTAACTGTTCTATAAAATCTTTTTGAACAGCTGTATTGCAATAGAAAAATATTATAAAACTTTAGTGACAGACTGTGTATAGTAGATATTTCTTAGAAATTATGATTATTAAGAAAAAAGCTCCAAACATAAAATGCATAGGTAAGAAACCTTTAGTATTATAAGCATTGTAATAACTAAATTCTGGAAATTCAAAGTCTCAAACATTTCTATAACTCATCCTATTCAAACCTAATACAGCACAACGCAATTTTTACAGTGCCCTTTGTGCTAGTATCCTGGAGCACTTTAAAATGAATAAAGTTAAAATTAGCAATGTAGCACTCAATTTCCTAAAGGAGTTACTTTAGAAAAACTAAGTAAAATCAATGCCTTAAATGTTTGGATTTAAAACCCTGCCAATTGAAGCTCTTTATTTCAAGTGGCAAAATATTCCAAATCTCCTGAACAAAATGTCTGAAGGCTCTATAGGTTTAGGATATCAAAAAAGTATTTAAGAATTATAAAACCATCATCTATCAATCTCTGAGTGCATACTGATAGGCATGGAAAGTAAATGTAATGGCTAGGTAGAGCTATACAGCAGCTTCCACATCAAATAATAAGCTGGTAGTTTATTTGCATTTCTATAATACATTTCACCTGAAGATCTCAAAGCTGTCCCTCTGTTAATTCTAGCAGAAAAATATAAACCACTTACAAAATAGAGCAGTGAGCTGCAGTAGTATGCTGAAAAAAAGGGAGTTTTGTATAAGCAGCAGGAGAGGTGCAACCCTCTAATAGACCACAGGATCAATTGCACATCAGGTGGCATCACGTGTGTAATGGGACTGTTCGTAAGTGATTTTACTAAATTCAAGTTCTGAAGTTGATTACTGCTGGTCCTGTATTTACATAGGCAACCATCTTTTGAAAGAAAAAGAGTCTTGTAGGAAGTCAGCAACTGCAGGTGTAGCGGCAAGCAGTTGATGCAGCAGCAGGCAATGGATGTTATCTCCTCTCCCGAAACAGCATGTAAATGTGTATCAGAATCCCTAGATAGAAAAAAAAAAAAGGAAATCCACAGTGGTATGAGATACTGATAAGCAGCAGAACTCTTGCTATTTCTGCTAACCAGTTTGATAATATCAAAAGAGACAAATAAAATTATTTTCAAACTCTGCATAAAATTGAAGTCACCTTTTGAATTACAGGAAAAATAGTTATAATTCATTTTGATGCTGTTTGGAAGACATGAAACAGGAATCTGAGAGTCACATATACAACAGGAACCTATGAGAAGCTCATGGTGCTCAGGATGAGGCATCTGGTCATAAGTGAGTCCTGGAAGCAGGGCTGTGGTTATTCTTAGTCTTGATAGACCACTGGTGGGTAGGAAAGCAGAGATCTACAGTGGATGTCCATTATTACATTCATTCAGTCACCTATGCCGTAAGCCATGTGGGAGCAAGATGCAGGGTGTGTAGTCACCTGCAACTTCTGTTCGTAGCCATAGTCTGCCTCATTTTTATATCCGCTTTTGACTTTCCTTTCCCTTTTCTTCCCTATTGTTACAATTCACTCTGTAACAAACTACTAACCTCCTCCCTTGTCTAGCTATCTCTAATTTCCATTGTGCCCCAGTAAGCTAATCATTCACCACTAGGGCCAACAGATCTGTTTTGAGCAGAAGGTTGAACTAGATGACTTCTGGAGCTCCCTTCCAACCTGCAGGGTTTTGTCATTCTATAGTTAATGCTGAGTTGGGTCACCTTTTTCTTTACATGATTTCTGCTTTAATTTAGTGTTGTAATTGAGGCCAAGGTGCTGCTTAGCTATCATTTAAAAGTCTTGCTATCATTGCCCTCCATTTCTTTAAATAATCTGTTTCTGAACTCAGTGAGTAAATGAATGCTATTTGTATAAGCCTGCGGTTTTGAGTGTATCCACATCTTTCTCTCTCTTTATAGTGTTACCTGCACTGATTTCATTCATGATAAGATCAACTGCCAGAAAGACATTTGTGCTGGCTCTGCATTCAGCTGTGGCTAAGAAGGATGCATCTATTTTGAACAGTACTGTTTTCTGAAACCACTGAGACCAGGATTGGTTCAGGAATCTCTATAATCTGTAAAACTTTTCTCTGTATCCTTTGAAAGAAGAAGGAAGACTCTGCTTCTAGTGGAGATCTTCCACCATATTACACCCTGTTCCACTGCTACCTCTTTTTTTTGTTGTTGTTGTTTTTTTAAAAGTCTGTCATGGTCTGACAAAGATGACCTGTTGACATAACAGGACAGATTTTGTATAGCAGGAAACAATGTGTAGGCAGTGATTTCAAAAACAATCTGCATTGTGAGTGTGATCTGAAATACCTATTTCTGCTTTCATAAAAAGCCTTCTTTCGTTTATTGGGTGATGAAAGATGTCTAAAATCTTGTCTGTCTGAAAAGGGAGATATGAAAACCTTTGCTGATGTATCTTCTTCAGTGAGGTGGCAGGACGGTATGGAAGGGTAAAGAAGTGAGACAAAGGCATTCCAGGTGTGGAAAAATGAGTTGTCTTTATGTTGGAAAGAACTGGTGTGTCAGAACATGTCAAGTGGCAGGAGGAATGACAAAAGATGCTAGTGCTGGGAAAGTTACAGATCCAGGAATTATCGCTGGTGTTTAGGGAGATGTGTGCAAGAGACTGTGGATGAACTCTCCGGTTGTTGAAGTTCACAGCAGTCTTGCCACTTGCTGCTGTGTGACTCAAGATTTCCATACATTTCTATAGCACAAGAAGGTGTTTGAAACTTCATTTCTTTCAACATATTCTGAGAGATTCCAGAAGAGGACCCAATGAAATAACCAATAGAAAAGCAGCTGCCTCCATGGAAAGAAGAGGATTTTAAATGTGATGCATTTATTAGATGACACAATCAGAAAGAAGCAGAGGGAAAGTACAGTATCTTTCCTCTGTGCTTTCCTTGTGCAGCTGGGCTCTACAGGAGGGTGACTTGGAGAAGGAAGGAGCAAACATAGTCAAAACTCTGTTACAAATGAAGTCTCTAATGAATACTTAGTTTCTTATCGCCAGCCTTCTCTCTCTCCAAGGGTGTTTTGGTGTTGCGGCTTTTTTTAAAGTTTCTATACTAGGCTAAAGTAACACACAAGTTAGCTTATAAGTTTCTGCTACGTCTAGCAGAAGCAAACATATTAGCTTAACAAGAAAGTAAACATGGACACTTCAAAACATTCATTCCAACTAGGGATTCCTAATCTTGTAACTTTTTAGGATTTTTCCTGTGTATCTGTACTGTGACATCTTTACAATGCAAACCCTGTGTCTCCTGTTCTATATGATTAGCGTTCTAGATGATTTTCAATGTCAGGTTGTGCAGATTTAGGCTCACCAGAAGAGGTTATTTAAACTTCTCCATATAGGCAATGATGTGAACTACTCATAGGAAAAAAAGATTGAGATGGGGAAAGTTATGAATATTTCCAGGCAAGTAGGCTTTCAAAATGGATGTATTTGCTGCCAGGAAGAATTTTCTGACATTGTCATAAGATCTTTTCTTCCTGATTCTGGGGCTTTTCTTTGTTGCTTGTTACTGTTCTATGTAGTTCACCCCTTTCTCTGAATCATTCGTAAAACAATCATCGTGTTTCCATGGTATGGTTGGCCACACATGCTCCCATCTTTGGAAGGAGAACCCGTGTTCTGTCCCCTTGTACCACATGTCCAGGTAATGCAGTCTGAAAATAAAGGGTCATCACCCTTGTTGGCTTTGATGGGATTTAAGAAATGCTCAGCATTTAACGTAGGCTTTATATTTGCCAGAGTGAAGAAGTCAAGGGAGAAAAACAAGAAAACAATTTCAAATTCTAAATGTCATAAACAATTTTAAAACCATTTTCCAAGAAACAAGGTCTGGATATTAATTCTTTGTCAAGGTTTTATGTGCTTGCTAGGAATGCAGAGACTGAAAAAATGATCGTAGGAAACTATGAAGTACTTGACAGATGCTTTTTAAGTGGTAATAATAGATACAGTAAGTGTAAGATGGTATATTGCTCAGAGACGTTTACTGAACTACCAGGTATTCATTTGGCTATAGGCAAACACAGATCAATGGCAACTAACTGAAAAGGAGTAGGGGTAATATTTTTTTTTCTCACCAGTTCTTCTAAAATAAATCTCTTTAAATTTGCGACACAGTCGGTCATGTGCATCATCTTATGGCAAGTTACATCACATGGTTTTATGTAGCCTGCTGGTAACATCACTTTGCATTATATATTTAAAGAAATATCACTTCTTTTCACGTAGGGCAGAGACGGTAATCAACTGACAAGTATTCTCCCGCTACCCCTGAGAAGAAGCCAAGTTTCAGATCTAATACTTTCCATGCACAACAAATAATTTTCTGTAAATGCTTGTGCATGACAGAATGCTAGCAGATAGTAGATATTTCACAGCTGGTGACGCTCTTATTGTTTAACTGTGATGTCTGCATCTTATCACTCTGTGCAAATTATTTAGCAACTGCCATATTATTTATAGGTATGAATTGCACAAATTAATCTCATAAATTATTCATTTTTTAGTTTGTTTTTTTTTTTTTTGCTGTGAATTAACATTCTACCACAGTTAAAATCTATTTTGGTGAAAGAGTATCAATTGCTATGGGCACATTGTGCTTGATTTTTCAAGACAATTGATTTTGAAAAAACATAGATTTCAGTGAAAAGAAGAAGGTTTTTTTCCTTGAACTTTACATACACTCAGCAGAAGCTTTCAGCTTCTGAAAAGTACCGCCATGGTCTTTTATAAGAATTATGTCATGTTCACACGTTTACAGGAAGAGGAAAAACATTGGATCTCATCCTAACAGTATGGCAGTCTGTCATGATGTGACACCAGTTTGTAAACAAAAAACTAACTTGCATGAATAATGATCTATTTTTATAACTGAAACCAGAAAATAATAACATTCTTTTCCTTGCCACAGTAAGACATAAAAATGTCATTGTGGACCTAGCAGAAAGACAGTCGCAAGTTTGTTTGCTAGTAGACTCCTAGGGAGCTGAACACAAAAATCCAATAAATAATTAGCTCTCCTGTGACAGGCTTCTGAATTACTGTGATACATTAATTGGACAAAATTAGCATGAATTAAGGCAAATAAGTATAACATGTAATTTATTACTTACTAAGCATGGTGCTGCAGTGGAAGCCTCAGATTTCCCTTAAGATTGCTTTAACAGCTATAATGCATTCCTTAATTTACTCTGTGGAAAATCAATTTTTTCAGAGTTCATTAAGCACCAATATGTTACAATGCAACTCCCTAGAGCATAGAACCACAATACGTTATGCAAATTCATACCAGCATGTTACCAATATGTAAATAGCAATAATACTATTGTCAGCTTCCTATTGATAGCCATGCTGAAAAGGATAATACTGAAAACTTCTTTAACTCTTTTGACTTGTTTCTGATATCAATCAGTACTCCTTTTAAATGTCATTTCTTAGGAGAGTTGTTATTTTAAAAAACCTTTTTCCTTTATGGTTCATTAATGAGAATGTTCTGAAGTCTCTGTTTGCAAAGTGGCATATAAAGCTTTCTTACATGCTCATAAGCATCAGTCTTTTCACAATGAAAACTCAATATTTCCAGTACATGCATAAATGGACAATTCTGACTGATAGTTGTGGATATATCATACAATACATGAAAGAGAAAACATTCTTAAACCACAAACCTTACCCATAAATTTACTTAAGTCTATTTCTTCCTTTTCTTAGTGGAAAAAAAAAAAAAGAATTAAAATAAAATGATACATTGCATTAATTCGAGCCAATCAAATGTGAGCCACTGGAACTAGCATTAAGAGAATGAAGTCCCAGACTGTTCGATATTCACCTAATCATATGACAGACTCCAAAGCTATCACAATAACTGCCTCCGGAGCTCTTTGGGGAGACAGATGTCACCAGTGGAAAGATGATTTCCATGTCTTGGCACTCTGCAATTGTCAGACTGAGGGAGGGAGAAGGAGAGGAGAATTCTGCTAGTGAGGGAGCATCCTTTGTGGAAGGAGGAGGAGCCATGTCTCACTCCTGTCATTCTCCCTTTTATCAGATTTGTTTTGAATTTAGCCCTTTCTGGCTAAATCACACTCTGAGAAGCAAGGAGTGGCATTGTCCTAAATTAAGTCCACACTTCGGCCCTGATCTTTAACTATCATTAAAGGCAGCAGGTCAGAAGAGCTGGCTTGGAGGGTTTGGACCTGTGAGGGCATGGGTGTTGTTTTAGTGTATATAACTGGTTTAATGTTCCTTTGAGTTATGGTGAGACTGTCAGAAGAGCAAGGCATTTGGTCATTACCTTTTCATTTTCAAATGAAACAAAATTTGATAAACCTATTGGACCTTTAACTAATACAGAGTTTAGCCCACAGAAGAACATATGTTTGAAGCTTTGTTGTTGTTGCTGTTGCTTAGTTTTAAGGAAACATAAAACTTTTCATTTGTTGGGGCTTCCTTGTGTGTCATTTTGTTTACCACCGTATTTGTAGCGTTTCTTACTATAAGTACAGGGAATACTGTGCTAGAGATAAGTAACACTGCATAATAAATACCCACTAATGCCCAGTGGTAAAATATATTCAGGACTTTACTCAGTCCAGCATCTCCTAGACTGAGATCATGGCACTTCACACCTAGCTACTAAAGTCAAAATGGTGACTAACGGTCTCCAAGCTCCTGCCTGTTGAAGAGCACTATCAAACTCTTCAGAAGACAGCTAAAGCAAAGCTAATGCATCCTAAATGTAATCTGGAACCGTTTTTGCAATAAATATATATTTGAATCTGAGCATGTGTTATAGATGAACTCATTCTGCAAATTTACACCTGTACTTGATGTTATAGTTGTGTGGTTGTGGAGACTGGATCCCTGTGGAATTGAATCAGGAGCTTGTGGACCTGACCCTCTAAAGATAGAAGGGATATGGATTAATTTGAAAATATTTAACTTTTGTTTATGTTAATGGCAACTTTAAATAGGGAACTGGGATCTCCAGCTATGCAGCTGCTGTATATAAGTGCTTTTGAATTTGTGCTTTCAAATACCTTTTGAAATAGTATCATATATACTCTGTTAAAAAATACTTTTCAAGTAGCTTGATGTAGCAAAGTGAGTGGGTATTTTCAAATCAGATGAGTGGATCTGTATTTTCTATGAGGCACTAAATAGTATGCATAAAACTAACCTCTCAGAGACCCTTAAAGAATCTGGAATGGCTATGAAAGGTGGAAAAGCTATGGAAATTCTATTATCCTTATTGTCCATGTAAACTGAGTAGTAGAGAACACATGCAGAGAAATTTTGTGGCCCATATATGCCACATGTATATATCAATTTCACTTCCTTTTCAAGTGACGGTGTACAATATTGTCAGACAGCAGAAAAAAAAAGAAGCTTGGTGAAGTAAAATCTGTGGTTAAAAAATAATGCAAGAAATGGATAGGTTTTTTTCTAATCTGAAAAAAAAAGTGGGGTTTTTGGTTTTCTTTAAAAAGAAGAACCTGCTAAATGCACAGGGCACTATTGTTTACAGCTAGTGTGAGAAAGCAGCAGCTGCCGCATTTGCTGGATGTGAGTCAGACCAAGTTACAGTGACAGAAGTAGGAGAGTTTAAACCTCTGAGGGCTTCCCTTGCCTTGGTGCTGTACTCCACCACTTGTTTAAAGTCTCCTGGAGGCCTGCCCTGACTCACTACCATGTGTTACGGAGTGGAGCCATAATGTTTGTGACATCTTCTGATTGGGTTTGGAAGTTCGTTGTCTTAACACATTGCATAGGGGCAGCAGCGGCTCAAAAATAATGTGTGTCAAGGATTATTACTGCTGTGCTGACTATGAATCCATGCAAAGTCTTCCACATTTTGCTTACAATGCCACTATTCATGCTGGAAATCTTTGTGTCAAAACCAGCTCTCAGACATCACAGTATTTTCTTATTCTGTTCATTCTTCTCAACTACCTCTACATTCTTGTCTAGAGTTGAGAGTGAAGGCATTTTTGTTGCCTTCCCATTGTTTATAAATTGAAAGTATTAATAACAAAGTAATGTGATGATAGAATAATGCAGTTTTGTGTAATTTTATACATTTTAGAAACTTTTACCTATGGAATACCATGAATTTATAATGCAATAAAATTATTTTTTCAGAAGAATTTGTCCAACTCTCTAGGCATTAACATGTCAGGTGTTGGTTTCTATCATCACTTATGACTAAACATATTGAGAAAGTGTCAGTTTGGCTAATTTTCTAATCATATACATTTCTTCCTGTCATCTTCCATCTTGCAGAATATTGAAATCTACAAGATTGGTCATTAGTGGGGTAAAAGGAGGTTTCCAAGATGTTTCTATCTGTATCCACTGCGTGTTCTATAAATATATAGTTTTAAATGCTACAAATGGCTAGAGAGTGGACTCTACCTATCTATCCAGAGGTGGACTCCACCTATTTCCATCTATCCATAGATCTCAAAGTTAGAGTCTCAATTCTGTATTGTCTTTTGACTTCAAGATTTTTATCCTTTCAACTGCATGGTGGCCCAACCTGGAAAGAAAGTTTATAGCGCGACTTCTCACTAGGCTCTTCTACTCTTTCAGTTAACTCTAGTTTGATGGTAGGACATTCTTGTTGAGTATGGCATTTGGGGGATCGAATCTCATTAAACTGAGGAGAAGCTGGAATACAGGTATCTCTTTCTGAGTACTCTGGTTGCTAGGATATTTCACAGAAAGCCCATGCCTAGTTATGCATCAGGTCTTAGGAGAAAGCTGTGGGGC
Organism: Baryphthengus martii; assembly: GCA_013396935.1. Taxonomy (NCBI): domain Eukaryota; kingdom Metazoa; phylum Chordata; class Aves; order Coraciiformes; family Momotidae; genus Baryphthengus; species Baryphthengus martii. The sequence goes on from VWZK01003192.1 coordinate 105,201, forward strand.
TGGGACCTGAAAACAGAGCCATACTCAAGCTTTTGCAAGGGACTGAAGTTCAGACACAGCCCTGTTCCTGGCTGACTCTAGCCAACCTCAGGCTTTTTTCATCTCTCTTCAATGTTGTTGATTGTAGAGCACATTGATGCAAGGATAACACATTCTTCATCTCCAAGTTGGGGTCAGGTACTTGCTTTTTGTTGCACTTCATGTTGTAGTCTTATCCTTAAGTCATTGCCATCTGGATGAATCCAGCTCTTGTTGGTTACATAGCAGCTGTGTCAAGAAACTACCAAAATACCAAAAGGTTTGCTTTTCATGTAATACTCATTTGTCACTTCTCTCGTCAAACCTAGATATTTAATAGCTGACCATAGAAATAGTAAATTTGACAGAACTGTGCCAGGAATTTATTCAGTGTGCAGCTTCATGTGGAAATCAAAAGAGGAGTATGGAGTGAAACACCCCTGTTGTCTGTAGAAGGTCTGATTCTTTACTCCCTGTTGGAATTACAGGTCATTATTTTCCTGCTTTCTTTTAGCATTGAGAGAATAGTGACACTTACCTGGATTTATCCTTTGACTTTCAATCACATTCTCTCCAAATGTAACAATTCCCTTCTGGTCTTTGTTGTTACTAAAATGGCTATAATTTGTCTGTCCATACGTGTGCCTTATGGTTCCTCACATAATCTGCATCTTTAAAAACAACTTACTAATATAAATTTGTGTTAAGAGATATATGTCACCTCCATTCTTCTCAACAAATTCAAAACCAGGGAGAGAGAAGGCAAACAATTCAAATGCTACTGAACAGTGGGGGAAGTTGGCTACCCACAGGTATGGCAGGGTAATTATCTATTTGCCCACAATCTGTCCACAGCTGGAAATTGAGTTAATTTTATTTACTCTTCCAATGAGAAATTGAAGCCCCAAGAACAGAAGAAGCTCGTGAACCTCTCCAAATAATTAAATTTAAGACCCTACTTCAGAATCTTTTGCCATTATTATGTAGTGTACTGTTCTGCATCTAACTCATTAGGCCATGATCATTTATATTTACGAGAGAATTAACCCATGTCCAAAGGCATCAGTTCATTGTCTCTCTCTTCTCTGTGAAACCTGTATTTTTCTTGAAGAACTCCACCTAAAGATATTTCAATAGAGCTAAATAAGGGGCATAAAAGTATTAAAGAATCTTGTGATGGTAGTTGCATTTGGGGAAGTGTTTATCTGGTACTTTTGGAGAGAAAATACTTTTTTTGACTTTGAGAATATTTCAGATGCCTCATTGTAGTTGTCAAGTGCCATTTGGTACTCACTAAGGTATTCTAGTTGACTTCACAAGGTTGTGAGTCTCCTGTCAGTCCTGTGTCACGTCTGTGTTCTATGTACATGTCCCAGATATTCTAACACATTATCAGTGTTTAGGATACTGAGTTACCTTTAGTGTTTTGTTTTAGTTATGTTTTCTGCCTTTGCACACTGAAAAGATGCATCAGAGGAGTGAAGCAAAATGAAAGAATCTTCCTTACATTATTACTCTAGTACATACATGTACTTGTGCCATAATATTCTCTAAGCTCCCTTTGACTTCACCCTCCCACATTTTCACATTTCCCTTAGACCTATGCAATTTGCTTCTGTTAAGCTATCATCATTAATGTGTATTTGTCTATTTTACCTGTTCTACTGATGAATTCAGCCTTCTGCCACATTTGACCGCTGGTATGGAACACTTTTGGCTTGGCAAAGCACTACCATTCCTGTGCTGGAGTGAGATACCTACCAGAAATTTCTACATGGAAAGGCAGGTGGATGTTGTCTCTTCACAAGTCTAATACTTGAACTTCGTGTATTTACAACTCTGTAAATGTCAGTACTGTTTTTTTTAGCAGGTGATTTAGAAATTTAAGAAGGAAAACAAGATGCAAAAAAAATGCATAATCAGATCCAAACATATTTTAAATCTGTAAAGCAAGCATCTGTGTTTCAATTTTGTTGTTAAACTTTTAATCATTTTAAGGACTTTTTTCTGAACAAATTTCATTCTGTCGCTTGTTCCTGCCTTTGGCCAATCTCACTTTGGCATCTGTTCCTGTTTGTACCAAATATTCCCCTTTGCCTGCTGCCCTGCCCAGAGGCTGATAGGCAGATGGCAGACTCTAAGGACGTAGGGAGAACATTTTATCTGCTCAACACCATCAATCTATTTACTCTTTTGTCTTTCTGATCTTGTTCCCCTTGTCCCTAGTCATTGTCTTTGAGTCTTTCTGATGAAAGCTTCTGCTTATGTTTCTTCTCTCAGGTTGTAAACACTTTTGAGCAAGGATTTTTGAGTTTTGCTGTTTTGTACTCTGTCTCCCCCTTTTAGGTACAACTCTAACAGAGAAAATATCTGTAAGTCTGCCAACGAGGTTTTGAAGATCTGAATCTCAGCTGCTTTCATTATTTTTTTTTAAATGGGGAATTTCTGTTCCAAATACAAAATCATTACAGAAATCACTTTAATGCTTCATAAAGCACAAATCCTCTTCTTTGCCTTCTCTGCATGGTCTCCAGTACTATGCCTCCTTTCTTGTATTTTTGTCCCCCAAAGGTCTTTGAGAACGAGACCTGTCTGGATCCCACATATATTTCCTTTCTCAACACCCAGAAGTGGTTAATAACCTGGTCAAGTCTTTCTTTTGTGCCTACTGTTTGTTTGCTCCCACATATTCTATGTATTGACAGGAACCTCAGTATAATTCACACGGCATGGCATCTGATTGTAACAGAATGGTTTTCACTCCCAGAAAGGAGCACATCAAAGCAGACAGAGATCAATAATACTTTCCCCTTCCTGTCTGTGGATAGTGTTGCAGGTTTCCGTTCAACAGGCATGAGAAATTGTCTACAAAAATCCAAATAGTGACCACTAAGTAGCAAATACAAAATTGCACAGCTGGCACAGTACCTGGCCCATGAAGTATCTCTTAAAGTGCAAGTTGTTGGTTCTCAGGAAAAGAAACTTGAAGTGTATACCCTTAAGAGCTCTCTTTCTCCCCCTTTCTCATTTCTTCCCTTTAACTTGGGCTCCTTCACACAATGTTATTCTCTCTTTTTATACTGTAGTTCTGGTAGTGAATATTTCCAGTCCCAGCTAGTCATCGCACGACGCAAACGTTAAACGGAAACTTTTTCAATTAAATTTTAGGTTGGTTGATCAGCCAGAAGTAGGAAATATTTAAGTGAAAGTGAGTAGTGGGTATCTGGATAGCAATTACCAATACCCCAAGGCAGGGACTAAGGTATTTCACCTGTGGAGGAGGGGTCACGGCTATTTCATCTATTCTTTTATTTTCCTTTTAATTCCCTATCTCCCATATTATGGCAATGTATTATGCAGCACAGACCAGGAAGGTGGGCTGCAGTAAATGCTGCTTTATGGATCAAGCAGTAGGAAGTGCTATACTCTTCCCCCCAGAGACTGAAAGCTTTACATCAATCAGCATACTGACAATGACTGCTTTTGAACTTACCTGTAGTGTGGTGGAGTAGTAAATCATTATCCAGCATTCAGTTTTTTTAAAAGGACACACATAATTTGAACACCGGAGCACCACACAGCCATTTTCTCTGACTTCGAGCACCTTTTTGATTGATCGCCTCTCTCTGCGACAGGGAGGAGACGGGGTATGTTCTTTACCTTGTGAGTATGATGCCCAAACAATCTCACATGCTATAATGAAGTATGTGAAATTTTGTGCCATCAACATTTATGTAAATTTAAATACAGTGTGAGATGTTCCAATTCTCCTTAAGCATGAAACGGTGAAGTTGGGTACTCTGTACCAGGCAAACTCAATGGGTGGCAAACATAACGTGCGGTGTTGGGCTATGAATTCAGATATTAATCTTATTTTGCCATGGATCGGTGAGTTAGGATATGGCTTTGGGAATGATGCAAGGGAACAGATATGGAAGCTAGTGCTTATTAATCCGAAGTTTTCCTGCCAGCTAGTTAGTTGCAGATCCAAGAATGTGCTCTGTCTTTCTCTGAACTCATTTCACTGTGGGATCAAGACTATCACAAATAGGATCAATGGCATAGAGAGCTCTCTTTAGCTTCAGTTTCTTCATGTGAAATAACTATTGCATGGACTGAAAACAATGGCAAGAGTCCAAAGTCAATTACACACTGCTCTGATTAGGGAAAATCCAGCTTCAGTCTTCATAGTAAGTAGTCAGAGTTTCATCATCTTTGAAAGAAGGATTATTTCACATCTACTGTTTGAAGTAGATTATCTCTTGCTAGTCACCTTGATCTTTATTCTTGATAATGGGAGTACTAGTGGTAATCACTCTTGGTCCTCTTCTGGCTCCAGATGGGGAAAAAAAGGCTCTTAATTTCATATCTTCTTTTCAGGGATAGTTATTGCATTCTTTTTTTTATTTGAAAGTCTGCTAAAGTAGTGCTATATTGTTGAATTTCTCTATATTTATCTGCTTAATTCAGTGCTAAGTCTGTCTCTTCTTCATAACCACATAAGTGGACTTAAAGGTGAAGGGAGAAGAATTGCTTAGATTCAGAAATTAAAGGACAACCTGCAAGCACATTTTCTTCATTCATTTAGTTTATTTGTGTGATTGGAATTAACGGATTTTTCAAAAAATCTCACTTTGATAGTCCAGGACTGTACCTTCCTCTTAGAATTTTGTGTATCTCTGGTCTAAAGCTGTACTTTAAACACACCATTATTTCTGAGACAAATCTTCTAGTGGTAAATCTTCTAGTGACAAAGCTTCTAGTGGTCTGCATTGTTCTTTGAACTTCACCTAGGCAACTGTTCAGATCAAACCACAAAACCTACCTTGTTACTGATACTTGCCTCACTCATCCCGTAATTGTTTCTTGGTCTTATTAGATATAGGAAGGCCAACAGGAAAAACTGGAAAGAAAGAAACGAAAGGGTGAAATATTACAGGGTAGTGAGATGTGAACCATTTGTATCTTAGATGGTTCTCTCTGAAAGTTTTTGTGTTGTACTTCAATACTACAGAAGTGCTAGGAAGAAAACCTCACAAGATAGATTTCCTCAAATGAGATGAGGCACCTGGAGGAACAGGTTTCATACAGTCCTGCAAACACCTTTTGAGATCTACATTTCAGTGACCCTCCTTTTAACTGATCAGACCTGGAAATTACTCCTTTCTGTTTGTCCGTCAACATTGTTCCATATTTCAGCCAGAAAGGATCATCTCAGAGTGACAATAAACATTGTCAATTTGAAGAAGTCTTCTTATGTTGTCCTCTTTGAAGTCAAGGGTAGCATTGTCTGCCTAAGGACTGCAAAATTTTTCATTCCCAGAGTCTGTGAGCACTGCTGTTCTAACCCTCTTTATCACAACAAATCAAACATCTGATCAAATATGAAGTGCCAGAAAATATCAGATGTGCTTTTCTACATACAATAGAAGACTGTTGGCTGACATGTAAAAGTCAGGTCTTACCTCTTTTTGTTCTCACTTTAATGCTTTTTACCCCAGAGATTGATGTGTACACAGCTGGCATTAGCCTGCATTCTCCTCTGTCTTTACACAGCAGAATAATGACAGTGGTTTTATTTAGTGCTTTTCGCTTTGCACACAGCAATGTTGAGAAAGTAAAATAACAGAAATTCGTTAACAAATGCCTTCCTGTAAAATGACAGACATGACTTTTCCTGTCTGTGTGTGGTGCTCTGTGGCTTAATATTGTTTGGCTTCAGTGCCTGAGCACTGAAGCTACAGGAAACAGAAGAAAGGCTATTCTTTCTTTTTAGTACAGATAGCAGGACATCAAATTGTTTCTTGAATGACCTCCAAGGTCTTTGTGGAATGAGATTGTTGTCTTTTGTGTAGAGAAGAGCATCCACATTCTATTCACTCACTGTAACTTAATTATAGGATGCATGTAATAATTTGGAGGCAGTCAACGCATTTGCCTCTCATGCAAGTCATCATGAGACTCTGGGAAATAGATGCACATGTTCATTTATTGTAAAATACTCAGATTAATTATTTCACCTGATATCCGTACTTGTAAGTTGCCAGCTGCAGCTGAGGGTGACAGAGAATGAGCCACAGATGACATGTATTAGCCACATTGTCTAACACCCTACTGAAGGTGTTTGGATGCTATGTGAGTGTAAGATGTGTAGAACAGTTAGACTTCAAGTCAATTTTATGCTTGCCAGCTATTCTGTTCTTCTTTTCCATAATACATCAAATTGTTTTTTAAAGATGCACTTTGTCACAAGTAACAGCATACACTATACAGTATTTCTCTGTTGCTCCTCCCTGTAACTAGTTTTGTGAGATACAAGAGACTTGTTGGTATCTTTACAACCGTTGTTTCATTTCAGAAGTATGCATTCTGTCACTTGTTATTTTCTGTAAAGAGCATGATTCTCCCCACTTTTTTATGAGCTATTAGTAATGTAATCCTACTCCGCTAGAAGCAGTTGGGATTGTGTCACTGCTTTCAACAGGTGTAATTTTGCCTTTGTGTAAAATTGCTACATGTTAGGGAGTAGTGCTGGGTTTTGCTCAAGAGCTTTTTTCCTTCTGAGTATTTATAGTCCTTGAAATTACTGAAAGCTGGGCTTCTTGTTAGTGTCTAATGATTGTTTTATTTGTGGATCATGTAAGAGATGTAGATGGTTTATATATTATTTAGTCTGCAAAGATTATTAAATTTAAGTATCTCTTTAGTGCCTCTTTAAATGCAATTCGATTACTTTTTGAAACTCAAAGTAATATTTAATAACTGTTAGTTTTCTTTTAGAGAGGTCTTACCAAGAAACAGGAGTTCTTACAGCTACATGGATAATTAACTTGAAGCTTGTCTGTCTCTTGGGGGACATCAGATATGTAAATGAGGAACTCAAGTCTGAACGAGACATGCCAGGGAATCACTAAAAGTTTTATTACACTAAAGCACTGTTATTAAAATCCTAAATGTTATAATATATTATTATAAACCAGTACATTTTAAAGAGCAAATATGTGGGAGGTTTTTTAATTTGCTATATAATATCATAAAAATATGTAGCTTTCAGTTTTTCAAAAGATGCAGTGAAATTTTGAAACCTTCAGTAAAAACCATGAACTCTTATAGGAACAAGTATAGATTATAATAATGCTCTACTTTCTTTCAGTATCAAAATTTAAAAGAAATAAATGTATACAATAAACCATCATCCCCTCTCCAATTCCAGAGCTGAATATGATAGTACTTCAAACTATCACGTAATACCATACTGAGAGCTATCCCTGGTAAGCAAACTTCCCACACTATTGCACTGATGAGAACAAAATTAAGGCTAATGTTCATCAAAAAAGTTCTTTGATGCCCTTTCAAAAATTGGTTATTACCAAACCAATTCAACAGCCATCCAATAGAATTATAAGGAGCTTTGTTGATTAAATGTTTTGAAAAAACACATTTCCATAAATCCTATTAGTGTTCCTCTTAACAACAGTAAAGTCAGTGTCACAACAGTAAAGTCAGTGTCAGAGGCTAAGCAGTAAGTGGATATAAAGATCATAGAGCCTTCCACCTTTTGAAAGGTGGCCTTTTAGGGACTAAAGGCACTGGCAGACATGGAGAACTTCTATGAATGTGATCACTACAGTATCTTTTTGAGAAATAAGGAGCATCTACTTTGAATTACTTTCAGGGTAATGTCTCTTACACACGCAATTCGTATAAAAAACATACTCCAGATCCGAGGTAGATTCTTGCATACTAATATATACAAATAGTATTATTTCTTAGTGGGGCTATTTGTGTGTTTAAAATAATGTGCCGCGATTCTTCATTGAACCAAGCCCAGTGCAAATATTCTAGATCACCACTCAGATCTACTGATCCACTACCACTCTTTAAGTCAGCAGTGGATGTAAGATTCAACAATAAATGAAATTTAAAAATGCTTCCTATTTTTCATATATTGTATTTGGTTTCATATTATCCCATTTTCTTATCAGGTTCTATGTGAATTCAAATAAAAATAACTATGTCTGCTTTCTGCAGATAGTATGATATCCTAACTCAGTCTGCCTTTACTCCAAACACAGCTTTAAATGTCCTTGAAATATTGGTGAAAGTTTTGTTTCAGGTACTACCTTTCATATTTTTACCAAGTGGTACTTCATTTTTTTTCCCTGTTGTTATTTATTCCAACTAATGCAATTCAATAAGATTATAAGATACTATTTGTTATTTTTATATACTAGAGACCTGTTAACCCTAGGAATTGTTCATGTTCAGCTGCTTTTAAATTCAGTAGGAGGAAAGAAGATGATGACATATTTGACCATTCTAGTCGGGACTAAGATTTGGATGAGGTTTGTAAAAAAGTACATATTACTAATTTGAGAATGTAATGCCAATTCATGACTTTTGTTCTAGAATTTCTTTTGAAACATCAGATCCATTTACAACAATTACACACACTAGGTTTAAGAACCCTTGAAGTGAAAGACATCTTAGAAATAGTTTCTTAGAAATTGTTTGCAGTATTGATAATTTCCAGATGTGCTCTGTGTAAAACATAAACAAATTTCTTTAAATGATGTGTGAATTTTGCCAGTGGAATTCAAGAATAAAAAAATTTGTGTTGCATGATAATGTACATACTAAAAATAGATGTGGTTGAAATGCAAGAGTCATAATCTGCACTATTCATTTAATCTTTTATTCAATTAATTTACACTGATTTTCTCCAAATATGAAAAATAAATATAAAATATAAATATAAAATAGAAATAGCTCAAGCAATTGATTATTTTTCATGTCTTTTGTTTGTAAAGCTGGTAGTGAAAACTATTAATAAAAATAAAATGCTAGTAACAGTGCTAATAGTATTAATAAACTAAGAAAAAAACAAATACAAGGCTGCATGTTACTTTTTTTGCTTACTGCTGTTTTGTAAAATACATTTAAAATATGCATTTTCAATCATTTAAACTGTTCTAATGTAGCATGACTTAACTCTGAGTATGTTCTTTAAATTTGGTTTTAAAGCTTGTTATTTTTTTGTGAGAAGACACTACCTTTGATTTAATTTTTTCTGACACTGTGCCCACTGCACGGTAGAAAAAAAAAGTGTAATTGTAGTTTTGTCCTTTACAGCACAGGACAAATAAATGTCAAAATCAAATGGTGGTGTCCCCCAAGGGAAAATATACTTCAGTTATGAAATATTCTTCCCCAGCTCCCATTGCTATTCCTGTGAACACCTAGGTGAAGCTGCCTCAGGACCTAATCAGATGCTGCTCATTTACATATAATAAAAAATCGTGCAATACCCATTTTGACGCAAAGAGTATAATGTCTCTTTAAAATGTTCTGGTGTAAAACTGGTGCAGCTCTGGCTCTGGATGAATGGTTTGAATGGCATAGACCTGGTGAGAAATGAACATCTGCTTATATTGTTGGTGTCTTGTCAGCTTAGCGTTGTATTTAATAACTATGTTTGGAGGTGGCATGGTGCTATTTTCTGATATGTTTCTTGCAAAGGCGATGAAATCGATAAACTGTCATACTTTGTCTCAGGAATGGTAATAATAATCAAATATACAAAAGAATCATTAAGGAAGCTTGGAAGCGAGATTGTTTCAGAGAGAAGACTCTCCTTAGGCATTATTAGCACTCTTAATTGCATTATTACTCAGAGCAAGTGAAATCTGTCACAGTTGGTTTATAAATATGTTGTGTTCTTTTGTGATATAAAATCCTGAATAGTTTGAGATTGTGAATTGTCCTCAACTAGTTTTATATTCAAGCGACTTAATAATCTCTGGAGTTGAGCTAAACCTTTTTAGTTTATCCTAAAACTAGTGATGTGATATATCATCAATTTGGATTTGTGTTTGCACTTGCTTTTATTAGGAGAATAAATGATAAGAAAGATTGTGAACCAAATCTCTAACATAGGTGGACAGATAGACAGATAGATAGATGGATAGATAGATAGACAGACAGACAGACAGACATACAGACAGGCAGATGAAACAAAAACATATAGAAATGGTGGAGCTCTTGTTTTTCCATTTTCAACTAATGCATTTTTACTTTCAAGCATTTTTACTTTCAAGCATTTTTGTTTTGAAATTTAATTTGATTTTTTGTAAAAATGCAAATTATTTCAAAATATGACAACATATTCTTTTTAATGATACTTAGCGAGAAAGTTAAAAGCACTTCTTTTTGCCTCAGGGTTTTTTTGGTTTTTGTTTTTCAAATGTTTCAAATGCCATCGTTTTCCTGTCACATGAAATCTGCTTTCTGGCCAGATCTAATTCTGAAGTTAAGTTATTTTCAAAATTGTGTTTGCCTGCAAATTTTACTCTTGAGAATTTTGTGTGTGAATGGTTTGAGTAAATAGTTGAAGTAAATGTATAGGAGAAGAGGTTAATTCTCCTCCTGCAAAACCACAGGCGATGTGCAGTGGGGCTTCTGGAGAGGTAGGAATAGGAGCCGCGCTGTACTGAGGTGAAGAGCTGAGACTATAGTCTTTCAGGTCTTTTGGGAATAGAGTTGTACGCTATACGTTTTTAGTCCCACTGCTCTAATTGTACCCCATGTGCTGTCTTTGGGTGAGCAGATCACATGCCTTTACCCAGAAGGCGGCTGAGGAAGTCTTCTGTGAGGCAGCTAACCCTGACAGTCAAACTCCTACATACTTGTCAAGCATTTAGCATTGCACTTACTTATATACCTACCCTTATTCTTTACCCCTCTGCTCCAAAATTATATCTATCTGTAATACAGATATAGAAACATAGAAGACTTGGATCTAATAATGTTTTATCACGATTTCTCCTACCTATCAGGGACGACTTTCAGTGTTAATTGAGTGGGAAGGCTCACCTCCTCCCTTGACGCTCAGTGTACTGACTAAATGCCAGAGTGATGCATTCAGCAGCTAAGGAAAAAGACAAAGAGAAAGTTGTGAGAAGAAAAGAAGTGGAAAAAGGTCCAGTATCAGCTGCCCTAGTTCTCTGTTCCCAAGTGACTCCTGTGGAAATGCAGACTATGATAGTTGTAGTCATGTGTCAGCAGACATTGGTGCAGGAAAAGAGTGAAGGAAGATTTTGAAGCAGGGGTAAAAACCTGGTCTGTTAAGTGAAAAAGGGCACACACAGAATAACCACGTGCCTTTGATGTTTCGGGAGTACATGGCTATATTCAGATAAGTTGCAGCAAGGCAGTGAACATCTGCATTCATTTGCACCCTCCAGTTTTGCCCCAGGAAAAATTGAGCCAAGTGATTAGGCACTATTCTTAGGGTTCTTCCAGCAGGTTCACAGCTGGAAAAGAGCAGATGGGAAGAGCTGGCTGGTAGCAACACAGCAGGAAAGCATACAGCAGATGCAACAACCCCTCCTTCCCACCCAGCTTTCGGTACAGATATGCACAGTATTACACAATCAAACCAAAGATTCACCTACTTTGGTGTTTTAGTTCAAGAACAAATTTCACGATAATCTTCTCTGACTGAGCTTTCATTCACCTTATGGAGTATCTTGAGGACTCTGTTCCTTTGACTCAAGCGATGCTGGAACTAGTGTTCTCCATGTGCCAATGGGAATATAGGCTCTGGGACCCTATTACAACCAGCCAGAGTAAAAAAACAGAACACAAACCACAGACAGTTTGGTGTTGATTCCTCAGCATCAGTGGTGTCACTCCACAAATCCACTCTTACTAAGCTGTACAACTCCTTCTACATAGAATCATAGAATCATAGAATCATAGAATCACAGAATCATAGAATCATACAATTGTCCGGGTTGGAAGGGACCTTCAGAGGTCATCTAGTCCAACCCCCCTGCTGAGAACAGGGACATCTTCCACTAGAGCAGGTTACTCAGAGCCACGTCAAGCCCCACCTTGAATGTCTCCAGGGATGGAGCCCCAACCACCTCCTTGGGCAACCTGTTTCAGTGTTCTATCACCCTCAAATATATATAGCTGAAGTTATCTTAACCCACATATATAGCTGAAGTTATCTTTACAGTTTACTAGAAGTTTTTGGGTGAGCTTAGTCACGTTACTCTTTCAGATGTCTATTTAGGAAAATATTTGCCAGAAATAGCTGATTTTGAAAAACACTATCTAAAAAAAACATTTTAGATATTAGGATAATATTAATAAACGAGACTACAACTAAAATTAGATGTTTCAAAATAATGTGCATATCTAAGCCACTTAAAATTTCTTATTTTGAGATATAAATTTATGGCTAACATTTCACCTCATTCTAGTATTTCATAATCCTGTCATTCTTTTAACTTTTGTTTTAACGTATAATTCATTTCTTATTTGCTCCTCATGAATTTCGTAAACAATAGTGTTTCTGCAATATTAATTTTTGGTTTTGTTTTTTTTTTCTTTTTCTGGCCTGTATCTCTTCAGCTTTCCATTATGACTTATAAGGGCTTACTTCCCACTCTCTTTCTTGCTTATCTATTTGAATGTTCACCAAAATACATAGTGTTAAGTTCTAAAGAGACATCATTACGGTTTAATATCAACATCAAGGAAGCTTAATAAAAGAAGTAAGAGTTGTCGCCTTTCTGAGTCCAGTTTTCCATCTGTTTCCAGCCTAAGGCATTGCATCCATTTACAGTCTGTTAGCAATTGCACTTTTTCTTCACAACTATGAAAGCAAGAAACAGCATTTTTCTTTTAATGGAAAAAAAAAAATTATGAAAGTTTATAATATGAAGAATCTTTGTGTAACATATAGGTTACATAAGTATATGAAGAAGGTCAATTTGACTCATTGCCTTAAAGTACAACTGTGTGTTTGACACCACTGCACCACAATCAGTGATGTAGAGCAGAAAATCTACACACAACTGAGTCATCATCTGTAGTGTGTATTAAATGAGAAATGTTAAATTTGATTATGTAGCTTTAAGATCACCATTTACTTATTAGTTGTGGAAGGTGTGGCAAAGATGGATAAAACCTGGCTTCTCAAAAGGAACATACTTCTAAAATGCATGCCCCACAACACAGTCTAAAGAGTGATGGCATTCAAGGGCTGATAAACCACAGAAAAAAAATAGTAGAATCATAATTGCCTAAGTTACTATATTGCTTTTGTTTTCTCCAACTTATCCTTAGTACCACAAGTTTTCTGATTTTCTTGCTGTTAATCTGGCTGAAGGAAGATTACATTTGCTGTTATTGCTGACAAGATATATATATACCTAGTGTGTAAGTTAAAGTGTGACTGTGGTTGCTTGGATGAGACATTATGCATTGCCACACTTAGAGGTTCTTATCTAGATATCAGGTAAGTGGACCACAGATAACAGTGGCTGAACTTTTCAGCCTTCTGCATTTCCGCTCCTGTAATACCACAGGGTGAATGGGAGATACTGCTGTGCCTGTTGTACTATACAGACAGAAGGACTGTGAAAAGAGAGGTATGCCTCTGCCTCAGTTCTGGTGGGCACGTCTGAATTGAGTGTGGACTGTTCTGGTTCATGGCAACAGCGCATGAATGGGGCAGAGGCTGCTTGCTTGACTATTAACTTCAGCATCTGCTTTCGTAGACTGCTCTCACGGTAAACTACGAGGTCATGCATGTAGCCTAGAAAAGATCTAGTGCCGAAGTGAATTTACTCAAATCAAAGATGAAATCAGTTCTATGGAGTGACTTTTCTTTCCTGATAGGTGCTTGGCTACTACATAACTATTCCCTTTAATTCCATTTTAAGGAGAGAAACATTGGAGGGGAGAGATTTGCAGATGCTCTCTTTCCTTTGGCCTCTATGGACCAGTAACAGTTAAAACTGGCTGAAAATTCTGCCCCTGATTAATGAGTGCTTAGCCTTGGTTGTGGTGATGCCAACCCTCAATACTTTTGCTGAAGGATTTATTTCAGAGCTGATCCTTGTACCTGTGTGGGGTGGCAGCTTCATGTGCTCATTAGCTCCAGTGCAGGCAGGGCTGCCCCAGCTGTGAATGAGGGTCAGGACTTCCCCTTGCAAGTTTAGTGCTGTTTTCTTGTGGTGAGTCATCCCTGAGCACTTCAGTCACATCTGTTATGCTTTGGCAACAATTATCCTTGCGTCTGTCTCCTTGTATTTAAGAGGCAAATAAAATCATGCCTCTGTTTTACTTTATAATGTTTAGGAAATGTTTCCATAAAAGCATGTTGGCTGACTTTGTCTCGTGTAGACTCGTTACTCAAAAGTATTGCTGACAAAGGCAAATTTGTTGAAAATTATACATGTAAATTCTAGTCGGTTCTTTTCACGAGTAGAGACTATGTGGTCCACTTCATCCTGGAAAATCCATTTTTTCTGAAAGCTTCCATTGTACGAGATGCAGTAGAGATTAAAAGCACTAGCTACTTTATTCAAAATGTGTTTGCCTTACTTTGCAGCCAGACATCTGAAAGCCATGTGCGAAATAAGCTACACATTACGTAGAGAAGGGTGTTAAAAATCCCCTGAAGTTGTAGAAATATGAGAGGCAAAGAGGAAGCATACGATTTTGGCAGTTGTAGTCAATATGTTGAGGCTAAACTGAGCTTTGCCTCTGTGGTTCTAGCAGGAAAGACATACGTCTTGTATGTGGTTCAAGAATACTGCAAACACAGGCTGCTTATGGGAGTCCTTGGTGATGGCAGACAGTGCTGCAGAACTGTACATAAGTTCCAGATAGGGAGTTGGAGTCTGCATACCATATACGCACATATATTCTGGTATATTTTAAAATTGTTTAACTGCTGAGCCTTGGTGTTTTCTCTGGCTACTCCATAGAAATACATTTGAAGTAGCAAATAGCAGTTACCATACCCGTTTTACTCCAGTGAATTCTGTTAAAAATACTTTATAGGAACCTGCACAGCAATAGGGCAAGGCTGCTACCGTTGGAACAATATGCTGGCATCATTAAACTGAAGCACATTTCTTTTGTTAACTTGCTAGCGTGTTTAATATTTATATTAATTTAATTAATACGCCTAATGTTTGCAGCTGTGTTATTTATCCAGGAAATAGAGAGCTCCACATCAGCCTGAGTGAAATGATTTTACTGCACAAAATAATGCTGCAAGGTGGTACATATGTTTAGAGGAAGAGTGCGGCATGGCCACTTCTGCACAGAGTACTCTAATATCTAGAAAGGTTTTGGTTTTCAAGCACTTTACTTGAACAAGAAGATTTAATTTATTTGTTATTTTATGAAGCATTTTTATGTGTAGAAAAAGTGCTACTTGTTTGCTCATGCTGGTTATGTGGCATTCTTACATGATTTCATGCTTTGCTGATGGAAAATTAGACCCTTGTGTATTATAAAAGAATAGAAGATAGCTATAGAATCAGGATGCGATTGCCTCAGGACATTCTGTTGACAGCTAGAAGTATATACAGACAAAGCAATGTCACTGGATGCTAATGTGAACTATACAAGTTGATGAGTACTGTAAATCCCTGTAAAAAGAGAAATCTATACCCTTTTATTTTGCAGGTTTTTACCTTTAAAATTACTACTAACAACACTTCTGTAGTTTTGCTATATATAATCACTATTAAGATTTTATAATTATGGATGTACTAAAGCACGGATATGTATTTTTCCTAACATATCTGTATTCAGAAAAGAAAATAATCTTCCCTTGTTTACTAAACCTTTGCTTCACATTTAGGTGAAGCTGTTATTAGTTTAAGGAGGATTCTGACTGCATAAAGAACGCTAGACTAAACCAGTACTGAGTCAGATGTTGAAACTAAAGCAAGATACATTAAATTAGCCCTAGCATTACAGGATCTTTCATGGCCTCTTTATGAGTTTTCCGCATTATCCCCTATTATCAGCCTAGATGTTCTGAATAGACCAGATCTCAGTAAAGAAATAGGAATTTGGTTTTGCTGAGCCTAATTCCAACATTACCGATAGATTGCGATATTGTATCATTCCTGAGGTGTATTTGCTTTACTGTTTCCATCTTCTGAAAGGCTGTCTTAACACCTGAGCTCAAGTAAAGCTGTCTTGCTATTGCCTCCTTCAGTCTATCTGTCTTATCTGTGTAATCTTTAAAAAGATAGCAGAAGTATAAGAAGACTGCCAGAACAATACACTATCTACGTACAAATCTCTGTCTTCCCCATCTATATTAGTGTGATAGCACTTTGGACATCAAATATTTATTCTAATTACAATTCTGCTTCAATCTGAATATATTTTATATGTCAGCAACACTCTGTCTGAGAGGAAAAAAAAATAATAAAAATTTTGCTCTCAGTCACATTGCTGTTAAGGTAAAGTAATTCTGTACTTTGTACCTGGGAGCAACAGTAAGCAACAGCAGGATCTAACCATCCAGTTTTGATTCAAACTAGTAAACTGAATTTATTTAAAGGTTTATTATTTAAGAGTTTCTTAGTTCCTGAATCCTGCATTTGTTTACTAGATGAATGAGTGTTTATTCAATCTAGCCATTTTATTCCAATTACTTTTAATCCTTTTGTGGAACCAGGTGTTTCTCCTTACAGAAAGTGTGAACCTTGTAAATACCTTGCAAACCTGAAGCTGGCCCAGATTATGTGATAAGGCCATGCCCCTTATTTGGAGTAACTCTTTAAAGTGGGAAAGAGTTTAAATATGAACTGGCAAAATGACGAGCAAATGTATTGTCTCCTATTCTCATTAGGAAACAATTATGGGACTAAAATTTGAAATGCATCAAATGTTATGTGTTTAGAAAGAGAATTAAAAGCCAGTAAAAGTTTACTGAACCTAACTGGTTGACATAATTTGGAAGAGAGTAATAAAGTCACTTGAAAAGAGTAAATTCTAGAAGGGCAAGCTTTACAAAGCAGAAGTATTTTGGTAATCTGTTAGAATTACATGAAGATATTTCAAAAGGACAACAAGTTTTTATATTCTGAATTCAGTATTTTAAAAGGCTTTCACAAATCTTCCTTGAGGTAGGTTATTAAAGTCTCTAAGTAGTTGTATGATAGATGAGAACTGTTTTAGAAAAAATGACTACAAGACAAGGAAAAGGAATAGGAGGAAATTATTTTTTTTTCCTTCAGAAATGGATTCTTGGATTAATCTTTGGTCCTGTATTACGTAATGTAGTTATTAATAAGTTCCGTTTTAAAAAATATATTATAAATGAATAGAAGTCCACTATAGAATCAGGGTAGGTTTGCCTCAGGTGCAGTGTAAAGCAAGGAGGTAAACTTTGCAGGAAATTAGTACAGCTTGTGAGGAATTTCAAGATGATTTAATTAAAGTAGATGATAGGAAACAGCATGACAGATAGAACTCAATAAACATAATTTCAGAAACTTTGAGAACTTTATGGAAAGCTAAGGGACGTTATCTTCTCAATCTATGATTGTTGTTAAAAAAGGAAGCAAATAATCATATACTAACAAGATGAAGAAGGAATAGAAAACTTTCTAGTGCCATGATATGAATTGAAGGTGTGACTTCATCCAAAATATTGTGTGAGGTCTTTGTCGACCTTTGAGAGATGTGGGAAAAGGCACTGAGAAACAAGAGGACCATCTTAAAACTGCAATGGAAATTTAATGTTATTTACTTTAGAGAAGAGAATATAAAAAGGAACAGTTTAGAAACAGATAAAACAACAAAGGTAGATGACGTGGTCTCTTCTTGTGTTGCAAAGAAGAATGCTCAAAAATGAATGGCAATGAATTCATATCTAGTAAACAGAAATGTGTCTTCACACATAGATTGAACTGGAGAAACAATTTTTCCCCTTCATGTCAGGGAGGTCATAATTTAACAGAATTCCAGTAGGGAATGGAAATTTACCTGAATAACAAACGTATCCAGACTTATAACCATTTAATCCTGAAAAAAAGAAAAAGTCCGAACTCCAAACCCTCACTCATGAGAAAAAATCCAATTCTTGGAAAGTATATAAACCATTCCAATTCAGACTTTATACCAGTTTTTAACTATTAGGAACAGAGGGGCCATTCTCCTGGTCTGCTTTCTGACTAATGTGGAGTTTCTTGCTGCACCTTCTGAGAAGGCATGTGGTGTGGACTAGCGTTAAGTAGCAATTGCTGTAGTAAATGAAGGCCGTTGTTCAGCAAACTAGTAGGAGATTTCCTGTGTTCCTGCTAAGCTCTTTCTAACTGACAAGCCTTCCCTAGATTCCTTTGAGTAAGGCTGCCCTGGCTAGCCTTTACTAGCCACCTTTAAGCCTAATGGCCCCTGCCGTTCTGGGCTCCAACTGCAGAGGAAGAGAGAAAATCTGGGCAAGTGTAGCCATGGTTACCAGTCCAGGGAATGAACAGATTTAAACTATGCTAATACCCAGTGATGCTTTTATGCAGAAAGTACTGGAAATGCACTGGGCAAATGCGTCCTAATGCCCAGTTTTTCCAAGCTGGTAGTCACCTATCCATTGAGAGTTATTTACATGTACCTCCACTTATGCTATGTTATGCTAGTATTTTAATCCCTCTATGGAAGGTACTCACTGCAGATCAGGATGTGAACAAGTAACATGCGTAGAAGTGCATTCATAAATAAATTTCGCTTGTACTGCATTTATTTTATGGAGTACTTCATTAACACAAACCATACATCTTCCCAAATTCCCACTTCCTGATTTTCCTCTTCATACCATTCTTTCCATCCTGTAATTCATCAACAAGCACTTCACGATACCGTTATGAATAACTAATTGTGGTGTGGAACCAAGATATTTTATCAATAACTCTATATTAAAAGAATAAGTCAAAAGTAAAACAGTCTTAAATTAGACAATGGCAGAATTAAGGTTGACTCCACATACACAAACATTGTATCACCTATTCTATAGCTTCAAATAAACTTGAAAAACCCTAAACAGTATTGCTCCAAATGAGTCTAGTTCAAGTTAGTTCAACCTTGCATATTGAGGCTTTCATTTAATTAATAAGGGATTCATCTAAAATGTGGACTAAAACTTTGGTAGCAAAATTTTGTTTTCTGAACACAGATATATCGACAGAGATTTATATCTGTGTTACTATGTCTACAGATACAAAATACTAATAATGCTTTTAGAAACTATCAGATAGCAATTTTACTAGCTGCAATTTTTAAAATAAAAGCTTTGAGAATAAAGGAGCTAAAGTTTACTTCTCCTTTACTGTTTTAATGTTTGCTGTTTCCATTTAATTATAAGGAAGTGAATAACCACAACTTTCACTTTCAACTCATCTCTTCTAGATAAAACTCTATTTCCAAAGTTATTTGCAAATTACCTCAAATAACAAATTTATTATAAAAAATCATGTCATCTGAAAAAACAGTAAAATTGGCCAAAAAATTACCAGCTTAATATTGTTTTGTTAGATCCTCAGTTGTCTTCTGTTATAATTATTAAATCAACTTGTAGCTGGTGTCGTTATTTGAAAGGCTCGATGCTTTGTTTGTCATAAATCTATAGACTTCTAAGGAAATGCATCAGGAATGTATTTTTTGTTATATTTTTCCTTTTTAGGGAGCAATTTTAATATAATATATACTACATCTATATATTTGCAGAAGATATTTATACATGTTATAAATAAGTTTTAACGTAATATTCTGTAGTAAGAAACAAATTTCCAGTTGAAAGAGAAACTGGCAACAATTTATGAAAAATAATCACATAAATATGTAAAAATCTTGTACCTTTACATGATTAAAATGGTAGAGTTCAAATTGTTGTTGGAAGAAGCAAAATTTTATGCATCATTTTGTAGCGAGAGAGCACTGTGTCAAACCAAATATTGGAAGATAGGCTAGTGGAATTTTTCCTTTTCATCCAGGATACTGACAGTGTTACTAACCCTGCCTCTTAAATCTGGAGGATATGGTGACAAGGACCTATTTAAATTAAACAGTTGAATTTGTGACTTGCTCATGTTAGGTGAAAAGTGTTACCTATATTCATAAATGGCCCAGGGCCAAATTCAGCCCATACATATGCCCCTTTCCAGACCACTGAATGCCTCTGAAATCAGCACACGGCCATCACACTTGATAAATTGTAAATGGATGCAAACCTTCATATCCTGTGTGCAGTTATGCATTCATAAAGCACAAAATGAGCCGAATACTGGACAGAGCATACACCCCTGGAGCCACTAAGAAGACATATGGCATAATCCAGGGCAGGTGTTTGTAAATCCAAAAGATCACATTAGACCCCTTAGGCTACAATCTGAATGACAGCAGTGGGATTTTGTAGTTTATCTAGGACCCTAAATTAAGTTGTCACCCTTAATTTGTGAGAGAACATCTACCAGGGGCAAAACCAAGTTAGAAACTTTTTCTTGTTTTGAAGGTTGAGTTCTTTTCCAGTTACTGAAGGCTACCTTTTACTTGAAATATATGTATTTGAAACATTTAACTTTTAGATAAGCAACTTTGTTTGTTTTGTTTTGTTGTTTGTTTTTTTTTTTGTTTGGTTGATTTTGGTTGGGTTTTTTTTTCAATTTTCAAGAAAAGGAGTAAGTGTCCAGTGAGCAGTCAATGGTTGTGGGATTGTCTGGGACATGCACACATTCTTTTCCAGCTGGATCATTTGAACACATGCTGAATTATGGAAACTCTCTTTGATTGATGAGTTCGGATCAGCTTTGGCAGATGCACATTCTAAAAGAGTAGATTAATACATATAAACCATTGAGCTTAGCAGAAAGTACTGCTCAGCATTGTAAACTGCCAACTTTATCATCTTTAAGTAAAAAATACAGTTTTTCTTCCCAACAAAGACTTTTTATAAAAGCAATAAGGTAACTGCATGAAGTGTGCTTATCATGATATAATCACACCCCAGGGGGAATGAGAGGTGCTCGGCTGCACCTCATGCTTTGTAATGACCCAGGGGTGTGATTATCTTATGATAACCACACTCCCTGTCATGCCTTATTGCTTATATATTCCGCATGTCATAATGAATCCTGAAGCACTTTCTAGGTCTCATAGCAAAGGCAATGACTTTGAAGTATAGGAAGTAGTCAGATTTTCTAGGTACATACAGATTAATATTGTATACATTAGGAGGAATTATGAATGACTACTTATCTGTACTAGCCAGGCCATAGTTTTTTAACTGTTTCTAGGTTCTGTAGGTTTCGTGTGGTATGTTACGGGAACGTGCTTAAATTGTTCTTTGCAACTATAACACAAGAACAGTGAAAGCTTGCCCACCATAGTTCGGGACCACAGAAGAGAGATGTGATGTAGCCACCTTACGCTTTCCTTTTGAAATGGTTCTATAAAATCATACACAACTATAACAATCAGGTTTTGCCACAGAAATCTTTGTATGTTTACAAGCTTTTTAATTGAATATTAAAGTAACTGGGTAAAAAATCCTGAACCTTGATATGCCAAAGCTTAAGAGAACTGTATTTACAAAGCTGACTGAATATCCCATCAATCTCTCTTTTACTGAAGCCATACAAAGGAATTGTTATTTGGAAAGATCTATTTTTTAAAATTCTCCACTTTAATGATAAAAATAATAATAAATCCTAATTAAAATGAATGGGGTTAATAACAGGTCCATAAGGAACTAGGAGATCAAGAGGCTTCTGAATTCGCTATTAGGGGCTGACATAAAAGACAACAAGATAATAAACTAAGCAATTATCTTTGATATACCTTATAGTATAATAGCACCACAGGGTGAATCTGCACCTCAGGGAATGGGGTTCTCAGTAACTTTGCAACCTTGTTAATCTGATGTATGTAGCAGTCAATATTTAAATACTACTCCACTTGGCAGAAAAATCTACAGTACTGTTTTTCTGCCTGTCATCATAAACTGGTTGATAAAGATGATGGCCTATCATTATGACCACTGATGGCTTGATTCATTGTAAGCGACAGCTCTGAGATCAGCTAAGTTAACTGCAGGTCACCGCAAAGAATTCTATGTGTCTAAAATAAAGCTTATTTAGCTCTATAGTGCACAAGTGGAGTACTACTGATTATCATAAAGGTCAGACATGCACATTTTAACTGGTGGTAATGAGTAGTTTTAAAGATGTTTGAGTCTTTTCTTAATCTTGCCATGTCACAAGGCTTCTATTGTTATGCACCAAAGAATGTGCCTTTAATTGTAGCATTTGCCCTATTGTATCTTGATCATAGAGTGGGTTGTGTGATGTTACTGGTGATAAACGCCTACCACATGTCCTAATAATTACTAGCCTTCAGTAAATTGCATAGCGAAGTAACACAGAAGTCTGGTAAAACAAAAGGCTCCAAAAAGTTGAAAGCAATATTTAAATAGTTTCGTGTACTGTACGAAATTGCACTAAATGTGAGCTGTCTGAAAGCAGAGTATAAAAAATAAATAACTTTCAATTCTGATTAATAATTTTTTTTTTTTTTTTCCAGTAGAAAGCTTTTTTTTTAACCTTGCAATATTGTCCAAATAACTTACCAAAGCTGTTCAGGTGGATTTAAAGAGGAATATTAAAAAAAAAAAAGTGGGAAATTTTCATCAATTAAATGATTGTATGTGGCAAATTAGTTTTAGAATTAAGGTTATTAATTTGGAATTTCGTGAAGAATACTGTTTTCAAGCAGAGATATGCTAATCAAACATGCTTTGTTAAGGACTTACTATCTCACAGTTTTACACATAACGGTTCTGAGCAATTAGTTCCTCTAATATTTCATAAGAAAAAAATGGCTAAAAAATGGTAAGGTCAAATAGTTGAGAATGTTGATAACCACAAATATTAAAATAGTTATATAAAATACTATTTGCACTTAAGTATTTGGAAGAAAATGAGAAGAAATCTACTTGTTCTCAAAGTCTGAGTGGGACCAAGTCAACTACATTGTGAAACTTTTAAAAAAGAAATAATGCAGTAATTTCAATCAAATATTGGCTATTTAAAATGTTATGGACTGAATCTTTTCCTCTATGTGTTCATAACATTGATTCAAATATTTGAAGATTTGATTTCTGGAACTAGAAAACTCGATTATGAGTGTAGAAGTACCGGAATATTTTTATGAACTAACTCCCAGTAATAAAGTTTAGCAAAACTTACAAACTTAAAGAATCTGATATTACGAAATGCTGAGTAATTCTATGAAGCAATGAATTCCTTGATTATCATCATAAGCTCAACATTTTTCTAAACTTCCCCAAAATGTACAATTCCTGCATTTCAGTAGAGGCATGTCTACCTAAGGCTTAATATTAACAGTGAGTCATCAGGCATTTTCCAGAGTGGATGAATGTGTTCATCAGTAATGATGGTTAGTTAGTGAGACAGAGGTGAAAGGCGGTACACTTGCTTGTCTCATCTGTAAAATAGAGTGGTAATATCCTCTGTTAAAAGTACCTTTCTGACATACTAGCAAAAATTTAGTGGTTCTGAAGCTCTCTGAGGTTACTGAAGGACAACAGTTACATTGGGAGGATCTCAACAGCTAGTCAGCAGTAAAAACTGCTCTGGCATTTTTGCTGCATTGGGTCCTTGCCCAATGACAGATTTAATCTCCAGGTTTGATAGAGCAGTTCTTCACCACGCAGTTCTTGGAAAAGAAGTTTGTTGTATTTTGTACGAAATACTGTGAAATTCTTTCTTTCAGAGATGTTGCAAAGTGTTGATCATTGCTTTCATAAATAAAGGTCAAAAATCAATTTCTTACCTATATAAACACATAGGGTTTTATATAAGTATATCCACTAGTCACATTTTAAAATGAAGCACAAAGTCTAGTCTGCTTATCCAAGATTTAACTGTGTGGTAACTAATCAGCAGAGCTGCTGTTACCAAATAGTTTTGGGGTTTTTTTTAATGTAATTTATTTTTTTATTTAAAAGTGATTTTTAGTTGCATTTCTAGGGTGTCGTTCCCCGGGCCCAGGTCAGTGACTTTATGTGTCAGAGGAATACAGGACCTCCATTATTACAGTTATGTAAGTCACCTGGGAGTATTTTTGGACTAAACACAGACTGACTGATAGATATTTGTATTCATTGCAACCTAAAAATTCTTTATCTACAAAAATTAAAACCTGCTAGGTTCCTAAGAAGGAAAAAGAATAAAAAAAATCATTCAAGGCTATGGGTCTTTAATGTAGAGTTACTTATAATCTCCTGAAATAATACATTCCCAATTCCCCTTCGCTCCTTATCAGATAAAAACCAAACAATGTCATCAGTGGCTCCACAGAGGTGAGAAATTTTACAAGCTAATGTGTTTGATCAGTGTGGTGTGCTGCAGTAACATTTTGAATTGTTCTGTTTCAAATACCAATGAAGAGCTCTCTTACAAAGCAGAGAGCTCCCTCTTCTTTGCACTTTTTTTTTTTATTTTAAAAGGGTTCCAAAATATTGATGTTGCCACCACGGGGGTTATCTACATTTTTTGTTATCATTATTCTCAACACTTTCTAATTTTTTTCCCTTTTTTTTTTTTTAACAGAGAGGAGCCTTGTATTTGCCAAATTTAACTTTTCCATCCAAACTTATAAATCTTTCGTAGCTCTCCAGTCAAACAATAGGCAAAAATGCAAACCTAAGTAGAACAAATGAAACTTTTCTGAATTCTTTCACAAGCAAAAATTCTCTCAGATGAAACCGTCTTGATTCATGTGCCTCTACCTGATATATAAATGTCCTGAAACCAAATAAGAAAAAAGGAAAAATGAGTTGACTTGTTTTCTGTTGGATTGCGGTTTTTATGCATATCAAAGTCAAATGAATAGCAAATTGAGAAGAATTCACTTATGGTTAGAAATGCAGTGATACTCATAACTACATAATTGTGTAAATCTGTCCTTATTTATGTGAACTTCTTGTAAGATTTACTTCAGGGTATAACCTGTGAAGTGTTAATGATCTTACACTTGCAGTTCTGACTGTCATATCAAATTATAGTACTGTTGGGTTTATTTTTCAAGTAGTTGCAACATGGATTAAACTTCTGTTAGATCTAGTACTAAGCAATTCATTAAATGGGTTGGAATCATAGCTGATTATTAAAATTATTAATCCGCTATCAATTTCTGAAGTGTATGATGATGCTGCCAATATGTAATTAAATGCTTTTTAAAATTGTTACAGATTAAATTTTTTTCCTTATTAAGGTGTACTGCAATTCAGGGAATTTTATCTTATCCCTTAAATTAACAAAAATCTGTGTACTGAAATCTGCAATATATTTAATGATCTATCAGCTACTTGTATTCCTCAGGAATGAATCATTATGTTAATTTTTCAGATAATTTTGCTTGTAAAAATGCACGGTTTTTTGTATCCTAAATAGAAGTGTGTGGAAATACAAATAATGACAGATTTTTAATGAGGATTATTAAAGTTTATGCTTCTGATTCTCTTCTTATACCATATTTCTGTAAGATGACTATGATTTAGCTATTCCTAATTTCCTCAAGTGAGAGAAGCACTGATTTTTTTATGACATGTTCATTGGTACAGTTGGAAAATTGTTGATTGGATTATTTGTTACTCTTTCAAGAAGTAAGAGATTACTGATTTTTGCTTATTTTATATTTTCACATGAGTTTTATAGCAGGAAAAGTTTCCACTGTTCTTCAGGACAGGAATGACAAGCTTACCAAGCAAAACCATTTTCGGTATTTTCAATTTTTTTTTAAGGCAGTAGATGTCTTCTCAGTTTTATT
Organism: Baryphthengus martii; assembly: GCA_013396935.1. Taxonomy (NCBI): domain Eukaryota; kingdom Metazoa; phylum Chordata; class Aves; order Coraciiformes; family Momotidae; genus Baryphthengus; species Baryphthengus martii. The sequence goes on from VWZK01003192.1 coordinate 130,887, forward strand.
GTAAGCAGTCTCCTGCAGAAACCATTGAAAGAATGATAAAGCCACCAGAGCCAAGATATTGACAGACTATTAGTTTTTCTACAACTTTATGGAAAGGTTTCTCTTTCCTTTGCCAAAAGCAGACATTACTCTCTACAAGTGCTCCCAAATCAGCACTCCCTGGCTTTGTAAGAGGCATGCTAGAAGACAAAGGCAGCAGAACACTCTTCTTCTGTTGTATCCCCTACTTTCTGTGTTTTTCAGACCTCTGCCTGAAAAAATCTGAGTAGGATATAGCATTGCTAGAAAGAGCCTTCACCAATCTGTAGCTTCTTTGAGAAGGGGGAACAGGTTCTGATGTATAATCAGAAATTATTTGCAAAATTACCAATAAATTTGCAATTCTGTAATGCAGAATATAACATTTATTTTAAAGGGAATAATCCTAAAGAATGGAGTCAGATCCTATGCAGATGCACTTTGTTTGTTTCTTCAGGTTTTGGGATGTTTGTAGCTGTTCATCTCAGTCTTTTAACTCTTCTAAAGGGCTGCACAGCTGCTCATTTCAAAATCAGAGCACTTCCAGATCAGTGAGAAAATGTCACGAAGCTCTTATGGTATTGTCTTTCTTAACTTTCTGCATGGACAAGAAGCAACAGCTTAATTCTGCATAACTGTTATCACAGCTAAGCAAGATCTTCTGTAGTTTATTTCATGATGATGAAGTTGCTGGCGATTTTCAAGTAAGATTCATAGTTTTGACATTACTCCTCAAAGCCTCCTCCTTTCTGACTTACTTGATATCGAGCTGTTTGAAGGTATGAAGGTCAAGGTATAATGGAAGTTTGTGACTGCTGTACAGAGGCATTTTAATGATTTTTAGATATTGTAATGAAAATTTATCTCTATCATTTATATGCCATTATTTATTGTTGGGCCATACAGCAGCTCAGGACATATGGGCATCCCATTTTCTAGGAAGGACAAAAGAACAAATAAAAAAGATTTATTCTTCTTTACCTCAAGTAGTAGTATCTGTATGCTCTTGTAGCCAACTAACTTGGAGTTTATTCCCACCAAGGACTCATGTGTGTATATATGTACATACCGACTGGCAGCTGACCTTTGGATAGGAACTTTTGTGAAACTTAGATGCCGGAGGGAAGGGAGTTTCTGGTTCTCTGTGTGTGCACTTGTATTGCCCCAAGTGACTGAATGTCCACAGAGAAGGCAAGTGATTATTAATGGTGATAGGAAGCTCTTCCTCAGTTCTTTCTAGTGGTATGTATTAATCACGACTTTTTTTTTTCCATCCAAACAGAAGAGAAAATGGTGGATATCTGCCTTTTTACAGCAGCATGTACAGTTTTTTAACCCTGCTAGTGTATGCCCATTACATATCTGATAATCTAATGCCTCTGTGCATGCCGCTCAGATTGCTTTTACATGATGCCTTTAAAAAGAGGAATTACTGTGAAATAATGTGGAAGAAGTGTCCAACCCTTTTGGTGTCACAACATAGGCAGCAGGTACCATAAAGCAGTGATGTTTTATTCAGGAGAGCAGAAAGTCTATCCTGTGATGATAGTATCCTGTTGAACATGTAGGATCTGTTCAGATGTTTGATAATGCAGGTATAGAAATTAGATTGAATAGAAATATGTGTCCAGAAATGAGTCTCCCTAAAGTAGAAAACAGACTTATTTTACTGAATTCTGGAGACACCTAGAAGAGAAAAATATATGCAGTTACAGTCTAATACTTACTGTGATTTTTCAGTGCAGCTGTTTGTAGTCCTTTGGCTGAGCTGACTCACAGCATAGAACAGGAGTCCCAAACCCTCTGGCTCACAGAGGGTTTACAAGGGACCCAGGAAGCCACCGATGGAGTGGTCACTGTTGGGTCTTTCACTCTAATGCAGATAGTTTGTATACTGACAACACAATTATATTGCAATTCCTATAGGAACCCTGGAATAAGAGAGTGGTTTTTTTGTGTGTATGCGGAAGTGTACTTCCAGCATCCTTCTGTACTTCTGTACTTTCACAAACCTATTTGTGAACGCTGGACACAGGGAGTGCTCACTTATAACAGCTTGCAGAATCTTGCCAAGTTTCATTGCACAGCATTTTTTATTCTGAGGTCTTTCGATAGTGTGATGACAATTATTACTGGTTAAAAGTAAATGTATTCATTACCCTTCACTTGTAAGCACATTATAAATCATTACTTTAATATCTTTTCTTAAATGTGGTAAGATCTAAGTCTATGGTGCTAAAAATATTTTACTGCTCTTTGTGCTTGAGGCTTTTCTAGCAAGCTAAGAGATCTTTACAGGCATTGACAAGTTGTGCTGTGTCTGTGGAGAAATGATTTAGAATAAAGAAAATATATTTTTAATATGCCATAATAAACAAAGATTTTTGCTGTGAATTAATAGAATTAATATTTAATAAAATCCCTGCCTTATTTTGTTTACACAGCTTCTGTCTCTTTCTGTCATTTTTGTCCATTGCTCAGTGCTATTACCAGTCAAAGAGCATAAAAGTGATTTTTTTTCTTAGAAACCGTGCAACTGATCAAAGTGCACATCTCTTACAAACCTCTCAAAATTCATAATACTGGTGGTAAGATGTGGCACACAGGTTTTTTTAAAGCCAATTTTCATTTTAATGTTTTATCAGTCCTTTTGTGGCACTGTACAAAATGATACAGGGCATCTGACATCAAAATCAGCAATACGGATTGCCTTTAAAAATAAAGAATGTGTTGCCTCTGTCTGGGAGCTAGTTATGTCTCACATATAACAGAAGACACCTTTGTTCTTCAGTTAATTAGCTCATTATACTGTAGGTACATAATTCTTTCTAAAGAAGCAAACTCATTTGAACAGGAATCACAAAAAAGTTATGGATGATAAATTCAGACAGTGCAAAAATGTTAAAGATGTTGACTTTCCATGAAAAATGCATGTGGTAGCATGAAAGAATTTAAGCTTGTGGAACCAATGCTTCTGTAATGTTTTAATTCCTATCAGCAGAAAGACTTTCTATTGTTTGTAAATAAAAAGGAAATATTTCACTGTGGCACTTCCATCTGTTACCTTAACAATAAGTGAAGTCATGCAGTTAATCACAGCATTTTCTAAAAAAGGATTTAAACTCGAAGCTCTGCTCTTATATCCCCATGCAGTTATAAAACACTTACCCACCAAGAACAACTGATTCTGACTGTTAGTGTTGTGTTTTAATTCCAGTATGGGCTAGTTCAGAACTCAAAGACATGAGTTTCCTACTGAGTGCTGAGATCTGCTGCCAGGAATGGCTGCCTTCCAAGGAAATGTGCTACCTTTTACAGATAAAGGTTCTCGGGTGAAAGAACAGCTTGACTATAGAGTCTGTTTGCTTGCAATGTATTTAGCAAAATGTAATCTTCCAAGTATTTAATTTAAGCGTGCTATCAAACATAAAAATAATGGAGAAAGAAAAACCTTGAAGCTAGTTTGATGGGTCAGACCTCTAACCCTTTCTAGCACTCGTGGTTTGCTCTTCTGAGGGTGTGATTCACATCAGTGTACGGCTCTCAGAGCTGGGAATCAGGTTAACATGGCCAGCACTGCGAGGCAAATTTTGTCACAGGCTGCTAAATAAAAGCTGCTTTTTACAAATTTCAACTTAAATTGCCCTTTTTTTTTTTTTTTTTCATTAAAAATATTGATATTCCCTAAGGAAGGAATTCTGGGGTAATAGTGGCACATACCAGGAAAACTAAGGTCATTGTATTTATCTATGCAACTTACCATGGACTAGACAATAGGCTATTTTGGAAACCTAATTGCTTCGGAGATTTTTTGCAGGCAGGTTTACTCAGTCACCTGGCCCAAGCACCCTAGTGGCAATGTAGAGCCAGTAAAATGTTACATTCATTATAGAGAATTCCTGAGGAAATCTGAAAAAAACATTCAAAGGCAAACAGCAGTTTAAAGAATGTCAGTGACAATTCACACTGCTTCACAGAGTGGGAGCTGCTGCAGTGAAAACATTGCCTAGGTGAAGACTACCTGGAAATTTGTGAGGGGAATTGTTTCCTTTAAAAAAGAAAAAAAATTACAAGCAAACTATATAATTATTACCTTATGACCAATAAACATAGTTTTGGGAAAGAGGGTGAATTTTAAAACATGCATATGATTTATTAATCTGTAGTTACCTTATGTTTGAAACCCCCATCTTTCATGAAGAAGTGTGGTGTATCTGAAGTAGGGGCAAATATTTCAGCAAATCAAAAATATGCCACTACTTTTTTCACTCCTGAGCCTGAGATTCCCTCCTATTCCAACCCTAAAAAGGAAGCACCCTCTGCTGGCTCCTGCTGTAATCACTTTCGCCCTTTACAAACTGTGGTACCTACAAACTGACGGTTAAATTGCTCTAACTTAGGTTCCTGCTGTTCATTTCTGATATGAGGGATCAGTTTACTACTCTGAGTAGTACAACACCAGCTTATTTCACATAAGTTCTTTCTCCTTCTTATGCTTTAAGGTAATGGTACCTCTGCTAAGCCACGAACAAAAAGCTGATGAGTTATTCTTAAATTAGTCTTGGGGTTCTGTGCAAGCAGAAGGAGCACCTTACACTCACATTACTTGGTGAAAGGGGGGTTTGTATTGTTTTGTAAAACTTGTAACCTTGAGCAGAAGTACAAGGAGGTTTTTGGAAACTTCTCTAAACCTTAAGATACAACAAATGACTGAGCAAAACCATGGTCTCACCAGGACAGAGTCTGAGTAGATTATTTCATTGGTTTCTGAGAGTGAATGAGTTAAATTTTACATTGTCCAGTCCACATTTACTTGCTTTTCTGCTGTTATTGAAAGTACAACATGACTGCTCCATATGTTCCTACCGGGTTCTGCTACCAGCATACTATTCTTTTCATACTCTCTTCCCTGATCTTTTAAAATAAAAAAATAAATACAAATCAAGTGATTTTCATATGTATCCCATATGAACTGCTGCATCGTATTGTACCAGTCATATCAAAGGAGACCAAGGGAATATGCTGGAACATATTGTAGGAAAAAGTATATTTCAGTCTAAAATACAAAATGGACAGAACAGAATAATACAAAGGCTACTCTATTCCTTTCTAGTTCCTTTTTACCAGCAATGACGTTCTCTTGGCTTATCCTTTTCAAATAGAGCTGAATTATATAACACTGCATGGTGGCATATATTTTCAAATTGTGTCCTAAATGAAGAATAAAAGGGCTTGATGCAGGACGGCACCGGAGCACAAGCCTAAGGAGTGAATGTGAGTGCATGCTTATGTGCTCTGGCGGATCGAGCTCTTGAGCATTAAAATTTGCTTAATCCAATTTCCAAAAAGATTTCATCTCTTCGAGATAGCTTTGGTGAATATTATGCAGTACATTTTTAAATAATGGTAGCAGGACTCTTTGAGTTCCTCCTGTCACTTTGAGAATCTATCAAACAGATTTGCTGTGGCAGACTGGGAACATAAGCTTGTTTTTGTTTTTTTTTAGAGATGAATTTTGAGTACAAAGTGAAAGATAGAGCTCTCCCAGGCTATTGGCTCTATGGCAAACTGAGTGCTGCTGCGATCAGTTGTCTGGGCTGATGAGTGACCTCGGTAGCCTACTTTTCCACAAACCTGGCTTTCAGTGGTGGAAATCACTGCCAGGAGGGAGGGATACCAAACCATCGGCATCTGCATCTCATCCTGAAATGTGGTCAGAGCTCCTATCTGCCCCATGGAGCTTGAATCTATTGGCACTATGCCCCTTTCTTCCTGCCATGTGGAGTGCTTAGTGCCTAAACTCTACTCTTAGAGGACCAGAAGGCGTTGTGGAAACAATGTTAACCAATGAATGGTCTATAATGTTTAATATCAATTTAATTACTATTTTCATAGCGAGAAATGATATTCAATTCTAAAATATCATATTTTTTAAAAAGAATGTAACTTACTCCTAGATAAAAAGCAGAATATGACCAAACGTATTTAATACAGTATCTGTGAATGCAAGGGAGGGAAAGCTCAGGAAGTTTGTAAGAGAAAGACACTTCTTAATTCCAGTTGATAGTGTAATATAGCTTGATCTGAAAAGGTGGAATATATATGTTAATGCAAGACTTGATACCACGTAGGTGGCATAAACATTCCAAAACTGAATTTAATGTAGAGGAGTCACCAGTTTCACATGGAGGTAGATGGAAAAGTATTGCAGAATTTTAATATTATGTCAAGCTTTTCATTAAACATATAGTTACAAGACAAGCTTTACTTTTTTGATGTGTGTTAGAATTTTCAGAATCACTATCCTTTGATTACATGATGAGTTTACATTCCTAAAACCTTATAAAGGAAGTAATGTCATTTATTTCTATGAAAATAAACATAGCAAAGGCAACATTCAGTAGGAAGAGAGAAATATTTTTTAAATGAGACAATAAGTAAGACATAGAGACAAGGACTGCAGAGAAGAAGATCCTTTTCCTCTAACATGACAAAAATTGCTTAGAGTGCAGACACCTTTAAGAGTGACAACTGTTTATTTACTGAAGGACACTTAAATCTCTTTTCTTGCTCCTGCAATCCACTTCACCTTACAAGGTCCTCTACTATGACTCCAGAAGACTGTACTAACACCTCAGTTTGCAGCATCTGAATGTTGGAGAGTTATTGTTTTTAATTACATCTGATGGCCCAGCACTTCTCTGAGATGATCTAACAGAACTGACCAGCATTCCTAAGCACGGAAATTTCAGCAGTAAGCCCAGCACCCTAATTTTTGTATGTCAGTAACGTTAGTCGCTTTTCTTGTCTTTCATTACAGTTCAAACCTATTTTAATCATCTAGGCCACTTGAGGAACAGGTCTTTCTGACTCATTTGGCAATTATGTGTAAATATATTAAATCTGGGAATGAAAAAACATGCGTGTTTAGAGTGATGTTTTTCAGTACACTTCTCCTTGCTCATGGCGGAGGCTGGATGTTACTGCAGCTTGTGTGTAAATAGACCTATTTAGGGCATATTTGCAAATGGAGGCTTAGGGAGTTGTTGATTGTCTTCATTTGTCAAAAAGTGGGCGGTTATCCCATGACATTTTGTAAGGAACCATGATAGACTACTGAGAAAATCTTGAAATTCTTTATGTAGAAATATTTATTTTTCATAAGACTATGATTCATGCTTTTCTTCATTAAGTGGTGGAGGAGGGACAAAAATCAAAAAGGAAGTGATGTTGAGTGAATGAGGGTTGAGTAGCCATACAGATGGTACTGCTGCAGCAGCTCTTCTCTTTCTGCAAAACAGTCAAGCCCAAGGGAGAGAGAATTCACATGAAACTGTGGGATACCTTGTTTTTCCACAGCAAGTATGTGCTGTGATGAGGAACATGTGCAAAGACTAACAGGGCCTGGGGCAATGCTACCTGATGAAGCTCAGCCTGGGATTCTGCTCCGTGGAGCCATGCAGGGGCAGGACTTGTTGCCCTCTAAGGTGTACTGTACACCACAGATCTGGTGTCCAGAGCTTTACAGTACTTCTAAAACCAATCATTATTCTCCTGACAGAGCGAAGTTGATGCAGGGAGTTTAGTGGTTCACTGAAGTTCAAACAGTGTATCAGTGTAAGAGCAAGAAATAAAACTCCTAAATCCCCATTTCTATTCTTCTATTCATCCCACTATATTTTGCTGTCTTACAGCACCACATAAAGGGAAAACTAACTAATTTCTAATTCTTTTCTTTCCTACAATAATATTACTTTAAAATAGCTAAGATGATTTTTTTTATTAATTAGATTTTCAAAACTAAAAGTAGGAACTTCAAAATACTTGTAAGTTTTGTATTAATTTATAACATTGTGGAAATAGTAATTTGTCGTAGAAATACTGAGAGTACCACATTCTTCATATTACTGTAATACTGAGTTTCTGTGCAGTCCACTCTACACTTCAGACAATCTCTGTTTTATCTTGTCCCTAGCATGGGTGTAGTGTGTACTCCGAGTCCTTATCTTGAAACCTAAACAGTAAATGCCACTGGAGCTTCATTGTCTGTTGTACAAAGGCAATAAACATCCTTTTGTTACCTTTGTTACTGTAGTTAAAAGTGCAGTGAAATGGAATTGCAAAGTGTCTAGTTTCTTGGGTTCCTGTTTGGATGAGTATGCTTACAGCTACATGACGTGGTTCTAGTAGGTTTACAGTAAAAAAAAGATTTTTTTTTTTTCCCCACTAAAATCCTAACCCACTGTTAGTGTTTAGTTAAGCAGGAAGTGTGGTTCTATCTTAATGTGCTGTTTGTAAAAAGACAAATAAATATGTCTACTCTACATACTGACCAAGTGGTCAGTATTTGATAGACTCTGATATCATAGGAGACAGTTTCAGTATTTATTTTATTTATTTATTTATTTATTTATCTAGGTATTTATTTTTTTACATTACATGTACAGAAAGCTAGCATCTCCTGCAGATACCATGATTTGACAACATTGTACCCAGGGTAAGGCCTTTTCCGAGATCAAACAAGCAAAGATTTCAGTTCAGCAGTATGGCTTTCAGGACATTTTATTCTTTAGTTGCACCTTCTGATGCCAAAGAATGTCCCAATGCCCTGTGCAAATTTGACAAGTGGAAGCCACCAGAAAGAACGAATTGCATTCAAAAAAGCTTAAAATCTTCATAGGAGGACCTTGTTAACACTACTTCTACACCTTAAGATCTGAAATCATATGTTTTGATGGAATATAAACTTATGGAAATCATTTGTAGAGACGTAAGCGTGTAGCCTTACTTAAAAAGAGGAGCAGTGCTTTGCAAAATCCCTCAAGAGAGCCTGAGCTTCTTCATAGTAATGAAGAAATGTCAGTGGAAGTTGATGGTGCGTGTGTGCATGTGTATGCATGTTGCAGGGAAGGGGAGAAAGGAAGGAGGCAGCCTCCAGAATTTTTACATTTCAAATGTCTTTTGGAAATCACTTGTGTACTCTAACACATGGTCCCAAACTCTTTCTGTGCTATTAAAAACTGTCTGCATACAAATCAGTCTGCTGTAAAAAATTGCTTTGACAATAGCAGTTTTAAGTGGTTGATGGCTTCAAGTCTGCGGTATCTCCCTTGGCTCTTGATCCAGCGTGAAAAGGAGGATGTTTATCTGTTCTACATGCGTTTGTGTGATGGTAAAATAGAGCATATTCTCTGTTATTTCTCCTCTAGTTTATTCTCCATGTCTTAGACTTTTTAAGGATGATAAAAGCATTGTTTGGTTTACACAGTATCATTATCCATTAGAAATTTGAATAAACTCATGAAATGTCTCTTCTGAAAAGCGTAAAAATTACTCAAAGCATTTCAGAAATTTGAGTGGGCTTTGAATCTCACTCATACTCTCTTCCTCAGTTTACTCACTAGTACATTTCTCCCCAAAAATGCAATCATGTACATCACCTTGTGCAGGCAATTTGCCCTTAAAAGAGCCCTGATCAGGTCTTTAGTATCCCAGATGGCAAACCTAAGGCAAACAGTGCCAAGCAGCTCAGCTACGGTCATATCTAGAAGCAGTGCTGTGCCTGAGCTTAGGGCCTTCTATCTGTCTGTACTTCGACAATAAATGAGAGGTACCTTCTCAAATTTATCCTGTCTCCACAAACACAACTGCAAATGATAGAATTGCATTGAAATATGCAAGCATTTAATACCTGGTGACTAAAGTCCTACAGTTCATATACAGTAAGCTATATTTTCTACAAAGTAAGTAAACCGTTTTGGAGCCACAAATATATGCATCTGAAAAAAAAAAAAAAAAAAAAAAAAAAAAGAGAAGAAGAATTAAAAAGAGGAAATAATTGATCAAGAGATATAAACTGCATTCAGAAACTTTTTTTTTTTCAATATGAAAAGAAATTGTGAAAATAACTAAGTAATTAGAATTTAATTTTGAGGAATGAATGCTCTAAACCCCCAAAACATTGGATTGATTTCCCAGTGCTTTTATTCTGGTTTTTCTTGTTGTTCCACAGAACGCTGTTCGCCTCATGGTGTGAAGCATGCTACCATACCATGTTGTTTTACCGGGCACTGAGCAGTTACTTGCATCAGACAGCTGCCGAGAGTCACATATGAGTGATGCCGGCTAAAACTGCAGCATAATGTGCCTGCTTCCCTGCTCACCCTCCCTTACTATTCTCTAGGTGCCTGTTCTCCAAAAGAAGGTTGAATGTATCGTTACAGCTTTTGCTGTTGTTGCTTTGGCTTTTAGAAAGTTAGATGAAACTTGAAAGAGCTGAGTGCCTGTACTGCTTTATGACCCTTAAACTCCTGGTATTGCCTTTTTGTACTGCCTATTCCAAACTGAAAAATTTTGAATAGGATTTGCTCTAGAGACCTTTAATATATCATTTTACCCCTCTTTATTACACCATGGCAGCCATGCATGTCAAGTGTTGTAATAGCAGGGTTGGTAAAAAGGGAAGCTATAAAGCTGAAAGTAGTAGTACTTTAGTAGCCGCTGTCAAAGAGTTTTAGGAGGATGGAATGAATCACAATTATAAGTTGTTAATCTTGTGCTGTGATGGCTCTCATAGCTTCTGGTACACTGAAATTATTAATTTTATGCAAGAAATAAGCTCTTTCCTTCTGAAATTTATTAGTGCTCATCTTTCTATTTCCTCATTTAGAGATGGCTTAACTTAAGGCAACATGAAAAGATAGCTGGATGTGGAAAAAACTTTCTAGTGTGCTGCAACACAATTGTCAGACTTCAAAGCAACCCTTAGAAAAACTGTAAATAAGGACTAAGGCATAAAAATATACCAGCACCTGGGAATACTCAGCACACTGCACACCAGAACAGAATCCAAGCCCTGGCAGAGAGCCAGCCGCCGGGGATAAATCTGGAAGGGCTTAATACATGCTGAAGAACCGATCCACTTGGAAACAAACTAGGTGGGTGTACTTATCTCCTTGTCACATACTGTAGTCATTTCTCTACTTTGAATATAAAATAGGTCTTGTCATCATGTAATAGACCACAATCTAGTGCTCTAGGTGCACAGAGCTAAAATTCAGAGTTTATAGGTAGTGCTCACACCGATCAAAAAAGAATTTTTTTTGGTGTTGGTAATTTTTAATGAGTGTCTGGATAGGGACATTCAGACCTAAGAACATAGTTTAGAGTAGTTTCAGAAAGTGGAGATACTGTCCTGGAGGCTGGAAGAGGTGATAGGGTGAACATTAATAAGTCTGAGTCATAAAATAATAAAAGTAATGGATGAGTCATTTGTAGAAGTTGCCATAGTTATACAACAAAACATGAAGTTTCTGTTTGTATATGGACAAATTAGCTGTTTCCTGTTAACTGTAACAATAGTGAGTTTTACATGTTGAGTTAAAATAGTTTTTAGCTGTTAAATCTTACATAAGGAACTGGCAGATAAACTGTTGCTATTTGGAACTGAAACTACTGTCTCATGTCAGAAAACAGATCATACGTATATTTTAGAATCTGAAGCAAGGAAAAAAATCTAGAGATTTTCAGCATCATAGCTGAGCAGTAAAATTTTGAGATATAAAAGCTTTCCTAGTCAAAGGGATCTATAAAAAGTAATTACTAAGTACAAAATGAAATGTTAGATTTCTTGTAGGCTTGCTCAATATCCCAGTTCCTCTTTCTCTTCAGTATATATTTCTCTATTGTTGCAGGTTTCACAAGGGAAAAGCCAGCTTCAAATTTATCCCTAAGCTAAAACCTACAAAATGTTTGAGAAAGTATTAGATATCTCAAAAACTGGGTTAAATATAAACTCTCTTGTTACTAGTGTATATTCTTTATGCATTACATGTGCAATTACTGTTTAGATACAATAAGAAGATAGTATTACCCAAATATATATCTTTTAAAGCTCAGAGCCTTGTGAAGAGCTGCACAGGCAATGCCTATGTGTTTGTGTAGACTTCTGCAGACTTTTCCTTAGAGCTGCCATTTTTTTGCCTCTTAAACAGCCCTTGTTACCCCTTCTACTTTTCCTCTTTTCGTTCTCCCCTCTTCCATCATTTACACACACCCATTCCCCGTTGTCATTTTTTGCTCTGTGTATGTGGTTATTGATAACAGCTCAAATACAATGATCAGTAAAATCCTTTCACTTCTGCAGACTGTGCTAATAACAGAGACAGTGGTGCTAATAAAAAAGCATCGGTAGTATTTGTATATGATAATTATCTTACAAAATCTCTCACAAGAAAATGACGTAGCTCATTTATTATAGACAGATTTCTCTGAACCATACAGATTTTTCCCTGTTAACCCTTTCTGTCAGGAGAGGTGTTCAGTCAAAGTCAAGAGATGACCTTCCAATACATTCTTCTGTGACAGACTAATCATTTCCTATGCAGAATGGCAGCTTCCTTCTGAGTGATCAGAAGATAGACTAATACCTATTGAACAGTACATTAAAAATGGCATAGACCTGACAATTAATTCATGGGTATTATCTAACGCTCAGCTTTTGAAATCAGGCAGTCCTCTTCAGCATATACATTGGGCATAACGACAAGTTTGGAGGGGAACAGATAGTAGTGCAGTGGTGAGACATGTACCTGTTTTTTTTTGTCTCCAATGCAACTTTCTGTGTACTGCGTGTATTGTAAACTTTGTTTTTTTCTAAACTTGCTCCAGAATGCAACACTGTGGTTGCATGTTAATATCTGCTCCTATTTCTACATCTGCATATTCACTGCACCAGGAATGAATACTGTAGGGGTTTTATAATTGCTTTTTACAGTATTTGCAGTATTCTTTATCTCTCCTGATATGTAATTTTTTGGAGGACAGATACTGTACAGCAATATCAACTCAGCATGAAGGAGTGAGACAAAAGACAAAAAAAGTTATAGGAAGGATACTGGCTGTTTGTAACTTTATTTTTGTCTGTTGACAAAATGTTTAACACAATATGAAGCTTCATGGGACTGAACACACATTTAGGTTGTCTTCACTTAAATAGCTTAAGCTTAAAAGAGGGGACAAAATCTAAACAATATTCAAATAATTTTATATGACATGTTCCAAATAACTGATCGTAAAGCTGATAATATTTGTCTTAAAAAGGACATCAAATTAAATAAACAAAAAATGAAAAATATGTATTTCTCAGTGTAGGGTAAATTCAAGAGAAATCAAAATGTTCGTATATACACACACATACATATCTCAAGGTAGGTTTTTTTTTTCTTTGAGCAAGCCCAAATTAATTGCTTTATTTTTATGTCAAAGCATAAAACCATCTTACGCATAAAAACATCTTATCTTTTTCTGTGTTATATGTATGATAGTTTGGTAATGAGAGGTGGAGAGAAACCCTGGAAAACAAACTGATCTCTAGATGTAAAGAATAAGCAGAGAAAAGGCAGGGATATATTAGATTGTCCCAATTTGCCAGCCTATAGTGCCTCAGTCTTAACCTCAAAAGACTGTCTCAGTTAGTGCAAAGTATTTGACTGCCTCAGATAATGTAAAGTATTTTGCGGTCTCTGACTTTGTTAAAATTAACCTGGGAGCAGTAGAAGAGCCAAAAATGTGCTGGTAAGGACTATTTAGGCATTTTTTTGAGAATACCTCATTTCATGTAAGCCATTAAAATATCTGCTCCCTGCTACCTTCAGTTTGAATGAATACCCCAGATCACAGATCTCATTGCCAGTTCCTTTAACCACCTTGTATATTTTTTATCATGCTTTATTGTAAAGCTCTCGCAGTTAATGTGGTTGTGTACGGCATCACTCTTTTTCCTAGTCGCATAATTGCATTAGAATAGCAAACATATTGAGGCATTTGGAGTTAGTGTCCTCTCTTGCTTCTTAGAAAATTATATAAATAAGCTTATGGCTTCTTGCCAGCAGTAGAAAAATGATGCTTTTCTGGAACCATCTATGCTCCAAAGAGGGATTTGTGCTGCTCACCACATCTGTGTTGGCCCCAATTAGTTTCCAAAAGGATGCACAGTTTGGCAAGAAAATCCTTTTTTACTCAGTGAAACCTTCCCTCAGCATGATAGGTGCAGGCAAATTCATAAAAGATTCCACTCTTGTGGTGGAATAACAGATGTGCAGCAGCCTCCTTCAGATGTGGAACAGTTAGAGACATGAATGGGCTTACGGTTCCTGCCCACATAGCTTCTACCATAAAGACGTTCCTGTATTGGCTTTCCCTTCAAAGGATATTAAGGGACTTTGGAACATTCCCCAGCTCATTCTCCAGATCTGTCCAACTTTCGCTTTACCTTTAGACACAACCTTGCAATTTCATATACTATACATATGGCATTATCGACATGGCAATGTAATACTCCCACTCTTAAAATAAGCAGTCTAGACCTGCCCTGGTTCACTGATTGCTCCTCATGCAAAAGAAAATGAAAACTGCCCTTTTTTATCTGGAAAAATATTGCTAATATTTCAGAAGTGAAGTGGCATACATACACATAAGAGCAGTGGGGTGCCATACATCAGCATCTTTGACTCTTCGGGCAAGCAAAAGTGGGGTGGGTTGTAAGTTGGGCAAAGACTTCTTTGTGAACAATAAATTCACTGAGCAATATAGTTTTGGGTTATTTAGCTGTCTGTGGATCTCGGAGGTGCTGGCTGGATTCAGGCTGGATTCAGAAGCGGGCAAAAAGAGAGATGTAGCTGTGGGAGCCTTGGGTTCAATTCCTTGCTCTGCCTAAGGGTACCTGAAACCGCAGCTCCCATGTCCCAGGAGAACACCTTAAGCTCTAGTCAGGCTTAAAGAGTCATTCACTCTCTCTTGCTCAATTAATATTTAAATATGCTATGGCAAGTGCCATGGCTCCCACAGGAGGGATTTCGGGAGCTCCACATTCGAACACCTAATAGCGTAGTGGTTAGGCTGCTCTCCTGAGTGGCACAAGACCCCAGTCCAAATCCACTCTCTGATTCAGGGAGATGCTGGAACCAACACCTCTCTGGGGATTGCTGTTCCAGTTTGCCTGGGGTACCTAAATATTCATAGAGCAAAGCAGGGAAGGAAGGGCTTTCTAGTCTTGTAGAAGCAGATTGCTGGGCTTCAGCCTCTGACGCAGTGAATACAAAGTGGATCTGTGCCTGGGGGCTGACTTGGCCCTGGCCCCTTGGCTTCCCCCAGAGCTTTGCTGGGGCATGCTGGTCAGTGTACTCTCCTGGCAGGTGAGAGCTTAGGATCGTATCTCTTAGTCGGAAAAGCTTGCACAGATTGGGTGAACTTCCCACCAGCTGAGCTATTAATGAAAGTAGCTGCTTTGTGGAACACTTGTGAATTTATCCCTTTCTTTGCTTTGGCTTTTGTGGATGTACCCAAATTACTGGGTTTTGAATAGAATGTTTTGTACTGATTGTGCTCTTTTCTGTCTTCTTGCAAAGAATATTCTTGCTTCTTTTTTTGGTCTGAACAATTTATTTTTTATTAAGTTCTTGGGTAATGATAATTCACAAAACACTTGTACAGGTGTAGACAGTACTGCAGTGAGTACAAGCCTTTTAAATCCTTGTATGAGCATCAATTTTACTGCAGTTACTCACCATAGGGATGAAATCTGTGCCTACGTGGTGAACCAAACAGAACTGCAATGGAACAGACTGTTGATCGCAGTAGGTCTGTATGTTGTTGACAGGTATGTTAATGAAGTGAAAGGCACTTTACCAGTTTCCTTTCTTCTTCATTCTGTCTCATCCTCTAAGAAATGTCGTGCCAGAAGCAGCAGTGATGTGGCACAGACGGAGAGCAAATGGGCGACTTACTTCTCATTGCATTTCAGACAACATTTTTGTGCTTCCAAATTGGAAGGCCAGATCCAAGGTTATGAAGATCCATCCTATAATAAATTCTCTTTGCTGTGCATCAAAATCCTCAGACAAGTCTCACTTTTTCTGTTCTGTCATGTTGTGTAACTATTTTGAAACTCAAGTATTGCTTATACCATATTTTACATAAGCCAGTACAAAACTAATTAAAAGGACAAAAGTTTCCAGTTTCTATAAAACTGAAATCCAGACATTGTACCATTTTTATAGCATGTTTCATGAGACCACAGTCAGAGGAAGATGCCCACAGTAAGGATGATAGATCCGGGCCAGAATCACATCATTTATGAATAATATGTATAGTGTCTAAACTCTTACCTGGGTCATGCTATAGCATTGATTTTTAAACAGAACTTCCATTGAAATCAATGTACTGCTGTGCTTAAAAATGGATGGAATATAAGAAAAGCTAAATGCATGCCTTGCACTGTATAACATCCCTCATTTTCTGCTGTAAGATGTATCCTTAAATCTTCTCTTTGTTTAAATTTAGAAGGCCATGAAGTAAAGTCCTCATTTTCTCTCCTCAATTTTTAGTTCATTCAGTGTAGTAGAATAAATAGCTTTGTGCAGCATCTGAAAGTAGAAGGCTTTTCATATTTTTCTGCCATTTACTGTACCTCTACACTTATTGCACATTCACAGTTGCATGACAGTTCTTACCAACATAATGAGACCCATGGTTGGACTGAGACATTATTAGAGATCTCTCTGAACTGGTCAGACAGCATATTATTATAAAATAAGAAAAAAGTGTACCGTTTTTAACATGGTCAGTAAATAAAAGACAGTGCTCTCTGGATGCCTGCTGATGTGAAAGACTAGAAATATTTCAGTCCATTGTGATTTATAATCGGCAAATATGTATGAATAATACAGATGAGATGAGCTCCCTAAGCAGTTCAAGTGCTTTCAAACGCACCAATTCTCACCTGATGACCTTTAGTTTAAAGGTGAACTGCAAAGGTTTTGCTAAAAAAATTAGACTTGTGCCTTCTTTTCCTACATTCTGGTGTATAAAACACGAGTAATGGCTTGTATTTTTGACTGCTCTACTGCCTTTTTTTTTTTTTTCTAGAAAGATAAAAAGTATAATTTGAGGTCTACTTTAACTTTTTTTTTTTTGAAACTCTCTTGGAGATCATACGAGTATTTACCAACTCAGAATTAAAGGTGTTGGTTTTGTTCAAAATGTTGAAATAATCATTGAAATTAGACATTAAAAAAATTAATAAATTAACAAATACCATAGGCAGCAAAGTCTCTGAAGTTCAAGCCATTCTCACATTATTAATTATGAATTACCTCTAAATAATCACAGGTAGCAGGCTACTTTGCTGTGCATTTGTACAAGGTCATGCACATGGAGTGGACAAGTGTTGTCATGCACTAACACTGTGGAACTAAGTAAGTAATAGTACTAATAATCAAGTCTAGAAACAGGAGAAAAATATTTCAGGAATGAGAATGATCCTTAGAGATGGAAGACTGACCCAAAAGAAAAAAAAACAGTATTCAACTGGCAATATCAAAAGATCAAAAAGGAAGGGAAATATCTATTATTATTGCAGAGGTTGCTACAAGGGGAGCTGGGAGCTGCATGGCATCTTCTCATTCTCATACCAAGAGGAATGATGATCTTAAATACCTCTAAATAAGTGTTTGAATATTTGGATATAATGGTGCTGTGATTGTTTTTCTTTTCAAATTATAAGGAAACAGTATCTCAACATCACTAACCCCCAATGTTTTATTCATGCTTTTAGTTTTACAGCAAAAGCTGTGGCGGATACAGATGCTATTAAACAGAAGTAAAAATCTAGCTTTAAATTAAAGAATATATATTTGTAAATGCAGAATTTCAGTCTTCCCCTAAAGATTAGATTCACCTTTCCATGCCTTTCTCTAGTTAATCAGTAGTTAATAATAATTAGTCCTTTTTCTTAAAACATATTAAATGGAGTTGACAATGACTTCACTGATTCTTTGCGTGGCATTTTAGTCAGTTGTCTCCTAGGCATGAAAATCAGGACTGTTAAATGCTGATACGGTATCGTGGGATTCATGATCAGAATTTTGCTGCAGTGTAGCTCCTCATCCAGAACTGACATTACGCCCCACTCAGCAGTGTCAGGATCAGCTGCGGTATCATTATCTGTAACAGCAACAGCACTGTCTTCTGGACATAAAAGTTTTCCCTTTTACTTCTATGGATGTTTCTGATTCCTGATGCTTGCATAATTCTTTGTTCCTTGTAATCACTTCCCCAAGTACACTGGATATATTAATATTAAACAGGAAAGGTCTTTCTTTTTATTATCTTACGGAGTTCAGTTTTCCATTATGTTTCAGATTGCTCAAGCAGCCTTGGACATGCCACTTAATTCCTTTCTGTTCTATTTCTAACAAAAAAAACAAACCAGAAACTACTGTATTTCTTCACCAAACAGTGGTTAGAGGGCAAGTTCTAAACTGATCGTGAATTGCTCAGACACTATCTTATAGGGGACATATTATTTCTTAATAACTCCACTTTGATTGCTAAGGAATTGCAGAACTACAGTAATGGCAGTGTACGGTGTCATAACACTTCATCTGCCTAATGGTGATTACATTATTTGTATGTATTTTAATTACAAGAACGGTCTAGTGATGATGGTCTAAACAGGCTAAAGTATATCAAATCATTAGGGCATGACTGCTGTCAAAATCGATTTTCTCTCTTATTTTACTGACTTTTTAAAAAACAGTGGGAAAATACCCATTTGGACAGATCTTCTCAATACAAGAAGGATGCTAACTTACTCTTGAAAGTGGTTCAGTGTGCTGAAACACAAAAATGTTCAAACTGCAGCATGCTTGACCTCTTTGGGATTCACCAGCAGATGTTGACAGATGGCACATGTGGACATAACACTTCTTTTACACAGAGAAGTGTTTCTTTTTGCTTTGACAGTCTTTGAGATAGGAAGTGTGTTATTAAGGCAATCGATGCTGTTGTTTTAAGTCTGTGTTTCATATGTGGATTCCTCAAGGAGCATATGTATTTCATATTTCATCACTCTGAGGTTTGTGGTGAACATCTCGCTGTGTGATATGCTGTTCCTCCATGCCGAACACTCTGTCCTGAGAAACCATTCTGCAAACAAGAAGGAGATGTCTCCAGCTGTCTGTAACCTTCTTTTCAGTTGATAGAACAAATTATGCTTTCCATCCAGCTGTCTTAATTTCCCGCGTGTTTGTTATAGACGATCTGAAAGGTCTGGATTTTACATGCTACAGCCAACATGTTGTGAACATTCCTTGTATTATGGAAAAAAACGCAGAGATTTCCAGGTTGAGTGTGGGTGAAACATGCTATGAGAAGAAATCCAGCATCCTGGACAGCATTCAATTCCTCTGTTCGAAATAGTGAATGCTGGAGAAAAGACCACTGATTTAATTGTAGCCTTTGCCTTTCTCAGAGCAGAATGACTTGTCTCAATGTCAGTAACAAATATTAAGGTAATCAGAGCTCCAGCTCTGTAAAGGAGCGATAAAGATGAAGAGGAAAACTGTTTTCCGTCATATTTGAATGTGTTTCTAGTCCTCAGGACTACTCCTTTTTTTGATGTAATGCATGCCATATGATTTGATATTTTGTGATTGTTCAGCTTGGGTCTGTAGATACATCTGCTCCAATATTTGATTGCAGTATTCTGGTTGATATGTAAAGGAATGAAAATGTCAGATTTAGTCATAAGATGGATTCTGTTTTCAATCACTACGCAAGGTTTTATCTTCCTTGTCGAAAGCAAGTCCTGAAAAAAAATATATTGTAAGCAGAATTGTCTTTCCAAATGATTTTGCAATGCTGTTACTGCAAATGAACTCCAAGAATGGGATGCAAAGGGTATCTAATGACACTTGGCAGGGTGCTTGCTTGCAATAGTAAGATAACTTTATTGCTCTAGTACAGATTGTATTTTGCATGGTGGTTTTTCCAGTAATTTCTTAGTTACATCTAAAGTTTTATTTTTACTCAGGAAGTAATGTATTTACTTCCTCTTCCTGCTTATCTACAGAATATGCACCAGATGATGAAGACAGAAGTAGAGTTCAAGCTCTAAGGAATGACATGTCATTAAAAAATGGGATACTATAATGTTTGCCCAAGGATATATGTTTATATCCATTTATGATGAAAATACACAATTTCTTGGGTAGTAGTCTTCAAGACGACTCTGAACACGTACTGACTATCTTGGTAGGAGTTTACAGATCACTATGGCAAACATCTCCACTGTTGCACCTCGTGGTTTCTTTATATATTCAAACGTCCTAGAAGAGAAATGGTGGTGGTGGATGAGTTGAGGTAGATTTTACGTGAAGACTTATTGCTTAGTAACACTTGATAACAAATACAGGCACTGAAAGAGTTTTTTTGGAGTAGGGGAAATTAATTCATCTTCTGGGATTATGAAATTAGTGTTGAAATTTGCTATTAAAACCAAGTCAAAATAGAAAAAGTAGAATGAATATGTTTTTCATGAGCTTTAAGAAAATATAAGAAAGAATAATTTCTCACTCTTGGTGGCAAGTTTCATACCCATTTTTTAGTGTTCGTTTAAAATACATTTCTTTCCTTCCTTCCTTCCCTCCTTTCTTCTTTGTATCCAGAGATACCAGTCATGGGTTTGCTCTTCACGGAAGATTTTTAATATAACCACTAGCCTACTTCCCCCCCACAAACAACAGTGCAAGTTGTCCTGCATTTCTTTATCTAAAACCAAATATTAAACAAAAGTATATCTGCTTCACTTAAATGAAGCACAGGAAATTAACGTTCCTATGTAGAACTTAAATGTTCCATAGAAAAACCTCAGAAAGTTCTCTTTTATAATAAAAAACATTTTTTTCTTAAAATTTTTTATGTTATAGTATGTTTCTTTTTCCAATTTGAATATATTTAAAATGTCTAATTTCCAGACGAACAACAATTCAGATTTCTGGCAATCTTAGTAGATTTATGTGAACAAAAAGTTTGTATATTTTTACTATTAATATCCTCCCTGGTTAATTACTTGTTCGTTTGGGTTTTTTTTTCAGATGAAAGATTGTTTGAAACATAAGAGATTCTTTGCTTTAGGTGGAGATCACCCTCTAAACATTATAAGAGGAATATGCTGTATTTCTTACGGAATCTGAGTGTTTTCTTATACATATATACATATACACAAAATTGTCTATTTTATGCGTTTATTTTTGTCTAGTCTTGAGAGTTTTGACTAGTTGGCACAATGAACTGGCTTTTTCTAGTTAGAAAGTGTCTAGCTGTGACAATGAACTTTTGGCTGGTGGACTGTGTCGTCACCTCCTCTCAGTTTGATAGGCTGGCCAGTAGAGTGCTCTAAAAATGACAGGTATAGACCTCCTGCCACCACTCCTTGGCAGAGATTGGGAGTTTTCCCTTAAAGAGATCTTGTTCCTTGGACTCAGCAATTTTGGTTAGCTCTGGTTTTGTTTTCAATGTGAATATGGAGAGATTTTCTTTAAAAATGACCTATGACAGTTACATAAACTCCACAATAGATCTAAATTTCATTTGACTTAAAAGCAAAATCATGAAAGTTATACAGCTTCACAAAACCTTTTCTTTTTTTTTTTTTTTCCAATTAATAAACTTATAGCCCTATTTGGCTTTCCTGTCTTCTTAGCCTTACTGGAAAAAAAATTCAGGAGGACAGAAAAGTAGCTTTTCTCCAAAGGTTTCTGCTTCACCTTTAATCTATGAAAGGGATGGAACCTGTAGTTTGTTACTGTGTCTTTTTTTCTCTGATACTGTTATAGGGCAGCTACTTGGTCCATAGGGTTTTTAAGCTGTGCTACGCCAATCCACAAAAGTTTTATGAATATTGTAAATATTTTATTCCTTACAGTCTGGAAAGTAGGTTTGGAAACAGGCTTAAACACAGTTATCTTCATCACCCATGCACTTCTGTACATGTTTCTGTCATCAGTCTGACATGTTCCTATTAGTTGCTTGGTGTTATAAATCCACATTATAGCCAGGGAGGTACACAGTTAAATGAGAGGCATTTCAGCATCCTTGGCTGGAACGAGGAGACAGCATTCCCAAAAATGTTAGTGACTCCTGCAACATCTGCTTGTCAAAGTACTCAATGTGTCTAGACTATCTCAGTGACAAGTTTTGAGCCTTTGCTGGTGTTTTCTATACCCAGATAGCTCTGTAGCTCTGAACAATATAGCAGGTTATCAAATATATACTTCAGTGGCAAGGTGCACACAGCTGTTTCCAGAGGAACCTGGCACAAGCAGAGCACCATGGGAGGATGCAAGCCTGTGGAAGAGCACCCTGAGAACCCAAGGGGGCTTTGGTGTTTCTTTGTTATTACTCCATCTCCTTTCTTTTCTGCGTGTTTGCACAAAAGGAAGCTGGGGTTATTTTAAACAGCTTGTGATATTAACTGTTCATCTTGTATTGGATCCTCGGGTACAGGGTCCTTTTTCAAGACAGGGCCTTGGTGTAATTATATGACTGTTGCCTAACTTAGCAAGGCAGGGAAGCTGGGTAGAGAATTGCTTGAGCAGAGATTCTGTGTCTGATGTATTCTGATGCATGTTCTTCTTGTTTGAATAAGATCATCTAAGAAAATTCCCTAATCTTTCCTCAAAAAAAAGAACTAGCATGATGCTACATTCTTGTGCTACTTGTAAAATGAATAGAACACAGATATGAGAAAAGCTTGCTGCACTGTGTCAGTGATGCTTTCAGCCCTCAGGAAAATAGCTATGTATATGTGTATGTTTATGTATGTATAAAAAATACATAATATATATATGCACACACACATACATACTTCTATCTGCATACACAAACGCATATGTGTGGTAGCACTACTTGGCAGTAATTAGCTTCATAACTCTGAGGTTTGATTCCCTACTAATGTGCAATGATACAATCAAACTTTTGAATAAATTATAGACAAAATCCTTTTGTTGTCTAACATTTGACCTAGAGTTTCTGTAACCTGCTGTTTATTAAGACATACGGTACAATTAGAAGCTCTAAACACTTACAAGGATCTGTTGCCTGGGGGAGTATGTACACAGCATCTCCATTAAGCAATTTAAGTATTGTTAGTGTCAGTTTTAGCTTCCATTTTTTTCACTTTCATTTCCTGTTCTAAGTACATACTGTACATCCCTCTGCGTATTACATGATAGCGGATAAAGAAAAATTGCCAGTAGAAGCATAGTTTATTTGAAACTACATTTTGTCACCAGCGATTTCCCTTCCCCTATTGTATAACTGCATTCCTTCTGGCCATGGACAAAGGTCAGATGTTCACAGTAATTTTATTAGATCTATCAACAGCCTTTGATACCTCACAAATGAGGATTGCTGACCCGCCCGCTGTTGGTGCTTTGTGCTTTCTCTTGTGGATAGTTTAGTTTAATGTGTTGCTTACTTCTTCTGTGTATTGTGGACTCAGATGTTAGGATGACTGGGTGTATAAAGCTCATTAAAGGAAAAATATTTTTATCTGGGTAACACACAATTTCTGTGTACAGAAACTTGTCTCTGTTGTGTAAAGTATGGGGAAATCAGAGTTGTACAATGCAAAACTGATGGTAGAAGACTCTTTGAATTCTTTTTTCTTTGATAACAAAATGTCTCATTTGAGTTCCTCTGACAGGAAAGCCAAATATAAAGGTCACTTCTGTAGCAACTTCACAGATGCTAAACTCTAATACCAGTACTGCAATCTAGTTATCTTACAGTGGTATTTGGTGTCATGGCTAGTCTTTTCCTTCTTTCCATAAGAGATTTTATAGAGGCTTTGGAGCAGCTGTTATCCTGCTTTTTAATTTTATTTGTAGATCATTTTTCTTTTGCTGTGGTTTACTAATCGAGCAGTTCTTAACTGTCAACAGTTAGAGAAATTTCTTTGCATTAGGGCCCAACTGTGCAACAATGATTTCTCTACATCTGCTATATTTCTTGTTTGTAATTAAGTCTCAGCTCAGGCTTAAATACATCCTGAAATGCTTCATATCGAACACAATTCATGTTAGGAGTAGGATATTAAATTAATGTTCATAGATCTGAAGGAGCCACAACTACAAGGCAAAGGGTTTATTGTATTTTAAGAAAACCAGCCTGTAGCCCTTATTCTGCCTCAACCACCTTATCCCCAGACTTTCTGTTCTGTGTTGCTTAGCACAATCATTCTCCATAAGGCATTCTATAGTTTCATCTTTGGTGTCTGAATTGTGTATATTAAGGTCATATTATGGTCTATAGGGTCTGGGAGGCTTTCACTGGCAGATTCTGATTTGTTCGGGTATTTGATCCTACAATAAGAGACCTTCTATACCAGTGCTTTGCCATCTGGGATTTGGTGTGTCCTACGGTTTTGGATATACTAGAAGAATTTCAGATGTTATACTATTACTGCTGGGGTAGACATTGCTCCCTGCCAGCCCATGTGCTTGGATTTATTTTACATGAAAAACAAGACTAGAGGAGAGGACACGGGGAAAGGAAGGAAAGTTCACTTCCTTGCATCTCAGTGCGAAATGGACAGAGCTAGGATGAATGTATGAGACCTGGGAGCATCTCTGGGCCTTGTGATATAGGGATAAGTGCTGGAGTCCTTAAAGGGACTTAGAAGCCCCTTAGCCATGTATAAAAAACATAAAAACGTGCTGTGAACCTGTCTGCAGGAACATATAAGCACCTAGGACAACCTAAGTGCACTTTCAGTAAATATAAAATGTATTTAAAACAAGAAATGTATTAATATTGAAAGTGATAAATTAGGCATTTAATTTAGGTACAGAAAACATAATTGGTTAGGAGTGAGTTAATGATCTGGCCTGCTAGGGTTTTAACCTTGCAGTTATGGAACAGCTGCAGAGATTGGAAAGTGTTAGACACATTGGCTCCCTTGGATCCATATACTAAAGAAATGGAAAAACAATAGCAGGGGAAAAACATCTTTTTCTTTTTTGGTTTTTTTTTTAAGATTCATTTCAAAACACTTAAATGAATAAAAAACACTGGAGGCCTAAAATCTTCAGCCTGCTAAAACTGGCAACTACATCTCAGCATCTGCTAACTGAGCTGACACACCCAAGGCATTAGATTATCTCACAACAATCACACGCCCTTTTGCGTTTTGGTTTGCACTTAATGCAGTCACTTGGTGACATTTAAATCCAGACTAATTCTAAACATTTTTCATACACAACTGTTCCAAAATCTAATTCCTATGCATATTCATGTTGAATCTGGTTTACATACAGAGTCATAACTGGAGTCATTGTGGTTAAAAACTATGGCGCACTTATTACACTGATTAGGCACCCACTAGACACATATCCATTATACAGCACTTCTTGATCCTTCATAAATATTTTTCCTCCTACATTCATATTTATTTTTCAGCATGTTATTTGATTAAACTTATACAGAAAACAGATTTGTGAACTTTTAGAATAAGAATTTCCTTCATTTATGTTCCCTATATACACTATATGTTTTAACTGTTGCCTCTTTCTGGGTTTCAAGTCCATGAAAAAAAGTCAGCTATTAAAGTTTGAAAAAGTAGAGCACTGTGTTTTTTTTCCTAAGCTAGAGCATGCCATCCTTTCAATTTGTTTTTACCTTTGAGCAAAATCACTGTATATTGAATGAAAAACAATTTTTTTTGCATAACAGAATTCTTTACAATCGATGCCAAAAAAATAAATCAGCCAAATGATTGTCTTTCGTCTTAAACCACATAAATCATGAAGCCCAGATGCATAGTTTAATAACACGATGCTGCAACTTTAACAAGGACTACATTTGTCTTTAAGTCCACATGATAGTGAAAGCTTAATATGAAAAACTTTTGTCTAGCACAAGTGATTTGAAGATGTTTTGCTCCATGCATGTGAACTCAGCAGGTGATTCTTGCCTATCTTTGATGTCAAACAGCACAAAACTTCAGTGAGTAGTAGCTTCAGAAATGCAATAGACATAGCTGAGTCTTCATATGAAGCTCATGCTTGAACTACATCAGAAGAACTGACATCTATTATGGTGAGCAAAGACAAGTGTTTGAAAAGAGATTCAAACAGAAGTGTCAGAATTTACAGTGCATAGTTTTATATAAGTTGATTTTAACCAAGCATATCTCTATGAACTCTGCAGGATAGAAAAGAAATTTCAAAAGGCAGAGAAATTGTTGTCATCTAAGGGCATGGAATGTTTTAATAGCTTAAGGAAGAACATTTCTGAAAGGTTATATGGTGATCCATTTACTTTGACTGAGTAATAAGGTTCGTCATTGTCACGGTGAAGTTTTTAACCCTTAGAACAATGGAAATGTTCCAAATGCATTGCTGGAATTAAAAAGCTGAGAGTAATTGACTGTTGCAAAAAAGTCTTTCTGAGATTTTTAGTCTCTTCAAATACACATTTCACATTAAGAGATATGAATAAATCAAATGTATTTTTTCAGTCACCTTATGTCTGACCTAGAGTTTCTTGCCTCAGTCTAGACTAAGACCTACCTTAGGATTAGGACTTGCACTTACAAATTATAATTTTTAAGGGGAGGGCATGTAGACAAGAGCTCCATTAAATATCATTAAATTTGTTTGTTACTTCTCTTCCATTTATTCATTTTCTTTCCTCGTCCTGAATACATACATCCCTGCGTGCATTACACAGCACAGGAAAAAGAAAAACCCTTTGTAGGAATGTAGTTTGTTTGAAACTGTGTCCTACAGGCTCACTTACAGCAGTGCTCTGAAAATATCCCCAAGGAGTCCAGTGTCACAAACCAATCTAATTGTTCTTCTTGAAATGCTACTTCTTTTTCTAACAACTGGAGGGGACGAAAAAGGGGAAGGGAAATATATATAAAATAAAGGCAGAACTCCTTGGCTGAAGCACACAAAGCTAGAAAGTAATGAATTTTCTAGGTGGTAATCAATATGTAGGAATGTGATGTTGTTTTTAGGTTTTCTTAATTTGCAAGTAAGATACACGGGGAGATAGTTGCTTAATTATTATACTCTAAAGTTTAATGACTTATTTTTTATTAATTTCCCTAGTTTCATTAGGCTTATAAAATCTCTAGCTTTTAGAGGAAAAATATTGAAAAGAAGACCAATTGAACTGAACTTTGTCTTCGCTTTGGACTATAGGTCTTTACAGGCTAATTTGTTTAAGGAACTGTGCTATACTATATTCCGGTGCTGAACTCCATTTCATGAAAGAGCTAATGATTTAATTATAGTATAGATAGTTTAGTCCATATTATATTCCTACAACATTTTGAGAAACTATGAACACACAGCAGGACAGCCATAGGGTATATGGAAATGATTATTTTGTCTCCTTTACTTGGAAAGACATTTAAAGGTATTTCACACCATATTGAGAGATACTTGGAGTTCCTGCGTTGCAAATACCATTTAAGATGAAGAGTTATATAAATATTTGTTCTTTAATATAACATGTTTTCCTCGTTCTCATTTCCTTTTACTTAAGTGTATATGTAATATAAGGTACAACATATTGTTGATACTCTTTTGTGTCTTAAATTATCTACTTTATCTAGCATGTCAAAGTACGTATATTAATTAAAATTTTTGTTTTAGAATAAGCTATTAAAACTAAACTTGGGTCAAAATAAAAATCTGTACTGAGACATTATCATCTTTCCCATTTTCATATGTTGCTAAATGATTCTCACAATGTTTTCTTCATTATTTTAAACTATGCAAAATGTAGTAAGGAGTTTTGAAATGGTTTGGGCCTATTCTGTTGTCATATGATATTACATTTTTTTTGTATGGGCCTGAGACATGAAAGTGGACAGCAGCTTCAGTGAGAAGAACTTTTAGAAAGTGAGCGTGACCTCAGAATAGGTTGTTTGATAGAGGCTTACAATCAAACCAATCTCAGAATTCCCTCTCTTTGTTTCTCTCAGAAAAACACAAAGAAACAATCCTAAATGACTCCACAGGGATATTTTGCTAAATAACACCAAGAAATGCAAAAATTACATAGGTCTCAAATCCAGCTCCTATACCACGGGTAGTCTCAGTTGTGACATAAGTCATACAAGCTTGAAGAGTAATAAATAGTTTCTACATTTAGGTAGGAATACAAATCTCTTTAGGCAAAGAAGTCTCTGATTCTATTTCTCACTAGAAGAGCACAGAGAGGAAAGTAGCGCATCATAGTTTTTTCTTTGGGTTATTTTTACCTACGACGGCACAGTTTTGACAAATACTCTCTTCCTGTGAAATGTCAGGTTTACTGATTTGAAGATACATCAGCTAAAGAATTTTAGTTGGGAATTCTGGTTTGGGCCTAACTTCACAAAACTACTGGAGGAAGATTATCCCCTTTTTATTCTAGCTCCCAGCTGGACAGTTTCTGAGTAGGTCCAGGAAGACCTTCTCAAGCTGGAAGATGTTTCCTGTCTCCCAGGGAGCACTCCTAGCAATCATCCTGCAGGATATCCTCAGAAAGACTGTTCTTTGCCTTTCTTGTCACAAATATTTCACATTACATAGAAGAGTTATAAAGTTTGTTTAGCTCATGTATACAGATTCATAAATAGTGTGCTTAGAGAATGAGAGACTGCTCTGGCACTGGTTCTGTGCCCTTTCTTTTGCCTTTGTGCACATCTGGAATAGAGGCTGAATACGGTGTATTTGGTTAATTTTCTTTCCTTATAAACCGGAACAGCACAGAAAAACAGTTAAATGTGGTGTAGTTGACAGCCTTACTGACTCCATTTGAAGAGAGGTACTTTATTTCTAACACGTTTCATTTAAGAACTTTTTGGGTTATCTAAAATTCAATAGATGATGGATAATCACCAAGCCTGTCTGTGCTTTCTGGAAATGGCCTCTTACCTAGAAATCCTGTCGTTAAAGTCCCTATGGAGAATATTTCCCACTTGGACCTGAACTACTGCCTATGCTGGTTTTTGAGAGTTTTCTAGAATTATAAGGGCATTATATGACCTACTTATTGCTGTCTTGTAGATCCCTGAATGACCAAATATCTTGCAAGAGGACACTGCACTTCTGTTTAGGAGATACATAACTAGACAGTACATCATTAACTGAATCCAGGTCAGTGTCCTGGATTCAGGCAAACAAAGACATTAAAAAACCTCCAATTACAGAAACTTCAAGGGTAAAAACTATTTAGAGATGTTTTAGAGATGAAATGTTAACATTTCACTATTAGGCTTTTTCACTTTTAGTAGACCACATCTTCAAGTTTTAATAAAAATGGTAACATGATTTTGAAGTCTATTAATATATGCCCAATTATAATGGAAGGCCTATAAAAATCCTTCTGACAGCCACATGAATAGCAAACAATTTTACTCAGTATAATTGCAATGAATACTAAGTGAATTAATAATGAAGCAAATTTTATAAACAAAACTGCAAACAAGGATGTTCAGTTTAATCTACACTGGGCCAAAACATTAAAAAATTTGTGGAGTAATTCTTCATAAAATTAATGGGCAATTTTGCTTTAAAATGATGATAAAAGCTGGGTCACAATACATTCAATCGTTTATGAGAATACTTCAATCTGGAAATCCATTGCAAACTTTTATTTCTAGAGAGAAGGAAGTTCAAATGTGAGCACATGGTGATGAATGTAGCAGAGTTTGTTTTGCCTGCCTGGATATCCAACAACAATTTACTCCAAGATCGTGTCTAAAGCAGAGAAACATTTTAAATATGTGATGAAAAAATTCACTGCATAAAATATTAAGCAAATTTAGCTACAAATGAAGAAGTTACTACTAACAAATTTATTGAATTAATTTATTAATACGCAAAATGAATTTATGAATATGCAAAGGAAATGACTGGGGTTTGTTGTTGTTTTTTATTTTAAACAGGGTTCATCCCTCCAGCTTCAAAGGTCCTTAATACAGATATCTGCATCATCAAGAATAATTTATATTTCCTTTGTAATCAGTGGAGAGAAATAGCAGTTCTAGAATACAACTAATCTTCTCTCTATATAGATGTGAAAAATAAGTCAAATGAATTACTCTCTAGAAATGTCCATTTCTCTCCATTGAGTCCAGTTCATAAAATCATAGACTCATAGAATGGCTTCTGTCGAAAGGGACCTTAAAGATCATCTAGTTCCAATGCCCAGCCATGGGCAGAGACACCTCCCACTAGACCAGATTG
Organism: Baryphthengus martii; assembly: GCA_013396935.1. Taxonomy (NCBI): domain Eukaryota; kingdom Metazoa; phylum Chordata; class Aves; order Coraciiformes; family Momotidae; genus Baryphthengus; species Baryphthengus martii. The sequence continues at coordinate 160,997 of VWZK01003192.1, forward strand.
CTCAGCCTGGTCTTAAACACTTCCAAGGATGAGGTGTCCACAACTTGCTTAATTTATGTGAAGAACTCCCACAGTAAGGGTGATGAGTCCCACTCTCTATGTAACAAAGTTCGTATGACTGAAATGCAGCATGCTTTTGGCATTTTCCTGCTAATCCTGACCTCTGAAGAATTTCTGTGAGAGCAGTGAGTCCTTCTGGACCTTGCCTGAAGATTGAATGGGAAGACCAGGGGAAAGGAGCCTGTTCACTGGAGGAAGACTCATCCATATGAAGATATGCCCTTCATGAGAGAATTTCTGAGCCTTCTGAGGCAGGAGGCACTTGGTTCATAGACTTATTAAACAACTTGAACCAACCATACATGAAATGTAATTGAAGAATAGCTGCAATTTTAGCCTGTTTTGGTATGTTTTCTGTTAGACATTAATTTTGCCTAAACACAGATGGGTCATTTACGTAGGAATAACTACTGAAATATTATGATATTAATCTGCTGTCATTATGCACCCCAAAACAATAAGATAGGAACATCACTTTTAAGAACAGATGTCTAAAAGTTAGGCATCTAGTCTGCTAGGCTTTAATGGCAAGTGGAGTATTCACCTACCATAAAATAGATATTTAGGTAGGTGAAATGACTGTTTCCAAATGTGTCCATCTCTCACCCCAAAAAAAGTCTATAGGAGTTTCATTTCAATATATAATACAGTATTAGATGAATGTTTTCTAGCTACATTTAAATGAGAGAAATGACTCTCTCAAGAAACTTAATGAAAGCTAAGGTTTCAAAAGAATTTTTTTCCGGCTGCTTGCTGTATTCTGCAATCCTTCTCCCTCGATTCTCAATATTTGCATGATATTAGCTCCCAAAAGGCTTATTTTGGCTTGGGATATGAAGAACTCCATTAATTCTGTTGTTACTGTAATTTTTGTTGTTATTAAGAATTATTAATTGTTAATATTGTTGTTATATATGTCATTATTATTTACTATTAAGAAAAAATATATAGTAACAACACTGTAGCTGGCAGGTTTAGAGGAAACACAGGTGTTCAGTATATTGGTCATTTTATCAAAGGATCTCTACATTATATGAATGATTAAATATATGTTCAGTTAAAGAAATCACTCTTATTGACAAAAGCCTGCTAACCTAAGGAATGAACCAAATAGCAGATAAAAAAAATGAGTTTGCTTATATCTTTGTCCATGTTATTGTCTTTTGTCTATGGCTTTGCAGTAATTTTGGTTTGGGGTTAATTATTAAATCAGAACGTTTATTTAGATACACTAAATATAATATGAATCAAATAAGAAACTGCTTTGCAGCTTATTTTCACATTTAAGTAGGGATTTCAGTTTCTTTTTAATATTGAAATAACAGTATACATTTATGAATAACATGTTCACAACATTTATTAATAAAAGACAAGCCCAATATGCTTTCTTTTTAGTAGTTCCACAGCATTACAGTAGAATTTACAAATTACCTTTTACTTTTAATAGAACAGTTATTCCACAGCTGAAATGCTCCAAACCAAAGGTTTGACCCAAGCCAGTTTTCACCAGTAAGTTTTAAACAGCTGAAAACTGAAGTTTCCAGTGGAAGTTTTGCTACGTACTTAGAGACAGAAACATGAACAACCTATTATAATTTAACATGTAGAATGAACCTCCATACATCTGTGGCAAATACAGACTTTGCTGCCTCAAGGGTTTGGCATTTTTAGATAAAAAAGAATCAATGTCATTATACAGTATCTCTCTAGAGCATCATAATTATTCTGCATGCATACAATATTTATTTAAAACTTAAAATTAAACTTCAAGAGGTGGTCATTTGAAAGCTGGCAGTCAGTGAACAGATCCTGTCTTCATAAAAAAGAGAATATTTCTTCTAAAAGTTAAGAAGTAGATCAAAACGGTCTTTCCAGTAACTGACACTTTAGTCATACAGATGCTTTTTATGTGTCAGATTTATTAATAAAGAAGGTCCATGGGAACGAACAGAAGAAAATCTTGAGGATGTGACTGTCAGTTTTTGATATGTCAGGTATAATTTTGTAACTGTGATTTTTGGATATCAGTACACACACAGCATTGTACTGATGTTTGTGTACTTCTTTGTACTCTTCATTTGTGATGACTGAGAAAGAAGGTGAGGCGGAGATGTTTTGATACAGAATTGAAACTTGAAACTGCAGTCCTTCAATTTGAACAGCATTCCTTTTTCATCTTTCTTTTCATGTTACCTTTTAACTTTTGCCACTGATGTAAAGAAAAAAGAAAATTTGAAAAGATGCCAGGTGTTGGTTCTTATCTAGGTGAAAGATCACAGAAATGGCGAATAAAATATAGTTTTATTTTGTTGCTGTGACAGAATTATAGGATAGATCAAATAGTTGTCAACAGCAAATGTTTGTCCTCCTAAAGCCAACACAGAATAATTTAGACTGTGACATCTCTTCCTATTTCTCACAGAAAATATGCACGTTATTATAATTAGCTGTAAGTGGAATATGCTACTACTGCTATTCTGCAAATAATAGCATCTTCCTTGGCTACTCTTTGTGTACATTGGTGGCATATTTAGCTCATCAAAGTGCATACTGCAAAAGAATATCACAGTGCATCAGCTGAAAAAAAGGAATTGAATGAAGTGGTCTTTTTTTTTTTTTTTATGTTATTCACTTTACAGAGCATGTTATACTAGAAAAAGGCAGAAGTGAAAAGTCCTTATTTTCAACAAATTTCTGTCAGTTATGAGTTCAATTTATTTTGATTGGAAAAGTGATTATAAATCATCCTGCTGTGGATTTACTAATACACGTAGGGGCTGCTATTTCAGTATCTAACAGCAGCACTCAGGCTTCTGAAGCTAGGCATTTGCTTAAGGGTTTTATTGTTTCTTGTCATAAACAGAGGCAAGGGCCGGCACTGTAGGAAGTCTAGTGACCTGAAACCTGCTCCTTAATCTGTAAGCAGGAACAGCATGAGAACAAGGAAAGTTCCTCTTATTACCCAATAGATTCTTATAATTGATGTTTGGATGTAGTGAAACTGTTCATTGTGGTGCATCCAAACTGCTACTTCTGTTCATATTCCTTATGAACTAATTCTTAATTTTCTCATCGTGCACTTTGCACAGAAATTATCCCTTTTTTAGCTTATGAGAATTTCTTTTCTTTGAAAGGTGATAAACGCATTTTAGAGTTGAGGGGTTTTTTCAATTCTGGTGGTTCCTAAGGCTCTTCCTGCTTAACCCTTAAACTCTTCCCAGTTCTCCATATGGTGCTGCTTCAAACGTACCTACTTTTGTAAACATCAGTCAGAGCCCAGCTGCCCTGTCTACTTAAGAAAAGTCAAAGTTCATTCATTCATTTGTCCCTTCCTTCCTTTCTTGTGAGATACAGCAGTCTATTAATTCACTTCAGTCTCTTGACATATGAGGTATTCTGTTCCTTTCATCTGACTTTATCAGCTAAACAAAGATAAACAAACAGAATGTCTTCAAAATTTCTCTAAAATTGCACCAGGCTACTGCCACGTCTCCTCAGAATCATCCGTGTTTATGGGACTTGAACACACAAAATACTGAGAAATAAGTTTGGATGCAGACAATTATTTTTCTATACAAAATTTGAAGGGATGCTTACTGTCTGACCAATCACAGTGACTAAGGGGAGCATCATGAGCTCCCACACAGCTTATAGAAATTGATATAATGGACATTAAATCACAGGACTGAGCAACACTTACAAATTTGCAACAGTTATCATTTAAGAAGAAGCTACTCAGCCTTCACATGTGTGCAGACTTTCCCCACAGGCTCAGCCTTCCCTGATCCTCTCTGGAGCTACGGGGAGATTTTGCCATTCACCAGAGAAATCCTCTGGTCTGGCTGCTCTTTTCTATGCCTCCTCAAAGGACGTGTGGCCAATCAAAGCTACTCTGCACTCCACACTTTTCCTCTGATGAGAGCTCTTACTCATTCTTGAATGCCTGCTAGGATATTTTCCCATTTTTAGGAGACTAAATGCCTTTTCCAGTTTATATCTGACTCTATTTCAAGATTATTTACTGTCTCTGGCAGTGGTGTAGATGAGTGAGTAAGGAAGTGCCCGATTTATGTCGTCACATGCAAAATGAGTTTCTTTTGGATCTGAGGGAAGCAAAGAACCATCAGTTCTGGCTCTCCACTTGCTCTCTCTTCCTGCAGCTACTTTAAAATTTTCCTGGCTATCCATCCCATCCTTCCCAACCTGCTGAGGAAGGAAGGCTTTTAGGCTGTAGGCATACCCGTCCTTGTGCTTGATACAGCACAAGGCATCTGCCAGAAGAAGCAGGGACTACAGTAGCTTCCTGTAATTTAATTCACTGATAGTAATTAGTACCTTCTCCTGGTCCTCTGATGGATGAAGGGTGATCACAGGGAGTGCACATTCCCCAAGAGCACCAGCTTGCCCAAAGAAACTATGAGAGGGTAAGAAATCAATATAGCTGAAGAAGAAGGAAAACTGTTCATGGATCTAGCTCCTGCTGACTTTTAGGGCATGGTAGGGATTCAGTGAAGTTTACGTCTCTGAATATCTCCCATGTGAATAAACACAATTGAAGATGAGTAAAATAAAGCAAACCCTAAGCCAAAATAATGGCAAAGATATCTTGGAATAATTTTCAAACTGGTTTAGGTGTTTCAGGAAGTATTAATTTCTTACATGGAAAGAAATGCTGATCTGCTACTTGAATAAAACCAAAACCAGCTTGCTCCAATTGCAACTCTGCCTTTAGAATATACAGGTCTCGGCGTGTGGAGAGTGTGTGTGGAACTGCAGCCTTCCTGGCAATTGCCTTGCTGACATCCCTGCCAGTCAGCAGCTACACATACCAGCTAGCCCTCTTTTGTGCCAATCTGGTGGGGAGTGGTGCAGAAACATTTTAATTAATATTGAACTTAAAGTTGAAGTGAAAACAATTACAGCTCAATTTTACTTTGGCTCCTCACTTTCATCACTTACATTCTCTCTTCCTCCTCCCTCTCCATTAGAGGGCTTCATTTCACAGACTGTGAATTATAATCTAATTATTATATTTTAAAAAGGCAGACAAGGCATTGTTTCTTCATCCTTCAGTTAAAAAGCTCTGAAATAACAAAGAGAAAGCTCCTTCCTTCTTGAGTGCCAGGAGTATAGAGTCACTCCCACCACAGACGTCTCATTCTTCCCCATCTGTGACTTTTTTTTTCTTTTTTTTTTTTCCTACAGAAGGGATCATATCTTTCCCATAACAACTGTTTGCACACCAGACTCACAGAAAGTTCACAGCACACATCACATGTACATCGGATATGTAAGTGAAGTGATCTGTAGCACAGCTAATTAGACCTAAATTCTTGATTTACTATTTATAAAACAAAATTGATTATTACTTCATCAACAACATTTAAAGCATCATTAAGAGAGGTCTGCTCCAGCAGCCTCAGGTTAAATTTTTTAACAAGCACTTTAGTTGCTAATCTGTGTTATTGCCAACATATGTAAACTTCCTAATGCTAATTGCATTCAGCTGTGAATCAAACAATGTCTAATTCTCTTCAGGATTAATTATGCACATGTGCTGCCTGCATTCCTAAACATGGTTCTCATAAATAATAAGAGATATATCTAGGCAGATGGGATTTTTCCAACTAAATGATCTGTTTATCATGAATAAAACAATTGACATATACTAGACTTCTAATGCAAAGTCACCACAACATTCCCATGTTTTTTAATCATAAATAATTGCTGCGGCAGTTGTTTGTGTGAAGATGTTTTTGTACAGCCAAGCACTAGAAAGTATGTCCTTCAGTGAGGGAGCACTGTTACCTTTGTGTGCACCTTTTTTTCCTTCTTTCTTTTTTATCTTTTTTGATTTGAAGGTGCATAACAGAGTAGTTTATATCATGTGTTTGATGAATGAACTAACAATCTCCACTAAATGCACAAGTTTTATAAGCCCTGGGGAAATCTAGTTTAAGTACAGTGCAGGAAAAATTGCTAAAGTGTTATATATTGTGCTTGTTTCAGGAAGAAGCAATGAATTTCTGGCATCCAGAGTCAACCTTGGCAATATCTATCTTTAGAATTATTTTTTTTTATTACTCTGAAAGGGCTGATAATTAACTGCATGGGTAAAATTAACTTGGAAAATAACTTCCAATGCTGAATATATGGCAAGTAGAAACAGATTTTTTAAAATTACTTTTGACAGCAACAGAAGAAAATTGCCCCTAAAAAGGGAAAAAAAATAAAGATTTTCTACCATTCCTTTTAATGAAGATGTCATCTTTTAAACAGGAGTTAAAATTCAGCCCCAACAAGCAACTCTTAGCATGTCTCTTATACAACATAAATATCTTGGTTTCCCCTGGAAAAGACGTGCATGGAAAATGCATTGGAATAGCAAGAACTTGATACTAGTAGAGGCTTATAAAATTATACTGTTCAATCATATATTATTGCACCCATTATTTTCAGTGTTACTGTGGAATGCTTTAATTTGCCACAACTGCCTAGGTCAATTTGAATTTTGGACTGATCTTTTCTCTTTCTTTTTTTTTTTTTCTAAGCCAGAAATTGGACTAGCATGGCATTTAAGAAAGGTAATAGATTAATAGCTTAGACGTCTGAGATTTTTCAGCTTCAGAATTGGTGAAATGCACTTAACGTCTGGCAACATGCCTTTAAACGTATTTTCCAGGTGCCAGTTGTTGTGAGAAAGTGGCTGAGCACCTGAACCTTATTCAGTTCCTCATTTCTCTGTTGAGTCGAGCAAGAGAGGTTATCAGTTGGTATAATAGTTGTTATAATAATAACATCTGTCCACTAGTCACTATACCAATACCATCAGCTAATTTCATAAGGCCATCAAAAACTCAGTTGGTTATCAGTGATGACCTTTGCTGAATTTCAGCTGGTGACATAGAGATGAAAAGCTCTGCTTTCTACTACTTGTCAGTGAGTCAGCTTGCCCTTTGCTCAGTTTGGGCAAGATAAAACTTGATGAAGCTAGGGCTTAGCTGTGTTAAAGTAAAATTCTAATGTGACAAAAAGCTCGATAATCTGGAAAACATATTTTAAATAGCTTGAACAGCTTTATTACAAAAAGAGACATTTTCTGTTCTTTGAAACCAGGTAATTCAAGATAACAGCATGTAGCTGAACGAATAAAAACAACTTAGGAATTGAAAGAACTGAAGCATCCATCTGACTCTCAGCAGTGGAGATGGCGAAAAGTATGCTTAACAGTGTAAGGTGCTGTACTAGAGTGTAAGAGACAAGAGCACGTGGATAGGACTGTACCACAGGGTGAGAGCTTACTTTACAAGGTAGTTTTTTTCTTGATTGTTTGTTTTTTGTACAAAGCCCAGGAGCTCTGCTCCTTTAAGCCAGTTGAAAACAGCTCAGATTTTCACTTATAGAAGAATGCCTTTCAAGAGTTGAAAGAAGTTCCAAGCTTATGTTTAAATGCAATTTGAACTTTCAAGTAAAGGTGGGTTTCTTTTTCATTTCTGACATGTTACAGGAGAACAGAATGAACTAAATCATTGTATTTAACATCTTCACTATTGAAGGAATCAGGGAGTACAACTAGAAAGTATTGGACCATTTGGAGACACAGGCAGACTTACTCACCACCGGGCTGTTTCACAGCCTCCTGTCCCCTCCCAGGCACACTGACTACAGCCTCTGGGAAATCTGGCCCCAGCCAAGATGAGTGACATGCTTTCACTGACCACAGGTGATGTACAGAGAAGAGAGAGAGTGTTGTGGGAGGGAAAGTATCACCTTGTTTATGAGTTAACACTAGGACCCACCTACCTTTTCATCTTAATGTCATCATTAAGATCTATTTTTAAATTAACTGTTAGCAAAAAAAATATAGTTCCTGACAAGTGATTCAAAGTAAATTAAATAAAAGCATCAACAAAACAGATCACTGGCATTTCTGCTAGTTTCACTTGCCTGCAAAATACTACAATGTAATTAAAACCATTCTCCTGTAGCCTGGAGTATAGTTGTTCATGGATTTTTAAAGAGGATTGTTCACATCATGCAGTCACCTTGGAGAATATGAACTGGAGTCCTTTAGGATGAAACTAAACTGGAATATATTCTCCAAAGGTGTACTGAAAGTACACAGACTGCAAACAGGCGTTGAACCCATGGGCTATACAAGCTCCAGTCTGAATTAACCTCCTGTTGAAATATGTACAATGCGGATGCTGGATCCTATACATAACCTGTTTTGTTTTGCAGATCTACTGCAAGGCTGCACTACTAGCCCATACAGAACCCCTGAAGGCCATAAAGAATACTTAGTAAACGCTGAACTTCTCTGAAAATCTGTGTGTAAGGGGAAGAAAAGCACTTCATAGACATTATGATTCTGCCACATACCGGTAAATGTAGGTGTCTTAAAGATAATTTAACAGGTTCTTTTGAAAATATGTAGCATTGTAGGCAACAGATCTCAGCAGGTTTTTTTCTAAAAGATGCTTTAGAAGATGATTTCATTGTCATTTTAGCACAGAAGCACAGAACTGTTGCATGTGCATGAATGAAGGAGAAAGAAAACATATCCTTAGACTATATCTATGCTACTAAACAAAACAGGTCAAGGGAGACAGCAAAGGCTCTGGATGGCTGGGCACGGATCCTGTTTGACTTCCATGGGTTCTTAGGCTATGTCCACTACAACTGCCTGTGATGAGTCTTAGCCATCCCCTGGGCAGTGTGGGTGAAAAGGCACCAGGATGGACTCTCTCTATCCTCCACAGTCCTCCACTTCTTCTGCAGTTGGCTTTTATGTCCTCCAAACATTCCTACATGGCTTTATGCTGCACTCCACAGCATGGAGGTGGATAGGCTGCATCATACCCCACTGTCCCGGTTCGAGACAAATTCAGAGGNCGGGGAAAAACGTGCCTCCTCCCTCTCTCTGTATTCCTCCTTATCACTTTCCAAAACAACAGAAAAAAAAACGTAACCTTGAGGGAAAAGAAAAAAACAGAACTTCTCCTCTCCCTTCTCAGACTCAGTTTAAAGACATAGAAAGGCATAAAATTCATTTTTCTGGGCATGGGCAGACAACATAGGATAAACTCCAAGACAAAAAATCACTCCAAGACACCCACAAAAGACTTTAGATAATCTGAGCTGAACAACAAACAAAATACAACAATTTTAGGACCATAAAAGCAATACATGAAACCTGATGGAGGCAGAGGCCATTTTCTCTTTCACTGTGATTCCACTTGCTATTTCTCCCATGGCTTCCTTCATTTCAAACACCTCCTACATTAACAAGCACAGAGAAACCCAATAACCCAAGATAAGGAAAAGAGAGAATTTCAAGTCTTGTGCCTTTTACACAATAGGTCTCCTAGAAAGCATGTTCATATTGTAGTGGCTCTGTTTCATAGTTATTGTTGTCAGCTATTAATATTATTGTCTGATGTATTTTTTATTTCCTCACCGATGATTAAAAGACATGGTACTCTATACTGAGTGGGAGGGACTTGAATTAATTTAAGGGGTATGTTTTCTGAGCAAATAAGGATGGAAGAACATCTGATTCTGCATTTCATTTTGTCTCTTCACGTCACAAAACATGTTTTGAAGAACTTAGTGGGGTGCTGAAAGCTGGAGAATTTTCATCAAGATACTTTGTTTAAGCAGTGCTGGTGTTTCTTAGCTATGTGCACAGCATAAAAGACGGTAATAAGCCTCTTGGTTAAAACTTTGACCTTTAGTAATTTTGTTAGTGACACAACTATTTTGTTTTCCTTGCTGGCCAAATAAATGAAAGTACTTTGCAAATGGCTTTACTCCTCATTTTAAAATCAGTACCAGATTCTTCAGCCATTTCTGTGTAAAATCAGAGTATCATCACAGGCCATTTCCATAGCTGCTTCCTATGTTGATGTAATTAAAAAATCAGATACAAGAAAAAAAATGAAAAGGTGTTGCAAATTAATTTCTATATTCTACTCATTAACAATTTACCATTTTCAGTTTCAATTAAATTTTGTCATGCTCTCATATGCAAGACATTTACTGTCATGTGTAAGGCAAGAACTCAAGTAGCTGTTTTTACACAGCTTTATATTTTGCGAACGGGCTGTATTAAGGTGTGTTTTGTGGATATAGCTTCTGATCCTAAGCTCAAAATATGGAATTTTTATGTGAAGAATATCTTAGAACTCTTATCAGAACTTGAATCTAACAGTGCTTCCATGCTTTATCCATTTAAATACCAAATGAAACTGTGTTTTAGAATGTGATTTTATGCAAGAGATTAGTAGCTTTTGAGAAGGAGTATAACATATCTGCCATCTGTCACACTGGCCTGCTCTGCAGACATGCTGAAGCACACTACATTTGCAAGTCCTCAATGACATTCTCTCAATTGCTTCTGTGAAACTGTTTGGATGATACACCTAAACTGATTAGGTCACCATTATGGACATTAACATACTCAAGCGTTAGAAAAGGGCAATAGCAGGGCCCCTTTGGATATTAATGACAAAAGATGTGTTAGAAAGGACAATGTTGCTTGTAAATGATTTTTTTTTTTGTACAGTTAAGCTGTTTCTCACAATTAATTTACCATTTACTAAGGCTTACTGTTCTTTTATGAGTTGTGTTTAGTAGGTTATTGATTAGCCAAACGAAAGCAAATACATGTGTATTGCTGAGGATAGAGAGAAGGTGCTGAATGGATTATCATGGCTATATTATCACTTGCAACAGTAGAGAAACCTTCTTTCTGTACTCCCTTCCCCTTTATTTCATTGTCATTACACTTAATAATCTGATAGGTTTTTTTATAAAAAATGACTATATTAATATGCACACAACTTCATTTATTTTGGACTTGTAAATCTACATAAGTTAGTATCATGTCAGTTTACTGTAAGAGTTAGTAAAAATTAAGATTTTTCTGTTGAGTATTGTGGCAAAGACTTCTGTCATTTTAAAGACAGTTAAAGAAAATTTGTATCAGCAGGTTTTTAGGGAGTGTAGTAAATGTCTGCTCTATTGAGAATATAGAGGGTTTTGGTTGACCTTACTGTCTGTAAGGAGATGCCACTAGCAGAGTCACTAGTAGTAGCAAAACTAGAGTCCAACTGGAACTATCGGTATTTTGTTTGCTCCTCATCAGAAGCTGATTGTTATTGGAAAAACTGATGCTCCAGTTGGCATACTGAGTTGATAGAATAATGCACATGTGTAAGCTTCCTAGAGAGGGCTTTGGCTGCTGTTACATGTCTGCTGAACTCAGGGTATATGATGCGCTCTGTTCTGCTCAAACAGCTTCTGTTACTAAGTGGTGGAGAAATATTAGAGAAGGGGTAGAAAAAAGACTGCAGAGAGACTTTGGTTGGGAAAAAGAACAGTCATGGAGAAGACAAGAAAAAAATCATGAGACTCTTTTAATAAAATAACTGAAGGGTTTCAGGAGAATGTCCATAGCTGAACGGCAGTAGCAACATATTGTTCGTGGATAGATACCTAAATACTGAGGCTTGTCCCTATGCTCAGTGTCCGCTAAGTGCATTGCTCTATTCATGATCTGTATTACCTTTATGTTTTTATTATTTTAAGTATCATTTAATAGTCATATTCATTGAATCATATTGCTTGTAAGCAATTTACAACACAGAAGTTATGTGGCAAATACTGTCCTTTCTTCAACAGCTGACAGCCTAATTACTGTAACTAAGGCATGGGTGGACAGAGCTGCTAAACTGGGATGGAAATGGGCTGGAAATGCAAGCTGGAGCCTGTGATTAAAAAAGATTAATGTCAGGAGTGGGAAAGAGTCTTAATGCTCCAGTCTAGGGAGGAAGTACCTTATGCAGAAGTCAAGGGGGAAGCCCAGAGGACAAAATATCTATACACTCAAGCCTAAGAGGCAAGGTTGAAGTCTAACATGGGTTCAGACAAAGGTCAGGGTACCAGGGATATTAAATCTGAAGTGAGGGGAAAGGCACAGGAGCAGGCAGTGCAGACTAGGTGAGAACAGATACTTGGGCAGATATGGCAGAAAATGTACCAAGAACTATGGACTAGAGTGCAATAGGCAGGAATCCAAGACAGGAATCAAGGAGCAGAACAAAACTCAGAGGTAACCTACAAGTTGCTGAGAGTCTTTTCTATATCCCCCTGAGTCCATTCAGAGGCTTTATTTGGGGCTGGATTCAAATATAGATGATGCCTCTGAGGTAGCCACCTTGATCCCCTTTATAACCAGCAGGGAAAAATATGCACTTGATGAGTGCAATTAATCTCTTCCTAAAGCAGATGTTTAAAGTAAGACTGATGAATTGAACCCCAGAAGTATCTATTTCTCTCCATTAATTATGAAGGGGGGCTGTAGTAACTAGCTGAGATATATGCTTTTGTTATAAATGTTGGATGTCTAATGTTGGATGAGATGAGTTCTACAGCCTCAGGTGTCCTAGTCAATCCACTGCACTGCAGCTCTGCCCTATTCAGTTAAGGCACTGATCCATCAAGCAATTAAATATGTACGTAGGTTTTTGAGAATGAATGTGATTAAATGTTCTGGGGGATTGTAGGCAAGTTGCAGATGAGTAAATGCTTCAATGTGTGAAATGTGAATCTTGAATTAACTACTTAGTTTGTATTCCGGGAGTCTGCCACTGGTTTTGTAAAAATTTCCATCTCCCCTGTACTTCAAGCTGCATCCTGGCCCTAATGAAACATACCATCCCTGCTATTACTACACCAGTGTGCACACACACTCTTGGCTTTCTGGTAGCAATTCAACAAAATTCAATCACCCGGATGTTTGGAAAAGTAGTCACCAGAGGGCTCGAAGAGTAGCCAAAAGAAATTAATCTCTGAACTTCAGTGAATATTCAGGTGTATTTTATGATTTTTCCCTAGTTATATCAGAAACCATGAGGTGAAGTAGTTTAATCAGAATGTTAGATTGCACAAGATCTACAGTTGATGTGATGCAGCTCATAAGGGGAGCTCCTTATCAGTTAGAGCAGCTGTCACCTAGAAGGAAGAAATGCACAAACTGGGTTGAAAACATGATGTTAAATATATTTCTATTGTAGAATATTATGCATGTAATTAATCAGATTTTCATAGTGGATTCATGTCATCCACTTTGAATTTAGCAAAGATTTTTCTGAGTTCACCATCCATGCTTTCCCTTGGGTGATTGGTCACAAGCAAAGTTTCTAAGAGGCCTTTCCCACTTCGAAGAAAAGTCATCTAGTTTGCATATGACATCAGTTGGGAGCATAGTGGGTATTCATGAGGGCTGGGCTGCCATTCAGATCGACCTGGCAAGTTAGATGAATGTGCTGACAGGAATCTTTTTATATTTGACAAGGACAAATGAAAAGTCCTGTACCTGGAACAGAGTAATCCTCTGCATCAGTGTGGGCTGGGTAGCAACTCTGCTGGAAAGCCCTTGAGAGTCCTGGTAGACAGTAAACTAGACATGATTCCCATCTGGCTGTGATTAGGGCTAACAGTGTATTTGGCTGTAAAAAATAGGATTGTAGCCACTAGATCAAGGGAAGTGTTTAACTGTCTCAGCATGGCACTCATTAGACCATTCTTGGAGTACTGCATCCAGTTTTGGGTCTCTCAATACAGGAAAGATGTTGGTCAACTGAAGCAAGTTTGGCAAAGAGCCACCAAGATGACTGGGAGCTGGAGCACTTGTCCTGTAAGGGCAGGTTTAGGAAGCTGAGCTTGGTCAGCTTGTTCAAGAGGGGAGACTTCAGGGCACCTTAGGGATGACGAAGAAGAGAGAGGCAGACTCTTTAATGAAGTGCACACTGGCAGAATGAGAGACAGTGTCCATAACCTGAAGCATGAGAGTTTCTGATGTGGTATAAGGAGAATACTTTCATTATGAGGATAATTAAGCACTGGAGCAGGACAGTCAGAGAGACTGCAGTATCTATATCCTTGGAGACTTTTAGGAGTGGACAAAGTCCTGAGCAATTTGATCTGAATTCTGTGTTGACCCTGCTCCAAGCAGGGATGCTAAAGACCACCTGGTATCCCTTCCAACCTGAGAGATGCTATGGTAAGTAAAGGTGACCTTGTCTGTGCTGATTATAAACATGGGCACAAGGAAATGATTATCTAACAAAAAGGAGCTAGGTGCGATACTGCATTAGGGCTAGGTCATATCCCCTTAACTGGATTATAAAGACGAAGCCTGGTATGCCTGAGGTGCAAAAAAAGCCTGCACAAGCCTAGGAGTGGGTCTGGTTTAAAATGCAGGATCAGGAGACAACAGCAGATCTCTCCTGGAAGAGGAGAGATCCTGTCATTTTTGGGGGGTTTGATAATTTGTGGTCACAAGTGAGACTGTAACTGCTTATTTTAAAACTGATGCTGTTAATTCAGATTATGTTATACACGACAGACATACCTTTTAGGGCATCTCTTAATATTTTAGTAATTGATTAGCTTCTGTAAAGGACCTAGTGTTGAATGCTGTTTTTAACTTACCTTTATCAGACTATAGGTTTCTGAAAATTTTACTGGAAAATATAAAAGCATAATTAATGTTACGAGTAAAGAAAAAATAAATTCATAATTTCACACATTTATATGAGTTTTTCTTGGCCATCACAATTATATACACCTCCGCAATGTAGTATGCCATGGTAACATAACAAACACATACATTACTTTAAAGTTTTAATATTCTTTTTGAGGTGTACAGCACCTTTTAAAATTTATTTATAATGAGAATATAGCGTACAAATAATGCAAAGCTTTCAAGGTTGGATTCATTGCAGGTATTAAAATGCATTCATAATTATGCTTTTCACCGTCCATTTGAGGTGACCTGTTATTTGGCACTTTGGGGATGGAAAGATTACTGTTCATTCAACTCATGGAAAGTTTTCAGCTATAGTAGTCCTCATATGTAGCAACAGTTTTATGTAGACATAGACATATAATACTTATGGAAATAGTGGAATAGAGTACCGTGAAAATTAATATTCTGCTTTTTCCCTGTAGACATCTTGAATGAGAGACTTTATATTATTTTTACAGAAACTTGATATGAACCTATAAATATATTAAATATCACCTTCACTTTATTTGCAGTATGTTTTAGCACAATGCCAACATCTTACACACAATACAGTATTTATTTTACGTAAAGTGTAGTTATGATAATGTACATTTTTACTACATTGTGTGTATTTAAAATATCCATACTGTTCAAGATCTTATTATAGCAATAGTATATTATCTATACTTGCAGTATAGAGTACTGGGGTTTTTTTTTGTAAAAAAATATAATGTCAGCAAACTCCTGGCAAAATTGTCAGCTTTTTTTCCCCCTTAAAATCAGTTTTATATTATGTATTCTGTTGCCTAAATATGTTGTAAGGGATTTTAGAGTGTTCTGTACAGGCTTAGTTTTTTTTCTAGTGAAGTGGATGGTTAGAATTTGACACAGCTGTAGTGCTTATGCTTGGCAAATCTTCGAGTAAGTGAACATTAATTTCTACTGGTTTCATTACAGTAGCACATCAAGGTCACTTCTGAAACCAGCCCCCCTTCTGATGGCCTCTGTTCAAATACCTGGGAAGAATTAGTCCCAACTCAAATTGCTTATGGCACGGACAGAGTAGACAGGGGAAGAAAATCACATTCTGCCTCCTCAGATGCCAGAGCGGACCCCCATGTTGCTTCCTAGTACCATGTCCTTATTGTAAACATTGCCAAATAATTTGCAGAATATCATTGAATGCAGGTAATACTTTACCCTATGTCTAGTTATTCTGCATTTTACACATTTTTACATTTCTAACTGCACGGGATTCAAGCGAAGATATTAAAATCTCTTAAAAGATCTAGTATTTAACATGTTGAAGCCTTCAAGAGCATGTGTTTTATTCCTGAATACTCCGTGTTGTTTGATCCACGGCACTAGGAACATGTCATAATACTTTTGGAAAGGTGGAATATTCTTTCTTTCCTTCTAGCTTTGTGAGGTTGAGAAATACAGGTTACTACACTTGTACGTGCAGTAGAAACAAATATCATCATCTCAGGCTGACAGCAGTTTCTGTTTACAATGGTTGAAGTAACTGGGCTAATGAAATCAGCAGGACTATAGGAATAGAAACAGTATGAAAATTAAGAAAGTTTTCTGTGGTTAGCTGCTTTTAATGTCTTTCTGATGCTTCCCAGATTTCTGGAATATAAATTTTTGGCTTAGGAAAGTGAAAAATACACAGTGAAATCTTGAATAATTTGATCCTTAGGACAGACAACATTTTTCATTCTTTATACACCATGCCTGCCAGAGTGACTCCTATGTATCAAGGTAAAAGAACCAATCATCATGACCATCAATAATAATAGCAATAATTTTGCATTTATATAATTTAACTATTATCACTTGGCTTCACCTTAGCCACTTAGTCTGTTTTCATAAAACTATGTATAATTTTGTCTTTTTACACATCAGTACATAATCGTGGTGAATTTTTGTAGACAAGATTTTCTTCTACCTTTTTGCAACCTCGTAAAAACCCCCCTTAAACTCAGCATTTCACAAAACAGTTACTGTGCTATGATGGTTTTCTAAAATTAAAAATAGATTAGTAAATTCTAGGTAAAATTTCAGCTTTCTCCATAATAACAAGCCCTCTCATCTTCCCTCCCTAAAAATCTCTGGAATGTCAAACTGCAATTCTTGTTGCTGATTCCATTTTCTAGGTCTCACAACAAGTTATAAAGGGAAAATTTCACCACTGTTTCCTGGCTTCTTATTTTTATCACCATCACTATTAAGAAAAAAATTGGAAATTCATTATCTGGCCAAAGTTCCTAAGTGTCTAACACAGAAGTCAAGACCAGAAGGAAACCTATAACGAAATGAGAAAGGGAGATTACTCAGTCAAGTTTGTAATTTTAGATTCTTAGGTTTGAAGTATATATTCTTCAGGGTAAGCTGCAGAAGAGATTGTGGAGGAGCAATTTGCTTCTCTCTCTTCAAAACACTAATGTCCAAGTTTCCTGCTTCTTATGTCAACTATCTCCCTTGGAAGAGGATTGAAACAAAGGATACTGAAAGGAAAAGCAGTTTTCACAGTAGCAGAGTGTATATCTCCCTTTGAAAAGAAAGAAAGTGGTATAATTTTTGACCCCTTTCGTATTGGAACCTATCCTGCATATTCATTGCCTCATTTTGCAAATGAATGATGTTACAGCATCAAAAAGAATTGCTCAATATCTGTTCAGTGCCTTAAAGGTGCGTTGGTAACTGTTGCTTTATTTTAAAAAGTGCAGTTCTCCGAAAGGAAATAATGAAAAAGGACTTGACGCTGATAATGATTGAATAGTGCATATACCTGGAAGCCAAAATAATTAAACTAGACATATTTACAGAATCTAATCCTTGATCTTTTCCTGAAGTTTGAGAGATTCACACATTCTTGTCAAACCTCTAGGGTTGTTCTTTTTTTTTCATACTTTTTAAATTTTGACTTTTTTTTTTCCAAATCAAATACTTTTTCTATGTTGCCATGAATATGAACTTCATTATTTCTCCTTTTATAAGGTAATTTTTAGGTTTTGTTTCCATTTTATTTTGTTTTCCAGTTGTCTTTGGTAACAAACAGAGAAAATGTAAATTGAAATCCAAGTAGTCCTATTCTCTATTATGTGTCTGATATGTCTGAGTTGTTATTTCAAAGATTACTTCAAAATAGACATCACGCAGTGTAGATTACTCTCTCTTTACTCTGTGCTGTTGTCATCCAGAAAGAGAAAAACTGCCAAAAGCAGGGGAAAGTGGGAATTTCTTTGGCAAGATTTCCTTTTTCATCACAGCTCCAGCACTGCTGACCCGTGCTACACTCCCTATCTACCAGCGTTCTTGATGATTCTTTTAAACAGATGGAAATTCCAAACAGAAGCAAATCATTCCCATATTGTCAGCAGAGAAAATGAACCTTTCCATTAAATTGTGTGTTTATTCTGGAGTATGAAAGGATTTTTACAGTAGTTGTTATTATTGTTTTAATCTACTAGAAGATGAATTTACTTTAGAACTGTTACATTAATCCCAATTCTGAACCCCTTAACTCACATTTAATTTGAAAATATCATATAGAGTTAATTAAATTTTGGTTTGAGTTCTTGGAAATAAACTTCTTGTTATTGATGATGTCATTAGTGCCAGGAGATATACGTTTCCTGTGGAGGGCTATAATAACCCACTGGGATTTTTTTCCTTTTTTGCAGTCCCTGCATGATAAATTAATAATTCAGATAATTTGTTTATAAACTAGGCTGTAGGGGGACATTGCTGAACACTACAAATAAGTTTTTGATGTAGTTATAAAATTATTTCCTATGCTATTTATCATTTCTTAAACCAGACACTGTTGATGAATATTCAACATCTGCATAAAGCACAGGAAAACCTTTTTAATCAGCACTAATACTGAAGCGTGAATTTTCTAATCAGCATAACTGGTGTGTGGTGTGGGAACCTATAGGGCTGGTGAAATTTTCAGATGAGGGAGTGTTAATGGATGGAAGAAGGACAGGCACTGGCAGCCAGGCAAAGCTCTCATTCTATTTTAGCACTTCTCTGGCTTCTGAGAATGAACACAAGCCACGGGGAAAGGAATTGGCTTACAGGGCACAGGCTACTATCCACAGTGGCCCTGGGCTTCCTTTGGATAACAGGCTTGTGTCAGCCTTTGTTTCAATGGGCTTTGACCCAAACAAAATTTGTAGATTTGCAGTTTAATAAAATGCTGTGTAGTGTGGAGCAGGTCTGTGGATTTAAATGCATGACCCTACAATGAAATCCAAGATGTTCATGGTTCTCTTGAACTATACCTCATCCACTCATGTGCTTGTTTTCATGGACAATAATCATGCAATTAGATTTGATGTAATTCCGCACAGCATTTTCTCTGTCAGAAATAAGCGCTGATTTTGTCAGGCTACAAAGCAGCTGGTGCACACGGAGAACTGGGAGAGGGTCTTTCTCTTTGTTTCACCTGACTTAACTACATGAAGTTAAAGACTGGTCTTTCATTCTGCCATGTTTTTTCTTAAAAACAGAACTACATTGTCACTGAAGTTTTTCCTTTTGTTGACTTCAGAAGGCAGCTTCACTCTCCAGCAAAACCAAAGAAAGACAACACAGTGGTTCTGCTGTCTCTGTTCCCAAGTATCCTGGTTTTATTGGGACAGAATTATAGGCCTGCTGTGGTCTGTAGGCCATTAACAATTTGCAGTCAGCCAGGGCAGTTGATCTGAGTTGGCTACAGGTGTATCCCAGCCCGTAAACATCATGCTCAGTATAAAGGGGAAAGTTCACAAGGTGGTGTTACTGTTTGGGCTCCTCTGATTGGGCTTCTCCAGACCCTGCTCCTCTTCCTGCTCCTGAGGACTGCCTTTGTGTTTATTGTGACCACCCTACATTAGCTGGGCTGAGTAGAACTTTGCTTACTTTCTACTGCCATTGGTATTAGTTTTGCCATTTCATTAACATCTGGGTTTTTTTCAACTCATGAGCCTCTTCTTTTCCTGATCCCCCTTGTTAACTGGGGAGGGGTTGTCAGGTGATAGAGCATCTACTATAGTTTAGCCCAAGGTGTGGGCTGAACATAGACACCATAGGGCCCTGTTTCTTCCTTGTCCAAACAGTGACTGGAGCAACACTGCAGAGATTATGGCACTGCAGACTAAGCTGTCTGTCCCGGTCCTTTGCTGAGCACTCCCTCTTCCATGTTGAGGGTGGAGAATGGAAAGAACATTTATGTTCTATGAGCTGTTTTCACAGATGGACAAACTTAAGATGCTTCTCAAAGTGGATCTGTGCTGATATTGGACTGCAGGCTGGAGTGCATGGATACACCACTCATGCAGCCACTGTAGGCAGTCAGAAAACACCCTGCAAGAGAGTACTAGAGTAGGACAAAGAAGGAATGGAAAAATCATTTATCAGAGCTAGTCTAAGTGAACCCTTAGAAAACCATGTTACTAAGAAATGTGGCAGATCTGCTTATGAAGTCTACGTAATGCCTCCTATACATTTAACATCTGATGTAGATTGTGGTCATCATTAACACAATCTGTCCTTGTATTTTTTTTTAATTTTATGCTATGGAAAGAGATATATCATCTGGAGCACTATAAACTACACCTGCTGGAAGTCATTCTGAGCTTAGACCAAACCTAATATAAGCAGGTACAACTCAAAGTCATGCTTGCTTACACCTGTAGTGAATTTGATACTGGGTGTATGCATTTACTTGTACTTAATATGTTGTTTGAAATGATTAAGCACTAACCCAGCCTGTAGTAAACCTCTGAAGCTTATTCAGGTTAGGTGATTTATGATCATTTTCATTGCAATTGTTCTTTTCTGTGCTGGTTTGTAGTATCTTCAATACATTCTCAAAACACATTTTCAATTTAGTCTGTTTCCATAAAAATAGCACGTTACCTGTGCTGCTGTGACCATAACTCACTTAGAATAAACTGCAGAAGCTTTATACTACCTAGCAGAAGTACTGGTGACAGGATGGTTTCAGCAGCAAGGAGCTACGTGTGGGCTGCAGAAGCTGCTGGAGAAGCAAATTAAATGCTCAGATGGTTAAATCAAATTCCATGTGGCCATGGCTGTCTGTTGACACTTCCACTTGAATAGATTTCAAGCTAACCCTGGTGTGTCCTCAAGAGCAGCAAGTCACTGTAGTGACAGCAGTGTAGACATACCAGGAAGGAAGCAAATACATTCACAGCTGATGAGGCTTTTAGCAAATTCAGCTTCTATTTTAACACAATTCATATAATAGGATTCTAGAAATTCGTTTCATAGGTTTACTTGGTTATTTTGTTAAAAGAGAAATAAAATATCTAATCATGATAAGTCATTATACAACTCTCACGTAGTCACATTAACTGTTTATGAAATGACTACATTGTGATGTCACTTTAAAGGTAAGGCAATTTAAGAATGGTCTATAAATTGTATACACTGCTGCCTGCATTAATGGTGCTTCATATAGAAATGAGTATAATTTCTGTTGGAGAACTCACTTTATTACAAAGTCAGAAACATCATAACAACTTGGAAAGACACATTGAATTAACATTTAATCAGTTACTTAAAATCTGCTTTGTTAATAAGTATGAAAAAAATAACATCAGGAAAAATAGGACTACTAGATCATTTAATCCTACTTCGGAAATGTTGTCAAAAGTATCAGCAGAAATAGAAGGCACTATCTTCAGCACTGCTTATCCTGCCTGTGGACACAAAGATAAGATACAGATATTAGAATGGAACAAACTATTTGCAATAAAAAGCTTGGCTTTGTTGCTGGTATTTTCTGAAGTGCTTTGCATGCACTAGGTGTTGCTTACTACAGCTGTTAAGGCTTTCACAAGCTCTTTTTTGTATATCTTGGAAGTAAAAGCACAGGTCCCCACTTGTTTTATACTCAGACAAATATCTTTAATCTTCCAGATATCTGAAAGAATAGATCTATGTATGATGATAGTTCAACAAGTGTACGGAAAATAATGTAATCAGGCCTATTCTTATGTTAATTATTTCTGTACATTTTGTTTTTACAGTGCTGAGACACTATATTCTGAATAACCAAGAAATGCCATATAAAATACTGCGGCTTTCAAACACAGTAAGTTTCATGTAATTATCTCATTGTATTTTCTAAGAGGTATTTGTGTACCTCATAAAACCACCATGTAACATAATTGGCAGCTTCTCTTCAGCAGAAGCAGCAGATTATAATGGCAGGTCAAGGCTAAGACATACTGGTGGATCTCTGTGGGTAAGTTTGTAGCTCTTCATCTGACTTTCTATTACTAAAATAAAATCACTTAACATGATGATTCCAGGGTTCATATTTTCTGTTTGAGCTACACAATAAGCTAAATAAAAGCTATGTGTACTTGGAGATAATATCTTTATAAAATGCTGTAATCACTCCATACATAGTATTATTAAACAGTGAAAGAGTTGATCTCTCCTCTCATGACTGTATTGTGGCTAGCCTCTATGAAGCTGCTGTTTTGAGTTGCTAATGTCACAACATTTCTTCCATATGTCCACTTTAAGCACATTATTATAGCTCTGGCCTCTCCGACCCTTTTAAACTCCTGTTCTTCTCAAATACTCTTTTTTTTTAAATGTAATGAATTCATCAGTGCAACAGTTTTTCCCCTTTCTTTTTAACGAATTATCTTTAATAGGTTGAAAGTCAGCTTAAACTCAGGATTTGCTTTGCAATCAATGAGAAATAGCAGACTGATTATTGAGTAATAATTGTTCCTCAATAACCATGACAAGAATAATCCATTTTACAAGTCCCAGCATTTGGCTTGTCTATCCTCTCAAAATCACCAAAGGATAAGGGCATTAGCCAGTTAAGAGAGATGTGAATAATGACTACAGCTAATGAGACATACCACAAAACCAGGACTTTTCCAAATAGTTAGCTGTTATTATCCAATGAGAATACAGAGGACTTTTTGGTATGGAAATGTTTCATTAGCATAAGCTATCAATCAGTGAGGGTGCAGTATTTCTCCCTTGTGACAGCCTGAAACAATCCTTTCTGGGTCATTCTATATGTTCTTTTTCTCACCATATAGGAAGTATACAGTTGATCTATTTATTTTTTTATTTTTTTTTCAGAAATTAACTGTGTTTTCGCAATTGTAAACGTTTCTAGAAAATTATTACTCAGACATTGATCTATATTGCATTTTGAATAGGGAATGATTTTTTGAGTTAGTATTATTGCAGTTTTTTATGATGTAGTTGTTCTGCACTTCTTTCACAGCAAGAATCTAATAATATAATGTGTGTTCTGAAGAACACATTAAAATGACATTATGCGATCAGGATGCCAATTATAGTATGACTAAAGACTAGCTATCAACCTACAGAAAGTCAGTAATTGTGCTGATATAAACATAATGTTTATACGTCTTGAGTAGAAAAGAATGAATCCCATTTTATTACTTACATACGATTATTGACAAAACACTTAGGGATACATTTTCAAAGTGTTGTATGGGTTTTTAGCTGCATGACTCCCATTTAAGTCAATAAGAGTCACATAGTTAAAACCCCATGCAACATTTTGAAAAATTACCACAGAGAAGCATCTCTTTTATTGCTTAGCTGCACAAACCATTTTATTCTCTAGTAGTTCTACAAGCAAGCTAGTAGCATTGGCTGCCAGTAGCCTCATGAAAAAAACAACCCAGCTACAGACCTCCAAATATGATGGCCTATTTATATGCAGATTTCAAAAAATAATAACATGATTTGTACTTCTATTGTTCCTTTCATCAGGTTATAGTCCAGTGCTTTATAGCTGTTAGTTAATTATGCCTCACATCACTCCTCCAGGTAGGTACACTAGTAGCTGCCACCTTTGGTGGCTCACCCAAGGAGACAAGGTGAGTCAGTGGAAGAACAAAGACTTGAACCAGCCCAGCTGCAGGTCCTTGGTCCCTTGTTCCAGCAACGAAATACTCCCAACCCACAAAGATTCAGCATTCAATAGTATGTAATGCATATGAAATGCTAACATTAATTGGAAATGGCACCGAAGTGACCTCACTTCAGTCTACTGAGGTCTGATATTGCTTCTTTTCACTCATTAATTCATTAATTAGTTTAAAAGGGCTAATGGAAAACAAAAATATTCCATTTGCAAGGGTAGATCACTGCTGAATATTTATATTATTTTTTTATTATTCATATGGAGTCATAAGTGCTTAACAGACAAGTCATTGTGGTTTTTTTGTTGTCCAGATAAACATGATCTAGAAATTTTAGAGCATATCACTTTAAAGGATTGATATGGTCTTCTGTAATTTCACTCTGCAAGGCTAAAGAAGTTCTACAAAACAATTTTATGATCAACTTAACAGATTGCCAACCATCATAACTCATACACATTCATTATGCATTGGTGGCCTTCAACAACTCGCAGTAATAGTGCAATGCTTACTTTAGACCTTTTAGATAAAGGGAGAGATTTGGACATATTCTTTTGCTTAAGCAAAGAAGCACATGATTAAATTAGTGACAAGTATTAGTACTCATACACAGAAAGAGTAATTAAGGTTTTTATGTAAATACGTAGAAATTTAAGAGTTTTAAATTTGCATTTAGGTAGGATATTAAATTCATCGCCTTGAAGTTTTGTTTTTAGAGCTTTTTGTAGGACATATGTGTATATTATATTATACCTTCAAGAAGTAAGTTCTTGGTTTGTTTCAGCTCTGTAAAAACATAGCCTTTCCTGGATAAAAGAGATTTAGCTTTGTCTGTCAGGTACCAGTTTATTCTTCTGAACCAAGGTGTATACAGGTTCCCTTGAACTGTGACTGGCCTATTTAAATATAAGAAATGTAAGCCACACCTAGGTTTCCTTGGAATAGAAAGTAGAAGTTAGTGCATAATAAGTCGTAACAATTCAAGAGTTTTCACAAAATAAAACTAGAGTTCATTAAGATTCCCCTTACCATCCTGATATATTTCATTTAATAACAGACATTTATTTTTTTATTTCACTCTTAGTAGTATTACTATGCTCCAAGACAAAAATTGTTTTTCCTAGTCGATTGTACCCTTGTGCCTGTGTTACTTGTATTTCTATCGACATTGAGTGCATTATCCATTGTTAAATGATTGATAAAAATTGTTAAATAAGGCAAACACTATATTCAGTGTAGTGTAATGAGGCCTATCAAACAGGAGAAATACTTCTCATCATGATATTAAAATTAAATGTAGCATTTTAAAAATTCTCGACATAAATAAAGAAGTTATTTATCTGGACCAGTGCTTTTTCTGTAAGACCAGTGTTCTGTAGAAGTCATTGCCAAAGCATATATTTTATTCTTTCATTTTCTTCTTCTCAAATACATTTTGAACTTGCAATCATTAACCCTAACATAGTCCGCA
The DNA here is from genome assembly GCA_013396935.1 of Baryphthengus martii. Lineage (NCBI taxonomy): Eukaryota > Metazoa > Chordata > Aves > Coraciiformes > Momotidae > Baryphthengus > Baryphthengus martii. The sequence goes on from VWZK01003192.1 coordinate 186,054, forward strand.
GTTGTATGGCCTTTTCTGTGTAGGGCTGTAACAGACATTGTAGTCTTAGTTCATGTGCAGTTTTGCATCTCCATTAGAAATTTTTTTCACATGAAATACAATAGATCCATTCATATTTAACTGGCTGTTGTAAACACATTATTTCTGACAACATTAAAATATTGAATTTAGCAGTTGTCTGTCCATATACAATTACTCACATGTCCTTACTCTCCCCTCTAATTACAATCAAGAACATTCTCAAACTAAGGCAACCTAACAAGCTATTAAGTATAAGGCATGCAATATCTGGAACCATCAGGTTACAAGGCAATGGTGGAGTCACATTCATTGTCTTTGATTCATTTTCCTGAGGACAAGCTAGTCATGCAGAGCTGAATTCCTTGAAATGAGCTTCCATTGAGCCTCAAAAGCAGACTTTTGGACCAGTACCTAAATACGTCTCTTCAGTAGCTACACAGCCAATATGTCAATGTGTAAATACCATTGACAGGTTTTTATTTTAAATCTGTGGTTTTGGTCTTTTTTTAATGATGTTGCCTTAGTCTTTTGTAAGGGACCTTAAATACCAAATCTTGTCATCCCTTGTTGAGTCTGTGACAGAGACATACATGGTATGTTTCTCACAGGAACTTTCATCTTAATGTAATTGGTAATGTTACCTATTTTCTATAAATTTGTTAATTTTAAATATATTCCTTCAAATGTTGATGTAAGACCATGGACCAGCAGTTATTTTCATTAGGTGCTAGACTATGAAATAGAAATCACCTTCAAAAGTAAAGAAAATGCATTATTACGATGTCTTTGAAAATCTGAAAACTTCTTCTACTTTAGCTTTCATAACCGTTCTCCATGATACATGTTCTCCTCATGGAAGTCTCTCACTTTTTATTTTTTTCTTTTGGCAATTCCTTCTCCTCAGCTTGTGGTAAATAACAAGACTTCAAAATTGAGATCTTGTTAAAATCTCATTTCCCTCTTAGTTCCTCCACACGTTTAACTGTGATCTTATTTCCTGGGAGAATTTCAACTACATAGAAAGGCAGATGGTTCACAAGTTCCTTTTCTTGTGGTTGATTTCCATTCAGTCTTGCAGAGGAACCTATTTATTGCACATCTCATTGTTTCTCTGTTCCTGTTCATATGCAGACACAATGTAGTGAAGATGAGACATCTAACTGAAAAAATCGTAACAAGCTAAAAACAAAATTGTATTATATCTTTTGCTGTCAAAGACCAATTTATATTCATAATCCCAAATACCCAGGGACATCTAGGCAGCAAAGCTACAAGTAGGTATCATAAGATGTCCCAACAGGAGTTTACTATGCCAAAGTTGAGGGATCATTCCTTCTTTCTGTACGACTTGCCCAATCTTATCTAACAGCTTCCAAATCTGTAATGTATTGAACTTCACTGAAACCTTGTGAAACATGCATCCTATAATTCAACTCAGGTTCAGTGAGATTAATTGGTTAGGAAAGACCACATAGGAAGATGATGGTAGAGAGAGTAACTGATCATAAATCCTTTAATTAACAAGGTATAATAATATATATATTCTCTGTTCATAATTGCATATACACAGCAGGCCTGCAATCTAATTTTCTTTGTTGGTTCTAAGGAGATTTTTTGTTGTTGGTTTAGATTTTTTTTAGACCTTAATAAAAGCCATTTAATACAAAAGAAAACTAAGGCAGAAGTGATGTTTAGCTGCTTTCAGGGTTTTGTAGTAGAACAGTCTCATTTTTTTCAGAGGTGAAGGTTTTGAGCTTAAATTTGCAGTGCTTTTATGAATCTAGACTTCAATGATTTAAGAATCTAAGTTCGATTTTCAAAGCAGGAAGAAAATCCTGTAAGAGCCTAAGCACTTTTCTGCTTTCAGCAGATTTTAATACCTTATGCACAAACAACATCATTGTTCTCAATCTTATTTTATCATCTTTCAGGTACACAGCAACAGCTTTTTTGGGAGCAGGGAATCTAGCTCCAGGTATTGAGGAAATGCTTATCTCCACCTAAACTCTAGGACTCATAGCTCTGAAGCCTCCCCATTTGTGATATACAGATTCTTAAGAAAAAGGCCTCTAGAGCCAAACAAATCAAGGATGGACAGTTCTATTTTCAATAATAATGGTCGTCTCATGGTATATTTAAATTTAGAGAAGTAATTTAAAGTGGGAACATGAAGGAAACATAAACCTCATTTTTCCCAGGTTAATGTCATATTTGTACTTCTCTAAACCAATGCTTTTTCTAATACAATTAATACTTTATTTTGTTTATATTTCAGTGGGATGAAATTGAAGTTTGGTATGTAGCTATTGGTCGTTGCTTAACACACCCAGCAGAGATATCGGTGCTGCATGGGACTGGGCCAAGGTGTAGTATACTCACCCTTTCTCCTCCTTTCCTCAGGATACTTGATAAGTACCTGGAGGTCCATCAGGCAGAGAAGCAGAGGCCTGCGTTGCTTTGTGGAAGGGACTGCTCCTCAGTGTTGCTGCATTGCTGACTTCCTGTTCTTTGATTTTTGTCTTAGGGTTTTTTACCTTTCCATGTCAATATTTTTGTTCTTGAATCCTTGAGCTGCGACCACCATCTCAAGAGTTGCTCATGGATTCTCTCACACCTTATACAACAATTTTCTCAGTAAGACTGAGGCACGGTCACAGTTGTGCTGCATCAAACAGCCTTGAATCACAGAGAGCTGAACCCCCAAGCCAAGAGTTACAGAGTTATCTAGAGAGGGGGATTGAGCCCCTTCTTTTTTTTTACCCTCATAATCACCAGGATTTTAGAATTAGTAGATCTCATCTTCCTGAGCCTGATTTTTACCAACAGACTGGAGAAAAAGACCAAATCTTTATAATTTTCCAACTCCTGGCCAGTTCATCACCTTTCAGTGAGCTAGTAATTGAACCAATTTGACTGAAATGAAGAGAATATTCTCTGTGCAACTGTGAAAGACTGCTGCTGCCAACAGCTGGTTTTCATTTCGACAGACTCTGGATCCAGTTGCCTTCCTAGTGATTTCTACCAATTTAGATTTATCATTCAATACTTCAGGACTGAATCTGTATCTGATATAACTGAGTTACCTGAATAGATGTCATACATGACATGCCCAGTATTGGTCAAAATACATTAACTAATGTTTTGAGATGCCTATTTATATTTTTTAAATATGCGTTTTTAAAAGTTATGAGTTTTTAGCCAATCTTGTAATGCTTTAGGACAGCAGCAGTGACAGTGTCCTCCTTGCTGCCCATTACTACAACAGTCTGTTGTATTAAACATGTTGTGAGAACTCTGAGGCTATATCCGTACTTGTAAATTAAAGATGTTGGGAGTGTACTTTAGCACTGAGTTGATGAAGAATGTTAAGTGTCCCTACTATCAAACTCTTTTAGTTTTTAAAACAGCATGGCTGCGTTCAAACTGCCTCTTGTGAATAGTCTGTGAATAGCGTTAGCTTCCTAATGTGCCTGGTAAATTATTTCAAAAGCAAGTTCTAGCTGGCCAGGGCCAAAACTGTACCAAGGCCAATTGAACAATTTAACAACATGGGTGATAAAGTTTCAGTGCCCAGGAATGTTTAATCATGAAAACATTGCCATGTTGGATCAAGCCCTGAAAGTGGTATGGGAAAAGTAAAGTTTGTGAATTCCATAGGGGTTTGCACATACACTGCATGGCACTGAAATGCCCATATCATTGGGTGCTTGCAGGTAGGAGATAAAAGGACATTTCAAAGGTTTTATGAACTTTGACTTTATGCATATTCAAGGAAAATGCAGGGTTTATGAAGTATTTTCATTGGAGTTCCTCTCAGTTTAAGCCCTCTAAATGGACTTATAAAAATGACCCTTAACTTTGGGTAAACATCCTCACTGTCCACATGCTTGTTCATTGGCTCTCTTCTAAGAAACAGCTTTTTTTTTTCCCTCAGGTGATAATCAACAGAAGTAGAAGACCCATAAATTCAGGAATAAAAATATGGTGGGAATGACATCTCTAACTTCTGGTTAGAGCCTGCAGCTGATAATCTGCAGCAGGCAAATAAGTCTTAACCAGAGCACATGACAAGTAGAACACTGCTCACAGTAGCCATCAGCAGACCTTCTGGGAGTCTAGGTGAAGTCTCAGTAAGCTTTTCTTTAGGCTTGATGTTGAATGTATGCACAATTTTAGTAGTAAGCACAGACAATATCTCACTCTTCCCTAAGATTTAGTCCTTTAGCCTTTGAAATGCCACTGTCATTTTTAAAAATGAAATTTATACTTTTAAGTCAGTGAGATATTTTCAAAATCTTTATGTAAGAATTGTATACAAGCAAAAAACGCTGGGCAGTTCAGTGTTGTATAAGGAATAAATAAAGTAGAATAAACTCACTGGAAAAGTGAATTCAGAAAGTGCAGATAATTTTTGTTCAAGAGTGGAAATCTATGTGTTTACAAATGCATGTGCATACAAGATAATGAGACATATGACTTAACAGTCATTTAAAGAAAAGACACCTAATACAGAAGTCATTGAAATATATGAAGAATAGCAACTTGGAATGGTAAAATATTCAAGTACAGGTTACAAAATCTTTGGATCTATCAAAACAGAGTAGGTTCATGATGGGAATTCAGATTCCATACCACGAGTGTCTGACATGTTATATGGCACCTTGTATGTTTGAAATAATAGATTTGTCTTCAGTTGAGAAAGGAGAACGGAATCAGCACAAGCATCTTGCTGTGGTTTTCTAGCAACATATCCTTTTTCTGAAGAAATTCCAAGAGAGCTGCTAATTAAACCAACATTGTACAACCAATACTATAGCACTGTCATCTTTCACATCTGTAACCCTACTCAGATGCATGGCTCTAAAAATGCCCTCTGTCAGAGGGTTGGAAGTACTCCTGCAGGCTTTTGGATGGGCAAAGTGCAGCTGAGTGGATCCAAAGTGCTCCTGAATGAGCAAGAGGTACAACAACTCCAGAGCTGAGTAAACAGCAGGCACTTGCTGAACTAATAGCATGTAAGCATCCTCACAAAGGTCTCATGGTTGTTCAAAGAATGAGAAAGCAGTGATATACTACACAGTGCTCAGAATAGATAGACATTCTACTGAAAGTTTACTCATTTCTGTTCTCATTCTGTTACTTGATGGCTAAATAATGACTTTTGTTGGTTTTTTTTTAATAGTATTTATTACAAAAATTTAGAGAAATCCTCTAAGCAGAGTGTTAAAAATGATTTATCGCAATTGTAGTCATGAACTACAGACATTTGAAAGGAACTGCAAACTGCCTTGTCCTGGAGGTCCTCATTTAGTGTAAATTTCCATTAAGTATACATAAGCATACATACATGTTTGTTCATCAGCAATTATCTTCTCATATTTATTTAGGTGACATTAGCTTACGTGCGAAACACAAATAGTCTCAGGGTGTCAGAGATATCGTGTTGGTTGGATACATTGCCTTTCATTTTCTTCTTCAGTAGAAAAAACAAAACTAAAATAAAATCCCCTTTTCATTCATAGAACATGAGCATCTCTGAAAGGACTCCTGATGAAAGAAACCCAGAGCCAACCTCCAGTATTGCAATTCTCCTCTATTGCAGTTCTCCTGTACTGCAGCAGTGTCCTAAGTGAACACTGTCCTTTTAAGTAAAGATATTACATTGTTGCTACTAAACAATTATGTATCTTTAATTTAGAAGCGAGAAGAATGATACCATGCTAACAGGAGATGAAGTAGTCAAGAGTATGGTGGCTTTACCTGGTGTCACCAGCATAGATCTCAACAGCTTGCAAAGTCATCTACAGCAGTCAGCCCAGAGAAGGAACCTGCTATGTCAATGCTGTTAAAACTGTGGCACCTTCAAGCATTGTGGCAGATATCAAAGGTATAGTCAGGTCTAAAATCACATACCATATGATTCCCACAGTCCTGTTGTATACAGTTCTCAGATTTATATAGTTGTGTGTTCTCCTTCCAAGTCATGTTGATGTCAGTTTCAAGGATTAAGACCAAGATGTTTTTTATTTTTTTTTCAAATGTTCTGTTAAGAAATCGGTGTTTCTTGCTGAAAAGTTGCACTGGTTTTCTGCAGATTTTTCTTTAGCACGAGCAGAATTTACTTTGAAATAAAATACAACAGGTTTCCCAGTTGATTTTGATTTAATGGACGTTTTTGGTAGAGGGCCTCAGGGTAGGCTGGCTCTAGCTATTTATCTTTATACTGGGTAGTTTATATATTTTAAGAAAGTGACAAATGGCAGCTTTAAAAAAACTCATTATGGTAATTGATTATTATAGGAAAACCTAGGAAACTTTATGAAAGAGAGCCATATTCTCTAAGTGTCTTAGCTTTAAACCAGACTTGTAATTAGAAGAATCCATAAACATTTATCACATTAAGAAAGGTTTGGTCAGTAAGTTTAGAATAAAACTCTGGAGTCACTTTATTGTCCTGTGTTAAAATCACATACTTTACTGATTTTCCCTTACCACAGAGAGATTAATTTGCCCAGCTGAACAGAGGGCCACATGCACTCTCAGAACCTGTCTATGCAGAGCTCTACAAAAAATTTGCTGTACATGTCTCTGGAAAGGGTGACTGGACTCTTTGACTAATACATTTCTGAGTGTTGTAATCAATCCATATTTTCTGAGTCTAATTTCTTCGAGGGTTTTAGCTACTGTTATCCCTCTACTTCTTCTCCTTGGCCTCTCCATCTAAAATTTTGGGTGTCCCCATATGGAAACTCATTGATCTCAGATTTCCCTCCTTTCCTCAGCTCCCTTATTTTGTCTGATGCTCATTCTGACCAAGTTCTGAGAGATTCCAGTCCTGGATCTATATGTAACATGGACTTTAGTTTATAGTAAATTCAAAGCCTTATAGTTTAGCAAGTAATTTATTTAAGCAAAGAGAAAAATATTTTGTTAAATTACAGCTAATGTAGCTAGGAGTTTATTTTGCTTTCGTTAATGTCATAAATCTCTCAAACATAAAAAAATGGACCAACTTTTGCAATCACTACCTAATGTTACATTACAAATCCTTCTGGAAGACAGAGACATTTCTGGTCTGTCTATTGCAGAAAGAGTGGCACTCTAGAGGGTCATGCATTATTTTCATAAATGCTAAATACAAAAAATGATCTTTCTGATTTCAAGTATAGGAAAGTTCTTAATCATGTCCTAACTCAAGGAGTGGTTGCACTTCCTATGTATGGAAAAAATAAATATTCTGTAGCTGACTTTTTAAGAACTTTTTTGTTCCTGATTTAGATCTGCATTATGTGATTAGATTTAATTTCTAGTTTAACCAAGGGAGTATACATTTTGTGCTCCTTATACAAAAGAAAAGAAAGAGTTGCTCAGGATAAACTATAACGGAGCAAAAAAAAAAAAAAAAAAAGGCAGAAAATACTTGCAAAAACATACATATTACTGTAGTATATTTACTTGAGCAACTTTTCACTCCAGACAAGGTATTTTTTCAGTGTAGTTTCTCAGGCATAATCTGCCATAGTATTTCTTTTCTTTAAACCATTTTTCATTCTGGTAACAATCAATATTTATGGTGTTTTCTCTTACAGCACCAAATCCTTCAATCAAAGGAGTGCTGTCTTTCATTTCTAAAAAGTAAATTTCTAGCCTGTAAAGTTGGTGTGAAAAGATTGACTTTGTCACTTTAGCTATTTGTAATGCTCAGAAGTGAGAACACAAATGAAAGAGCTGTAAAAATTGCTTTCTTGAAGCTTTTGTTATTTTTTAAACAAAATAATATTTTTTAGAACTGTTTAATGATATTTTAATATATGGAGTTGACAATGTCATATTTTCTCTTTCTTTAAATGTATTTTATTGCTTCTGATAAAGTCCTACATATAAATTTACCTATGTCTACAGCAGGAGTAAACTACAAAAATCTGAGAAACAAAGTTTCGTTTCCAAACGCAAAGCAGATTTGATTCTTCTAGGCAGACAGCTTCTAAAAACACACCTATAACAATTACATCAATTCTTTCCCCACAGACAGCTACATCTTTTCACCATTACAGTTTTTCTTTTTCCAAGTTTGCTTCAGTCTGTAAACCCCTCTTTAAACATGAAATAAAAATCATTGTTCCTTTGGCAACCGTATAGTTTCTTTGTTGAAAGCTGCTTAATTCAAATATTCTACTCACAAAGATATGTTACTTGGCAGCTTGATGTATACAGTAAAAGTGAATGATATCTGTTAATAGCAGAAAAGAAAATTCATGTTCTTTGTGTTTCCCCATAATAGAGCTTTTTCAAGTTAGTCAGTGTTTCAGATTCATAAACGTCAAGTAAACAATGAAATGTATAAAGGTCTAAACCTCCAAGTCCTTTTGTCCGTATAGTCAGTGTGAAAAGAGCACATTGGCATGTGGCAGGATCAGGCCACGAGACTTCAAAGTGTGATGCAAAGGTACTTTGAGGTCTAGCTGAGCTGCTTCAGTGCTCATATGTAGCATCACCTCAGTGGATGGACATTGTTTTTCTCTGTTTTTATTTTGATAAATTAGCAGTTTTGAAGTCCTACCTGAAACCAAAATGCACTGTACTAAAAATCTGACGTAGGGCAGGTAGCTTGCAATCGTGGTTGAATAAGGTGTTAATGCACACGAAAAACACTATCTGGAACATATAGATTCTCTCTAGTAATATGTCACCATACAAGGTAACAAATTCATTTTTTTTTTCCTTAGTTAGGACTTTTAGCTAAGTGAAAATACTCATTACTATAGAAGTGATGGAGAGCAGAATAGGAGGTCACTGAGTTTTCTGCTGTAACCTGTAACTCAGTTGTTACTTCTTTACATGCTTTTTAAGAAACTGTTGGCACTGAGATACTGAAATGACTTTGGCTTGCCTGAATCTCACATCTAATTGGATGTCTTAGTTTCCTGATCAGCAACAAATACTGTGAGTTTTAGAAGTAACATGTTACTTGAAATTTAAAATTTGATATTACTTCCGAAGAGAAGCTGGAGTTATTACATCTTTTATTCCTTTTAGATATAAACTTTTAAAACTATTGATATTCACAAGAACTCCAGACCACATCTCAACCTCTGTAGACATAGTATTGTAATTTTGGGAAAACTTACCAAACTTATCCATTTAGGAAAGAGTTAAACCAATTAAAAACTAATAGCTCTATTAAAAAAACAGTTAATACAGGGTGGAAGCAAGCCTTTCACCATCCTCTTCTCATTTTCCATAGGAAAATTTCCTTAGGAAAGATCCAGTATATTCCTGCAAATTTCTAGATTTGGCTGATTGGGAGCCTGGACTCATGAATGCCTTATATTCATTGGTATAAGTGAAAAGAAAACCCCACAGTCCCGACTTTTGGAATGGGATTTCTCTTGCCTATCATCAGAACACTAATAATTAGATATCTAAAATGGAGCTAGTCTCCCTTTGCTTCCTTAAGGGAGTGCATTTCGCTCCCTAAAGCGGTTGGTCTGACCAGTCTTGAGACATGACAGTTGATGTATGACAAGGTTACCTGTAAGTCTCATCTATCACGTGTTGTCTTCTCACCTGGGCCCATACATTTCTGTGACAGTGTTATATTTACCATGTACTTGAGAGCAAGAAGAAGAGAGTAATTCCAATTCACTCTACAAGCAGAATAGGGACAACGGTCCAGTGATTGCAAAAGAGCTGTTATGCCGATGCATCTCCTGATTACTGAGAGCTATGTTAGTATGGAGATGCCTTTTGCCTTTCTTCTAATGTATACTGGCAGAAAAGCTAGCAAGAATTCAATCCTAATTTAGTGCAATTTCTTGTGCATATATTTGCCTGTACTAAACAGCAATATTTTATGCTTAAAGCACAGAATTTTCTCTCATTAACCCTGCAGAGGTCAGTGGGATGTACAGAAACCCTAGTAAGCATTAATTTTGTATCATTCACACATAGCACTTTTACCCAGCATTTCCAAGATGTAAAACACTGTCATGTGGAAATGCATTCACCAGTATGATTTTTCACAGTATAAGATGTTTATTAGGAAAATATGTGCCTCATGGTACATATGTTCCCATGTTTTAATGCACATTTTATAGGGATTTTTCTTTCTAACCTGTTACTTCACTCTTTTGTTTTTAAAAGTTGATTCATTGTTATTAAACAAAATCAAAGAGGTGAAGAAAACGACATGTGGCAGCTCTTTTTGTTGCTATCATCTTGTTTTATTGTTTGAATGCTTCAGAAGGTGGCTGTTGCACTTTTATTGAGCAAGGAATAGAATCCCTTTAAAATCCAGGTGTTGACCACATGTTTATCATTCTTTCCATAAACAACAAAGAGTTTTTCTTTCCATATCTGCTTTCTTTGTGAAAATCCAACTGAGCCTTGCAAATATGTTAATCCAGGTCTGCAAAATCTTCAAGCTCTTGATTTGATTCATGCATGCTAGCAAGGGTCAAACTGAGGGGAAATAGTTAAGCAGCATTTCCTCTGAGGTGATTGTATTGCTCATGCCTTTGTATATTGCTACCAGCATAGAATGATGGCAGGTTTTCACTGCTGAGGATTAAAACTAATTTAATGTTTCTAAACTAAACATGCCTGGGATGCAAAGTTCAGACCCAAATTGCAGCTTTATCAAATTAGGTGTTCAGAAACAGTGATTGGAACTTGCTTCAAATATAAAAAGCATTCAGATCCAGCTTTTTCAATTGTTCTCGTATTTGTTAAGCACTGATTTTTTAGCATACTGTGAGACTGAAAAAGAGCCATATTTTAAAAACAGCCCTTTAATTTTGTACCTCTTCTTATCGTACTCATGCTTGCCAAGACAATAAACTCCAGATGAAAATAATGGATTTTGGATACCCAACAGCAGTTTCCTGCTCCTAGGAGTCTCCATTTCTGTAAAATATTAGTTTGTAGTTGTATTTCCTTAATTGGCAATTCTTATATAAATACACATAATGTACATGTAAAAAAGAGAATGCTGAAACAGAACACTGTAATAAATATGGATCTTTAAGTTATAGTATAAAAGAACAAACAGCATATGTGTTGAACTTGCAGGTCCTTCAGGTATATTTGTAATAATAAAAACCGTTTAATGAATTACTATCCTTCCTATAGCTCCCAAATGGTTATTTTACAATAAAAAGGGATAAAGAAGGATATCTTCCCCTAAAATGATTTTAAGAAAACAGGAGGAAGCTTTGAGAGTCAAGCTACAACAAGAAATTTATGTTTGTTTGTTGTTTATAAGTTGGTAAACAAATAGCTTTATAAAAAGATTCCTTTCCTTCCTTCCTTCCTTCCTTCCTTCCTTCCTTCCTTCCTTCCTTCCTTCCTTCCTTCCTTCC